>CM042755.1:20821026-20858526 GCA_022496165.2 Catalaphyllia jardinei
GTTGTCTGAGTGATCTATTGGACAAAACACTGACATTACTAGTCTTATGCCCTATTCACACCAAAGCTTAAACATGTTTAAAAGCTGTTTAGTTAAACAAGGTTTAAAATTGTTTTCTTTATAAAAGCTGCTTACTGATGTTGTTTTACTTCAAATTCAGCACAAATTAAAAAAACATGTTTAAGTTCATCTAAATCCTGCATAAAAGCCTGAGTTGCAGTTTTTCTTTAATAGTTTTCATTTTTCTAAACCTGGTTTAATTAAACATGTTTAGTTGGTGTGAATGAGGTATTAAGCATTATTTTGTGATTACTTTTTTCCAGATTAAGTGTTTTTTTTTTACCAAATCAGATCTTCATACATGTACGTGTGCAGTTTCTATCAAATGGCTTTTCTTTGCAAAAAGCTTAATATATTTTATCTTTTCATCCAAATGAGTAGCTCTGTTCTTCCCCACTCTCAAAGTTATATGCTCTAAATACAGCTGTATCTTCATCTTCTAGTCTTGAGTCTATTCAGACCTGTTTTACTGCTATATTTTTACAACTGAATTTGCAAAACCACCCTCCCCTAGACTTGCTGCAAGTTGACCTCGTGAGTTTCAGCCGAGGGTTGAGTGCACTGTGAGGTTTTTTAGGTCACAAAGTGCCTGAGCAAGCCACAAAGTTGCAAGAATCTTACTCCACTTTCATCCCCACTCCCACTCCCTTGGACAACTTTTTGTCTCTCCCCAAACCTCCTCTGAGTTTGATTCCAAGATGGCACTTGCTTGGTTAAAACACATTTGCTTGCCAAAAGGTTACATGTAAATACATACATGCAACTGTGTTGGTCTTTCTAGGATTAAATCTCCCATCCACATTGCAAAGTTTGCAGCATATATAAAATTACATGTTCATTTCTAAACCTCCATTCCAAGGAACCAAATTCAAACTGAACTGTACCTGAGAGTTTCCTGACAAGTGTGGCAAAGCCCCTGCACTTGTAACTGCTAGAGGTGAATACTGGCTTATTGGGGAATTAAGTGAAGAAAAAGAGGGTGTACTGGAAGGAGCGGTGGATTGCGGAGCGTACTGAAAGCCAGGAAAACCAGAAAAGCTGTACTGGTTTAAGGATTGATATCCACTAGAACTTGCTGGAAATCTGCAAAATTACAATTGAAGAGAATTTTGTTAATTAATGGTGGTGAGTCCCACATAGTTTTCCATTCAAAATTGCTCATTTAAAGCTCATTGTACCCACATTGAATTCAACTGATATCTTATTTGATTACATGCACACAGCTATGGTTGGCAAATGAGGCTTGGCTGCAGTAAATTAATGATCAACTTTCCAAGATATTTTTCACCATGTGTTAGAACTCAAGGGTCTCTTCAAATATTGCCAGTAAGCCATTTTAAACTTCCTAAAGTAGCTTTCTTGGAAAGTCTTCAATAAGACTGGAAAGAGTGTCATTCAATATTTTGTTATTTAGGGTTCCAGATAAGTTTCCAAGGCTGGGTGTCAATAACAAATTCCAACGGGTCAATTCCCACCATTTCCACCAAATCGTTATTAATTTTCTATCAGTTTGTCGGGTCATGTAGGTGACCTTGTCGGGTTTTTAACCTGAGAACCCTTGCTTATCTGGAACACTGTTATTTGGCTGAGTTTGAGAAATAAATTCACAGAAGTGAAGTTGTCGTAATCCATGGTTTACTTGTTTTCCTTGGTGAATGTCACAATGAGTATCTTGTGTCATTGCTTGTGACATTACATGACGTACAGGTACAATACATGTATAAAAATATTAATAAGAACTTGTTTAACTTGAATGCAACAGCAGCCATGTGTCAAGTCAACTTCATGGCAAAAATTAAGTTAAAGGAAAAAGCTATTAAATATTATAAGTAAGAAGAAAATTTTAACTACAGTTCAACCCCACTAACTTGAACTCTTTAGCCTAAAGGAAACAAAAAAATCACACCAAAAGATGTCAGGGGTTCAAGATAGCTGAAAGAAAGTGACTGAGAAAGATGTTTATCCAAGGGGAACTGATTTGAGTTGGAGATACAAGTCAAGTAGTTAAGACGCCGAGATAACCAAGTTCGAGACAGCGCTCTTCTACCGAAATGTAGATTGCACATTGGAGCACTGACAGGGAAAATTAAAAATTCAACAATACTCACTGTGGTTTGGATGTCATTGGTGTAAGAAACTGTGGAGGGTGGTCTGAGAATTCTTTGGCAATCTCTGTGATAGTTCTGCCCAGGTTGGAGTGCATGTAAAACTAAAGAAAAACAAATTATTAGACAATTCATGCATTTTATACACAAATAATGAATCATTTCCCTAAAAGCACTTGTCACTTTGAGGTGATTACCGGTAAATGCATTACGATGAAATCCTGACTTTTATGAACATGTACACACCACATGTACATCCAAAACAAGATGTTGAGGTGGGGGTCTGTGTCCCCAAATTTATTGCACCTTACAGTTACAGGTACATCTTCATTTCTGGTTGTTTTAAAACAAAGTGGGAGATAAAGAAGTCAGCAAATTTTGTCCCAAACTTGAAATACTAATATTAAAAATGATGATTAATCAATTAAAATTCTCTTCCTTTATTAACATGTTTCTCAGTGCTCTTGATAGTACAGTATGGGTACCTGTACTTGCAAAATTAAATATTAATATTATTAGTTTTTTTGTAGTTGAGCAGTAAATATATGTTATTCACCAGCTGGGAGGTCCATATTGGGAAAAACTGTGCCCAAGGTCTCAAGTATGGCCCAAGGCCACAGGCCAAGGGCCGTACTCAAGGCATAGGGCACAGTTTTTCCCAATACGGACCGACCAAGGCCAGTGAATAACATTTTTATTTATTTCTAAATTCTATTTTTAGAAGGTAGGAGAATCTATTAGGAAAAACAGGGAAAGTCATGTTTTTATTTTACCACATTGTCTCATCAATGTGTCAACAAATGTACAATAAAATGAATTGGTCAGGAATATTTTTACACTATGTGAAGTTTCGCTTTCAAAAGTCAACAAACTTGGCAAAATGTAGAAAAAGCCATTTCAATGTTTTAAGCAATCACAACTTCACTCTGCGCTTAGCATAGTTGGTTACCATGACCGTGGTCAGGAGATAGGAAAATACTGCCCGCTCCTGGAACCAATCAGATTGCAGGATTCTCAGGATACCGCCCGCTCACGATCAAAGAAATAAATAAAGATTGTTATTGCCTATCACTGTAAGGGGTCAAAAGGTTTGGTTACTAAATTAAGGAAATAAGTATAACCATCTAACAAGTAAAAGAATGCTTACATGCGCAGGAAAGGAAAAAAAAAAGACACAATCACTTAATTTAAAATGTTCTTACACTATTTATGCCAGGACATCCCACAACCACCATCTGAGAAAAGAAAAATAGTTATAAATTATTCTAATAATGTCAAAAGAACATACCTGACACAACTTTCTGCTAATTGCCATCATTCACCCAATCTTTATTATTTAATGTTTTTTATTAAATCAGTTACCAACATTTTAATCTTTGCAAAGTTTTTTCCACTTTCATGTAATCATGTTGCACTATTTTACGTTATTGATTTAGAATTTATAAATAATTGCATAAAAGATTTTAAACAAATAGATCTGTTCAGAAATCAGTGGTCCACATCAGCCACTTTTCCAATTTTTCCCCATATGTCAGAAAATGAAAAAAATTATCGGTACTAACATTGTAAATTAACTTGTTTTTCATAAAAAAAAATATATGCCTGGGGATGATTGTGTTACAAAAAAAGCTTTCTTACTTGTTCATTAACCCATGGATGACGCAAGGGAGGTGAAACTTTGACGATAGGTCTCTCATTAGGAAACTGGGGTGGTAGAGTTCTGTAATGATAAAGATGACCAAACAAGGGTTATGATTAATTAAAATAGCCCTGTTATACAAAAGGTGGGTCACAATATCTAGTGTGCAGTCTGATTAGTCAAGTCACTTACTTTACAAGAATCTACATTACGATGTGATATTATCGATGGTATTTTGTTGGCTTAAATACAATAAATTATTATATTATATAGCTGGAAGGTGCAGTGGCCTCATGGATAGTGTACTCATCTCCAGATCGAGTGGCCAGATATGGGTTCAAGCCCTGACGGGAGACATTGTGTTGTGTTCTTGGGCAAGACACTTTACTCTCACAATGCCTTTCTCCTGCCAGGTATATTTAATATAAATGGATACTGGCAAATTTAATTCTGGGGTAACACTGTAATGGACTAGCATCCCATCCAGAGGGGAGTAGAAATACTCCTAGTCACCCCATGCTACAGAAACCAGGATAATCTCCAGCCTGATGGGGCACAACAAAAAAGATGAACTCGACAGGTTGATTCAAACATGGACCAATGATTTTGAACTCATAAGATTAAGATGTGAGTGCCAAAACCATTTTGCAACATGTGTTTGTGCAACATTATATTGTTCTTATGTGTCAGAAATCATTAAAATGGAAAAAAAAACAACAACAAAACAAAAATTATAATTATTATACAAAATATATATACAGTCATGTACAACTACTGTCTCTTCAAATGCATGCAAGTGCCACTTTTTAGAACTTAGTATTTCCATTAGGTGCTAAGATTTAGTTTTGTTTGTATCACTTGTTTGAGAGTAGATCTAATTGCTGATGTTGCTTTCATAGCCAGCGCTCATTCTAGGGAAGTGCTATTTTGAGTAATTATGGCAAATAAATTTTAACCACAAACACTGCACTGGCAAGACATGATGATCATAAATTAGCTCCATTTGGCAGATGACAGCATAACCCTTATGGACTGTTGGGGTGTCTGCTCACTTTGTGAGGAAGGTTATTGCTTGCTTGCACACTACAGACTAGTGAGTACCGGTATTTAATAAAAGTCGCCGATTGATCGTTCAAACAAACATTATAACGAGTGAATTAGATATTAAGTGAATTGAAAAAAGTTGGTTTCTGTTTCATACATGTTCAGAAAGACAGTTGAATTCCCCACATTGAAGGTAACTCTGTATTCCACATCCCTTTGTACTTCTGTGATGCTGAAAAAAAAAGTGAAAGAATGAACCCATAAACCATAAGGAGTAAACAACAAAATACAGACAAAAATGTAATACAAGGGAGGGAGGGAGAAAGGAAATGAAGAATGGGAGGAAGAAAGGAGGGAAGGATGAAAAAAGAGAAGGAAGGGAAGAGATCTGTGCAAGTAGTAAGTAATATTTGAATGTGCAGTTGCAGAAAATATCCACACTCCCCCTGCAGAAAAGATTGGAATTTCCTGGGGGTGGGGCTTCTATGAGTCAAAAAGAAATGTATGAAGTATAACTGGAATTTCCAGAGGGGAGAGGCAGGGTAATTTCCAGAGGGGTCACATCTGTGGGAGAGTTATGAATATTTTCTGGAATTACACATTGATGAAAAAAAAAACATATATGACATGCCGAAAGTGGAAACTGATAAATTTACATGACTTTCTAACTTGGTTATCAAAAGTGATAACAAAGACTTCTTTCATGCTTGAAAGTTCATGACTGTATGAATATTTTTTTCTTACATTCACTAGCAAAGGAACATGCAAATATGATGATTATTGATCATCTGAACTTCAGTTTTTGTTTGCTTATAAAAGGTATATAGGTAGCTACAATTGGCTAAACATTCACTCTGGTAAACAGACCTCGAGAATGTACATGCAGTGGGAAGCCAAATGAGGTAGGAATGTTTGTTCTACATTTGAATAATATGAAGTCTTTGGCTTAAATACTAGAAAATCAAACTCCTGCACTGATACAAGTTTAAGTTAAGATTTCCTAACTGGATCCATGCTAACAAGATCATTGACTAACAATCAAGCAACTGATGTAGCTGCTTGGTAGCACACCTTGTTGTTTATTTATGTGTGTGTCTTGTAAGTGCATGCCTTAAGTTAAGACATGCTGCAACCACAGTTTACCTCTTGTGACATGCCCATTTTAAGGTAGCAAAATATGAGATACAAAAATTTTTAACTTGTCGCATAACGATGTTTCGATGCAAGTTTTGGGTCAATGTTTGCGTTTTTCACCTTGCATGATCAACAAAAACATTTGCAGGGTTGGACATTAGCACTCGCCCGCTTGCCCAGGCGAGTGTCTAAAGTGTCGGGCAAGCGCAAATCACAGTTCACTTGCCCGTTTGGCAAGTGCAAATTTTCATTGCCAAGAAAGTGATTAAACTGAAAAATAGGCGATGTTTTTTTCCATTCCGTTTTGCCTTTACAGTCAAACTAAGTGAAGCGTACGCCTTAAGATTGCATTAATACACTGATTATTTGAAACTTGAACCCGCTAGTCGTTTCAAGAATGCAATAATGAATTGATTATTTGAAATTGAACTCGCTCGCTCGATCGAAGAATATGGCTAACAGGTTCCGTTTTCGAAAAATCAATTCAGTGTTGTGACTAGTAAGTTTCAAACCTACTAGTCTTTACTAGAATGTAATAGTAAATTGATTTTTCGGAAACGGAACCCGTTAGCCGTATTCTTCGATCGAGCAAGTGAGTTCAATATTCAAATAATCAATTCATTATTGCATTCGTGAAACGACTAGCGGGTTCAAATTTCAAATAATCAGTCCATTAATGCAATCTTGAGGGGTACGCTTCACTTAGTTTGACTGTAAATTCCCAAACACAAACTTACCATTGACCATTTCTATTTTGCAAAGTTTCATATTCAAAACTGTCCAATAAATTGATGCTGAAGCGCAACATTGGGCTTCACAAAAGAGTAAACAGTAATGGCTTCCTCGTAGTGATAATTACATAACGCGTGATACTGCTGGTCACTATCGAGCCATCGGTGATCAGGTAAACATGGCACCCAAGCTGGAACTGCACGTTTGGCAACAAACTGCAGGGATGTCACGAAGATTCGTCAATAAAAAACTATTTGAAATATAAAGTAAGTGCCTCTATTGTAATTTCTTGGGGTTTAAGATCTTAAACTAGAATTTTTCATTGAAGTAATAACCCTCGGTCCAGCACGTGCTCGACAATGTTGAAAGCGAATTGTTTTTGACCAATGCGTGTTCCTCTGGTAAGTTTGAAAATCTGAAGTGATTCCTTGCCAAAACTAATGTGGAAGTATATTTCCGGAGTTCCGAAAGTTGTTGAAGAGGAAAAGAAAGAAAGAAAACCCGAAAGTTGCCCGTGATTCAAAAGAGTATGAAAGGGACAGGGCGAGGAAGTTTGCGGCGAAATGGCAACTTTGCCGGTCGTGGCTACAGCATAGTCACGATGGGGTGGGGGGCGGGGGTAAACGTTTGGGAGAGTGAAAACTAATCTGGGCGAGTGCATTTTGAGGGTTACTCGCCCGAATGGCGAGTGCTCTCAAAATTAAGTGTCCAACCCTGCATTTGTTGCAGGTTGAAGAAATGCAGCACCCTAATTGGTTGATTCGCTTGAGCATGAGAAATTTCTTGTGTGACAAGTTGTTAGTGTGACGAAAAATGAGCAACAGGGAGCTAAAATTAATTTGTTGCTCAAAGTAGACCTGTACTCTACTTTTCGCAACAACTTTCTTCAAGCTGAAAGAGATGTTTTTGTTACGTGACAAGTTGATCATGCAAGGTGAAAAATAAGAAACATCAACCCACAACTTGCAACAAAACAACGCTGAGTGACAAGTTGGGGGATTTTTTTATCTCATATTTCACTGCCTTTAGCAAAGACCTTTTGTTGTGGGTACATAAATTTCCAACACAAAATTTTGTCCCCTCAGCATGTTGCATGAAATTCAGCTGGTTTGAATTTGTGCGTAATGACGCAAATTAAAGTGACCTCAATTTTCAATGGTGCATCGTGTACACTCCTCTTGCAAACTGTCCCCATTGCAAGATAGAAATGAACCAATCTCCGGTCGTGTGGACTGGCTTGCGTTATTTCCCTGCAACACGCGTCCTCTGCGACATGAAGGGGCTTGTGTCCGCTTCTGGTGTGTGTCAACCTTTTATAGGCCTAAATTTTCCATTTGCCTATTTTTTTAGTTCTATCTAGCCTCTAACTTACCAGTTGCTGGCTTACTTAAAGTCACTTGGGGTAATTTGGGTTCTAAAAAGAACCACTGTGACGTGGTAGCAAATGAAAGATGTTCCAGTGGAATCGAATGAAAAACTGTGAAGGAAGGAAGGGAAAGACTTAACTCACTTGTGAAAAGTACGCAATGATTCAATTTGCTTTAGTCTTTGTTGTTGAAGAGCAGTTGTAGGCGGTAGCTGAGATTTGGGCGTCTTCGATGATCCAAATATCCAACTCATAATCATTAAAGTGCGAGAGATCGACTAAAAAGTATTTACTGCTAGAGCTTAGGTGCCGGCCTTTCCGTCCGCCATTTTGAACTAATTATAAGCATGATGGAATGGTGTTAGCCGCTGACTATCGTGGGCTCAGAAGATCCCAGAGTTCCTCTGTAGCAGAGGAAAGGAATTTAATTTATTCAAACCCAATGCGAAAAGAAAAGCGGGAAATGTTTAGTTTTGCTTTACGCAAACCAGCACTTTCCTTTTCAAAATTGTACGATCGACAGCGTCGCGGGACAATTTACTTCTGGCACTGATGTTATCGGCAGACAAAAATGGGGATTTTATCTCCAATATTTGCATACCCGACACATAGCAAGTAATTTTGATTGTAATCCCTTGCTAATGAAAACATGATAACTCTTGTGTCCGCTGAAAGCTAATGACAATATGAAATGTTACATTTGACGTTGATGCGCCGGAAAGTCGAAATTGGTCAACAGAAAATGTCATTTGTTTTGATCTTTAGTTAGTGTGCCCTTTATTTTTATTAACGTTTCCCCCAGCTTTGAAAAACAGAAATGGACCGATTTTTAGAAATTAATATGTTTCGACGTTGACCCCCTATCGGTAATTTTTATCGATTTGAAATTCGCAGTTTTGTGTTTTAATAGCCCAAGTAAAGTACCTGAGAAATTTAGCACGTTTAATTCGAAACGCACTTGAAATCGATACAATTGTAGAATATTCAAAGCTCTTGTTTAGATTGGCGAATGACGAGTGTAAATCCACTTTAGAATCTGCTATCTTCCCTGATAAATTGCGACTTTAACGGCATCATTATTCCAGAAACATCCTTTCGTAATGAAAGTTTTCATTTTAGTTTAAACATTTGCATTAATAAATAATACGGGGTTATATTTATGCCAGCCACTCGCTCATCAGCCTATTATTTTCTTATAATGACTTATTTGGCTTCGGTTCTTTCTAGGCTCAATTTCACGTCGGCCCTAATGAATCAAAACTTTTAGCTTTGACGCTCTCTTTGTCTCGGCGTTCAATGCAATTGAATAATTGTAATAGTTTTCGAAAACTTAAAACCTGTGTTTCGACTCTTTGTTTGGCCAGTAATTAAGTACATGCGCTACTGGCGGCCTTGACAGAAGTACAGTTTTCACCGAGCGAGCTTTTAAAACAGCGCTTAAAGAAATTTGTTCGGTCGCCTCAACGGGCCAAAAACTTATAGTCAAGCGGCCAAGTCCGTAGATCACATATTCAGCCAAACGTTCGTCTTGACTTTTTAAGTTTCTTCTAGCATGTTTTCCGTGCGTTTTTAGTCATAAAGAAGGAGCCCTTTTATTATGATGATTTTCTCCACGTCACACGAACAGATCAGAAAGCCGCCTTGACAAAGTTAGCGTTGTAATTGCCGTGGAAAAATCACAGCGTTTACGAATTTTTAAAAACTCGTGACGCTGAAGGCCGCTTACCGGGGCATTGAAAGGCAATAAAAGCTATTTGGCGTTGTTTGCAATAAGTACTCTTCTTTTTCCATTTATTTCAGCGGGAGGTGGAATTGAAAACAACTAAACACAGGTCACCAAATATAATGCTGTAATTTCGGGGCGAACGGTTTTGGCAACCCCGTTGGTAAGGTGTTGATGATCTTCACGGCTAAACAATTAAGAGAAAGAAAAAATAAAAGTGGAAAATTCTACTGACAAATGTCCGTGTAAAGCAAATTTGTATTTTCCATTTCCTTGCCCAGAGGTACAAGCCTTGTCGGTGTTGATTATCTTAAGAGGAGCGATAAAACTGGAGTGTTTCGAACCAAAAGACTGCGATCGCTCGGCAAACAACACTGATCGATTATGGATATCTCTTTCTTTTTCCCACACCTCCGAGCGTGGGATTAAAGATTATGTTTTCTTAAATTCAAGTGCCGAAAAAGACACATTGACAGCTAATGACTCGGCTATTACTATATATATGAGAAACTTGTTTGACGAAAAACGCCACACGCTCCCGCCTTGTCAAGTTCCGTGCCAGCCAAAGTTAAACGTATAATTTTTCCCGCGGAAACCATGGGAAAAAAATGTCGCGCGTCCAAAAGTGAAAAATCGACGAAACTCACCGAAATCAAACGCTCTCGTAAATCGGCAAACAGATCATTTCGAACACATTTTACAAACAATCCCTGTGTTTTATAAAACAAAGACAATAGCCATAATTGAAAGCTTTGATTTTTGTCACTTGCATAGCCTCTTTAAGCCCAATAAATGTCGCACGGAGTTTACAAAGACCCGTCGCTGTTCCACCATCTGCCTTCACGCGCTAATGTAATCCGTGCGATTTTTTACTGGAGGCCTTTTTTGCTTGGGTTTTTCGCTAAACAACGCAAAATATTCCTCACGATTTCCTTTTTCAATGGCTTAAAAGACGATTAGAAAAGCCTCGATTATGGTCTATTCGGCCTCCTTTCTTTCGGTGTTTGTTTAAGGCGCGTTTTAAGCGGTGGCCTCTTTGAACTGATTGTGTCGCCTGCCGCGTTCTTTAAGCATCTACAAACATGTAATACCCATTGGAGTCATTTCATCACTGCCTCGCTTATTCCGAAAGCCGTGCCATTCATTCCTGTTTTTCCCTTATTTACCGATTCCCTCATTGTGCCGCTATTCATTGATTGTATTTTGTGAATGTAATCTATTGTTATGGAGATATTAGTATTAAGGCAATTGTAATTCACTCACCTTTGTTATTCATTTTATCTCGTCTTGATCGTCCATTTATTTATTTATGTCATCTCTTTCATTCAACTCCTCATGTATTTTTTATTATGTTGTTATTCTCGACCCTTGTTCTCTGTTTCTTTTATACAATTATCAATATGCGAAAGCAAGATTTACAATGACTTACCGCGGAGGTTCTATCCACAGTTTCTTACAGCTGTGTTTTTCACTGAAACGACGGGACGCCAGGCTAAATCGATGGAAGGGGGAGTTTTTTGTAAGGCTTTCTAAGCAGCAATAAGATTACAGATGCTTCCGTTCAAAGATGCATTTGAAGGAAATAATTTTCTTCGCGGGACGCCATCTGTTTAGGATTTCTGCAATTATTATACAAATTCACCTTCTTTGAACCCGAAGGAAACCCCGAAGAAAGTCTGCTTCCCATACGCAAACTTTCTCTCGCGAAATTTTGTGTGTTTAGCTCTTAGTTGCCGCGTTTAAATGCTAGTTATCCGTAGATTGTTTCCTCCGACTGAGCACCAAAACTATTTGCTCTTTCAAACCACACACACATAGTTTACACCCAAACACAAAGGATGTAAACGAACGCAGTATAATCGAGAGCAAAGGCTTTCCAACTGGTGACAAGGGAAAATTTACGATGGTAACGGTATTTTTTCGTCCTTCAGTGTGAAGGCTAGTGTCAAATAAACCCAACTGAGACAACAAAAGCTGACAACAAATTACATTCAATGCTAATTTTAATGTGACAGATCGGTGAAAACTTTGGGTTAGTTTTGTCAAATTTAAATTACAAGTGAAATTCGCTCTTGTAAATAGCGCGCGAGCAGACCACTTGGAAGTACTCTAGAGCTGGCGAGCCGCGTCGGAAAATTGGAGAATGTCCTTGAAGCAACTAACCCTTGAAATGAGGTCGATTGAGAATTATTTCAATATTTAAATATTCACACACTTAGCTTTATAATATACAAATTCTGACGCGCCGCGAGCAAGCAACGGTTTATGTGGTCAGAAATTTGTTCGTCTGAACTACTCAACATCTACACGCTGTGAAATGTTTTCGTCGGCGGTCGGTGAACCCAACAAAAAATAAAAAAAACTCGCTTGAAACTCGCACGGGATACTAAAAGTCTTCCTCCTCGATAAGAATAATTTACACCAGTTAGTTGCTGTATTATACATAAATAGTTTCAATGTGATAAATAGATTTAAGAGTCAGTTACTTGAGCTAAAGGAGTAGATAGGCCACGGGCCTACGAACGTCTTGTCCTTGCCACGACGTACAGTTACAGGGGACAGAGTACTGTCCGTTAGCCCCTTGAACGGCGTGAAGATGGGAATGGGGGCTGAGTCGGCTCCCAGGAAGTACGGGCATTCCAGAGGCGTTCAGTAGCGGAGAAGTTGTCGTTGGAGCGCTTGGATACAGTGAATGTGGGTACATTTGCCCACCCGTCAGCATGTCGGGGCGTACTGCACTTGGAATCTCTAGTCCGCGGTCAAATCTTGATGCGGTAATGGAGTGCCCAGAACTTGAGTCGTAAGTGTACCCTGATGATACGGGCAGGAACGATCGCGTCTTGCCGTTAACGCTGGTTGAGTAAGGATCAGTCACAAAAGACGTTGTAGGAATACCAGGCGGACTGCACTTCAGCAGTTCGTCAGAGGTTGGTAAACACGGCAAAGGAAATGGATAGCGGTCCACTTTCTTGAGCAGTGATTTGGGTTTTCTCCGAGGTCTGTACTTGTAGTCTGGATGCTCCTTCATGTGTTGCGCTCTCAGATGCTTTGCTTCCTCGACGAACGGTTTTTTCTCCTCGTCTGTCAACTGCTTCCATTCCGCTCCCAGCCTCTTGCTGATCTCAGAGTTGTGCATCTTCGGATTGTCTTGCGCGATTTTTCGCCTCTCTTCTCGGGACCAAACCATAAAAGCGTTCATTGGGCGCTTGACGTGTTCAACCGGTTTAGCCATGTCAGTGAATTCTCTACGTAGCTCGCGCTTTTTGAAATATTCAAGCTCCCAGAGAGTTCTAGGTTGTCAAGAGTAAATACACGATCCGTGCTCGTCGATAGCTCGTTGAAACTGAACTCAACGCTGATTGTTTCACGCGGTAAAGATCAAAGCTGGCACCTCAGAGCATGCGTGCGAAATAATTGAGTTTCATTCTCGCTTTCACAAAGTATTCGGACCACGTCATTCTACGAAAAGGCTATCCAATTAAAATAAAGGAAGTTATATTTGAAAATTTCCCCGAAGAGGTTCCCTGGAAATGTTTTGCGATATTACCTTGATTGGCGTTTCAAAGAGATATTTGGATTTTGTAAATAATTTTCTATTTTGGTTTGGCGAACGTACAATGGGCGAACTTTTGTTTTCTACTCATCAATTGCTTTCCCATTGTTCAGAGACAATGCACTCAAAATTCTGCTATCTTTAAGCTTTCAGCGGCCCTTGTGAGGCAAGCCGCTGAGAACAATGGAGAGTATGTTTTTCTTTTGAAAGTTCAATTCCGCACTTCCATCGCTCCTGGCGAGAAGTTTTCGCAAACATTGCGTTAATATTCAACTTGCACTAGGGAATTATTAATTTATATTGAAAGTAAACTAAAGTAAATATCCGACTCTTTCTGTGGGTCTGTCATTTTCTTGCGACGAATTGCCTTACAAATGATCAATTATCGTGCCTTTTATTCGCCCGTTTAGCATAAGAATACTTTTCACTTATGAAAGCTTTTGTCTCGCCGTGAAATTGCTAACTGCAATGACGAGATATTTCAGTAATTCACAACAAAATCTTTCTTTTCTCTATCGTTTGACCCTCGGCATTAATTCTGCGTTTGCTCGCGCGAATTTGCCTAAAGCAGCGTATCGATTCTCCTGGTTTTTGTACATCGATATTTAATATAAGTGGGGAGTTTATTGAAGTTTTTTCACAATTTATTCAATTATGGTTTGGTCTGAGGGGTTTGGTTTTACCTTTTCATTACTTATCGCGAGATGAAGGTTCGTTTGCATTTTCAATTCCTTGCCTATAAAGCTGGCTGATTAATCGCTCTAGGCAGTGAATGGCAGTAAAACATAAGTGCCCTTTATGAAAGACCCCACTTCCTTTCGTTTAATAATCTTTTGTTTGCGGACAATAGATCAGTCGTTATCATGGTAATTCGTGAATGAAAACTCCTGAAAGCTTGTTGTTTGAGGGGTTCCGTTCAAAGTATTAGCATGAAAAAGCTCGAATGGATCATCTAAATAGCATCGTCTGTGTGAAACAGATTTCGAATTAAAATTGTACCCAGATCTTTAGAAAAAAACAGTGTCACATTTAAGCGTTTTTTCCCCATAATTTCTAAGAGAGCTATTTAAAATGTGCCCCCGCAGAACTAAACATTTCGACAGCGCGCTGTTCAAAAAAGTCGCAAATGTGACATGTTTAAAAGAGTTGTTTTGGATCTTATTATTCTAATGACCTTTCTATCAGTCGGCGCTATCAATCTTGAGAGGCTAGGAATTATTTTCAATTTTAGGCAATCTTATCGAAAATGAGATCTGCAAACGAGCCGGAACTTGAAAGAGTGATATTCCAAACACGACCCGCAACGAAAAATCTGTAGCTTAAGGCCTGGTAATAAGATTGAAAAAAACGCGCGCTTTTGTGTTGGGGAAAAAAATTGCCGGCCACAAAAATAGAAGTCTGAACACACCGAAAGGTCTCCTTGTTTTGCTGTTTACCTATGCTTGTTTGCTTGTAAAATGAATTGGTTTGTTGTCATTGTATATCTTTGCTCCGTTTAACAGTACAGACCATTGATAACGGCCTCACTAATTAAGCCTTTACAATTCTGTGTGTGTTTTATTTTAGGAAAAGTGAAATGTTTCAGGCGGATGCAAAAAAATAATTATTCGAACCCAATTTTAATAATAGCTCGCCCTATTCTTTAAAAACTTATTGAAAAGAGAGCGGTATTTCTCAGAGCAAACAAAAATAAATGGCTTCGAGAGGTTTTTGCAAGAACGGCATTCATCACGGTCGAAAAACGTATTTGCCCTTCAAAGGGCTTTCTTTGTCCAGGGAGATTGTTTTCGGCCTGGGCGTAGAAAATCATTCTAAAGTTTAATCGTGTCTATTGTAAGACCTTTCCCGTTCTTTGTTTTATGGTTAGATTAAGAAGCGTGAATGTAACATTGGAATATGCATGTCTATATTGAAATTTCCCCTGACTTCGCTGAAGGATGTGAGAGTTTTTTTGTTGAAGTTCATCCCTCATTTCCTGTCATTGATGAAGAGCAAAAGGAAATTGAGACTGTTACTCGTGCTGCTGTTCGCGCTTTACAAACGTTGCGCTCATCAAAGCCACTAGATTGCCATTGAAATGAAATACAAAGGACAGAGACAAGAAGACACGTATGAAATGAGCTTTTCAAGGCTTAATTCCCATCTGCGCATCTATACATGATGGTATGAAGCAATTTTGGACTTTCTTTCATACGTGACCTGTTCTCGTCATAACAACCAGGGACTTGAAGAAAACCATCTCACAGTTTTCAATTTATTTGAGTTCCAAACGTTAGATGAACGAAAATGTATGCAGAATTAGGCTTGGCTTGTTTAAGAAGTCTTGGTGAACAAGTAAACAAACACGATCTTTTGGGTTCGTTTAACTTTAACCTAGGTGTCGTTCCGTCCGACCTATTTACAAAGCTTTACCAGTCCATCTCTCATGGCGTACTCGAATTGATACTGACTTCGGATTGATTTTTGTTTTTATCAAATCAATCACTGGCCATACAGTTAAATCTGGTGAAGAAAAACTAAGATTTTCCTTCTGTAATGCATCTTGTTTTAAAATTGCTTCGGGCGAAAATAAATCAGGCTTTTACTTTTAAGTGAAAATGAAATTTGGCTATAGTGCCGATATTTCTTCATTTCGTTACTTGTACGGTCCTTCTAAATAACATGTTTACTATTACTTATGATCGGAGCACTACCCATATCGGTGAAAAAGATATTTATACCGATATTGAAACAAATACCAGGCAAAATGAAATGAAAACGCATACATTTTCTTATAAAATATTTCCTTATCAAAGGTTCTCTTTGAGTTGTACTTTTAAACCAGTTTCTTTTGATCTTTTACGCATGTCTAGATCCTCTATGGAGATAATAGGATATTAAGTCAATCGCGGTCAGTCATGTATTTCAGTTATTGTTTGACTGACCGATATTTAAGTCAGTGGCTTGCACTTTGCTCTATAGACTGAAGTACAGAACTTTTAAGAATGTAGCAAGTTGAAGAACAACTACACCATCTACAGTTATAACACAACGCAGCGGGTTTTAATTTGAGATGGGAAAACTTAGCGTTGATTTGTCGACAGTCAGGCATTTCCACGTATGTCATTGAGCTATATATTTACATTTGTTTTATTTTTATTATTATATCATTATTTTTTTACTTGTCTTGGCCATACAATAAGATACTTGTATTTTATTTCGCTTAGTCTTTCTTCGAATTTAGAAATAAAAAATGCATTTTTTATTTCTCCAATGATAACGCAAAGCAAATGAAACAACTTTTCACGTAATGATTACGAGTTTGAACTGAGTCAGATTGGTATAATTTTCGTTGAGACACAATTAATTGGTCTCACCTATTTCTCTGTTTTAAGCCTAGCCTATGGCTATTTCAAGTGAAAGACTACACATTTATACGATTTATTTTTAGATAAAACTCATCTATACACCTTCAAAGCGAAATAAGGCGATTGAAACCTTTCATCATTACGGAGAAGAGATTTAAAAAGCAATTTTTTTTCTAAATTGCTTAAATTTAGAATTAAAACTCGAGTTGCATTTTAATCGTTTTAAAGAAAGAGCCATATATATTTAACATTTTAAAAAGAAACCTTCGACTGTTGGATTACTCTTCAGTAAATACGCTGATAAAGTGCGTTAATCATTTTTTGAAGCGTTTCAAAAGGCTTGTAATGTCATGAGTCTTAACCAATACATCTCTTCGAATTTTTCTTTTGTGATATTTATATGTTGTTTGCTCGAGATATCTACGTAGTTAACTCGAAAAAAAAGCCGCTTAAATTCTGGGAAATAACTACGTCAAACATATTATATATTTTTTACCCAGTTGTTGTTTTACCGTACCGCAAAACCCGAGCGGTTTATAGCTATGCTTAAGAGAAGATTCTGTTTTAATTCCTTCAACGTAAAAAATCTAACATGCTAGATTACCAAATTTCTGAATTCGTGCCCCTAGTAAGTTGTTGACCTTACAATGAACTATTTTTCAAATCAGTAATCACTGACGTAAATTGAGAATGAAATCGACGCCACTAATCTCGCGAAAAAATCGCATAAAACACGAGATAAATACATAAATAAATAAATCCATTTTAATACATGTCTGTATGCGTGGTCTTTTTTGAGCTTTAAGCTTGTGAAGCCATGTTTTCAAAACAAATAAGTCACACTGGACATAAAGGGCATTTAGAACCTTTTTAAAAAAGTCAAGTTATACATGGATAACCAAGCTACTTGATCACTTAACGCAAAAAGATTTCTTTCGAAAACACTTCCGAGAAAGCTTCAGAAATTAAACCCAAGGTCATGTGCTTAAAAGAATACCAACTTCAATAAGTAATTCAAAGACGCAACTGCAAAATAAACAGGGAAAATTCTGCGAAATCGCTCGCGCCTTTTTTGATTTGACGAGAAAGGCTGAAAAACAAAATCTGACGATGGTGTGATAATCTCTCTGTAACCAAAATTGCAATTTATACACTTAAAAGATAGAACCTTTAATGGCCTTGAAACATGTCCTTGGGCAAGTGTAATATATCTCGATAATTTCGTCAACACAGCAGATAGACACAACTAAATAAGCTTCAAAATAAATAGTGGCGATTATTTTCCTTAAAGGCTGAATAATCACATAAATCTGTAATTGTTTCGATTGAAATTAAAATGTTAGATCTCTTCAATCAGGGATAAAAACAAGAACAGAATCCAATTTTTTCTGTAGGTGATCTGTTTATTATTGTTTTTTCCTTTTGTGGAATGAGGAAGAGTGCTTTTTTTTTTTAAATCATGGAACTTTTTATGTTACCCACGTTTCATTTGCATAACGGTATCAGTAAGCATTCACGTTTTCATCGTCAACGGAACACCGTTCGGTGTAATCCAAAACCTTCGACTTTGAATCAATTGCATTAATGTGGTTTTCTCTCTGAAACAATTTTGTGCTTGTAGAAAGAGAAAAAAGTTGAGAAAAAATTATTTCAAGCAGCGACATAAGACTATGGATACTCAAACCATTTAAAACTTAAGTTGTTTTGCCCTTTGGGATAATGTCTCTGGCTTTAGATCTCAAAAACATAAATGAATTTAAGAGGTTAGTCTCTTTTCTAGAGCAACAGAACGCCCGCAAAAGCATTTCTTGCATATTTACGAGTGTCCTTTTAGCACGGCGTCGTCTTTATCGTGCCGACTTCTTTGTTTAGCTCTAGACTTTCATTCTCTAAACAATGCTTCATTGTCTCAGCTGCTAACACCAAACGTTGCAAGTAATTTGTACTATTCATGGGACCCGAATTTTCATTAGCCCTAAAGACTCGCGCTATTGTTTGTCGAGGATGAAATAACATTAGAAAATTTTTTGTTTATGTAAATATCAGCTGGGGGTAAAAGAGCCTGAAAAGATTTCTGCACGACTGGGAAAATTGCTTTTATTCTTATGGTGGTGTGAGCGAAAACAAAGGCTTTCTCGGCAAGCGACTCATTTCAACAGAATTCAGTTGAAAACTTTGGTGGCTTTTCGTGCGCGACTTCGATGGCATTGTCTCGCGTGAACTAATACTTGCATCTCTGATTTTTATTTAAAGTTCCTTATAATTGCCGCAAAGTAACCCAAGAATGAAAAGGAATAAAAGAAAAAACCTATAAAAAGGTTATCGAAGCCTTCCTAAAAGTGTAGGCGGAACTGCCAAAGAGGTACTTTTTACGTATGTATATTTAGAATTGTAGCATTGTTTTCAAGGCTTGTTGGAACCTCTAACATTAGGCAGACGTATATATGTTCCAAAAAGTGGCTAGAAATGGCGATTCTAGTCTGCGTTAGCGGATGAGGGGAAAGTTTAATTGACAACTAAGATATTGTTTTGTATTCTGTTTGGGTTTCGATCTTAAGTAATTTGCCTTCAGTGACCTTCCTTTTTTAAACTGCAAACCGCAGACTAGAGAAACCTGTGTTTTGGCCGCCTGGCTTTTAAAAAGTCATCACGTTTGTAGAGATACCGCTTTGGAAGGCACCCTTAGGGGTGAAAGCGTTTTTGTTTTAAAAAAAGAACTTTTGTTCCTTTTGAAATCGTTAAGCAGACAGATGGTCTGTTAAAAATGAGATTACAAGTTTACAGTACGATATAAAAAAATGCAACAAAGCTTATTCGAAACAGTGCAAGATTTATTCTATTTCCCTGGGGCAACCGAGAAAATTATCGTGACAGTAGCTCGGCTTGCTGTAGAGGAACACTCGTTTTGTATCTGAAGGTGAATTCAGTTGAGTAGCTAACAACAGCTCTGATTGTTTCTCTGAAAATATGACAATAAAATACTTCAAGAAATTCGATATTCTGCCAAGCCTTAGCAAAGAAGGCTTCAAGCGGCGTCGAACTAGACATAGCAAACTCTGTTTAGCCAAGCAAATGCCTCGTAAAGTAATTTCTCTTCAAAACGAAATAAATGCATGGTTCTCAGCGGTAAATCGGTGTATTTACAACTCGGCAAACTCGTTTAGCCATTGAATTACTTCCCATTAGCGGAATATTTTGCTCTTTCTGTGCTTCCTAATTTGAAGCTAAAATTTTACGATCTCTCGCGGTGTTTGTTTGGCTTTCCACAGCGAAAGTAATTTAGAAACTTCCTCGTCAGTAAATAGGCCATCAAGCTCGGCTATATCAGTATGAAATGATCGATTAGTATTAGTAACCGCTTCGCCTTTCGCCGCAAATTTCTTCACCTCTGGGAAAATCGATTTTTATTCTCGTTCACAATCAGTTTTTTTTTGTAGATTCTCTTTTACGGCGAAAGCCAGTGGAAAAAGAATAACAGAATAAATAAGTAAATACGAAATTTCGTTGTGGCTCACAATTTTGAGGCTCCAAGTTTCAGGCTTGACGAATTATATTTTTTACAAAGAAAATCTATTATTAAAGAGTATGGTTCAGTATAAAATTAAGATCGTACTCAGTTTTGTTGCACTAGAAATCAACCATATTTTTTCAACAACGTGTTTTGTAACTTCCAGGGAATCTTTAAATGGTGAAAAAAGCCCTATATTCGGGATCTGAGTAAACATTTCTTTATATATGCAAATTGGCTACTTATAAAGTTGAAAAAGTGATGAGTGAAAGAGAGTGGAATGGAGTGAGCAGGTTATTACAATGGAAATTCAAGCCGGCTCTCGTCCAAGAAGGAAAAAAAAACAGTCGGTGTCGGATGGTTTAGAGTATTCACCTACTTCCAGCACCTTGGTCTGCAGAACAGTGTTTGATCATGTAAGCGACACCTCAATATGGAATAGTGATAGCCTGCGGGCAGGCGCACCTTTGAGTTTTACGCGCGTTAGCGACGAAGAGCAAAGCGATCCGGTGATAAGGAATCAGGTGAAGAGGCGCGCATGTGCTTTAACGTGTGCCTAGCTGATCGCAGGCTAGCAGAGTGGTGGCTAATTTAATTCTACTGACAGTAATCTTCCCCCAGCATCGACGTTATGCTTAAGCCAACCATAACTTGATATAAACTGAGCGCGGGAAATTTTCCCGCCCTTAGTTTGGCTCTGGGTACGTTGCACTTAATTTGTTGGGTTCCAGTTTCAATTGGATCACCGCGGCGTTATTGGCGGCTTTCGTTTTGCGAACATACAGAAAAGCGCTCAACTTGAGATTTCGATTCATCACAAAGGTTGTCATTAACTTGAAGTTAACCGTCAGTTGCCAAGGTCACTCTCGATACACTAACGTGCTTGTGGTAATTTTCGAGAGCAAACAAAGGCAATCAAGTTTATTAGAAGGGTGCAACAAAGAGTCTGTTTTTTTCTCTTAAGATCTCCTGCAGGACAAAATATAATTTCTTATATAGCACCATGTAGATACCTGTACCTCATTTGAAATCGAGTCCTGCGCGACCTTATTTTTATCCTTCAGCATTTTACCATCGTGTGCACGCCTTATTTTTCTTAGCATTTTTTTGACAAACTTAAAACAGTGTGCTAAATCAGTTCAACAGGGATAGTACCGTAGACGTACCCTTATATACAGTTGAACCAGGCTACAATTAGCTTTAGTATTATTTAGTAGCTGTAATCGTAGAATTTAAGTCAAATGCAGGACCTTGGTAAAATGGTTGACTAGGATTCATGTAGAATCAGCTGCCTATTGCCCACCCACGGCAAATTCAAATCGGGGCAATAAATAAAAGGGATGGGGCCTGATGGGGGATGATGTAGGGGGGAGGGGGGAGTGGGGTTGTTATCGGAGACTAGCAGTCAATTACTAGAAGAAATTTTGCCCGACAAAGATGTAGTTCTAATCTGCAAACACTCAAAACAGAGAGAGATTTTTTCTTTGCTGTAAAGCAATTTAGGCGATCGAAGATTTACCTTTGTTTGTATGTGTGCAAAAAGACAGAATGGAAAGTCTGAAGAATAGACCAAAGCTCTGTATTCGAAAAAACTGAAAAAAAAAAAAAAAAATTAAAAAAAGCAACAAAGAAACACTTGTTCATTTTTAACGACCAACATACACTGAAGAAACATTTTGTCTTAACCCGAAGTGTCTGCCGTACAGGCACAAATTTGGCTAAAAAAGTCAGAACTAATAATAATAATAATAATAATAATAATAATTAATAATAATAATAATAATAATAATAAATAAATAAATAAATAAATAAATAAATTTGTTTTATTCATGTCGCTATCGTTTAATTTGAGATGGACATCCTGGTCGCATCTATTTCATATCAGACAAAAGCCAAGTCACTCTACCATGCGATCTTCGATTTTCAAAACAAACAATTTTGTCAAAACATTCCGCATCGTGGAAGGAAAGAATGACCCTTAATATTGCTGATGCCGTTATCACAACTACAAGTAGAAGAAGGGCTGATCATGAATGCATCTTAAACTGAATTTGCTTTTCCAAAATGCACCTTTTACTTAAAGTAACGCGGCCTTTGAGTTGTTAGAGTTGTTATTCGTTGCCGGAATGAAGACTTGAGTCGAAAGATTCACATGCAGTGTATCGGTGAATCATGCCCACTTAATAAAGAAGACAGATTAGAAATCGTTTTCATCGTACGCTGAGTACAATTGAATAAACGTTTTTCTCGGTACCAATCATCACTGAGGATAGAGAATCAAGTTCGTAGGTAATATCATCAGTAGTAAAACTAGACATCTGGAAGGCTTCTGAGCGCTTTTATTTAGCTCACTGCATTTTAAGCTCGTGACTTAACTGATTCATATCACTGGTAAATCCTTACGTACATCGTTTGTTTCAGATATTGCTTTACCTGCAATAAAATAGCCCAATAGATCAATATGGACCTGGTGAACCACTGAGTTCTGATGGTTAGAAACGGAGAAATGTTTGCAGTTCTTTTCTTTTCTTTACCTTTTTCAGCCTTTCCTGGGCTAGAGGTTTCATATATTGCTTCTCAAATTTAGCTATCTGGCCGTCTTAGCCAGTAGCTTATTTTGTTGCCTGTCTTTTACACATTGAAACTACAATTGAGAGCTATGCATATCCGAGGTGCGTTAAAAGGGTTCTTCAGCGAGAAAAAACTTTCCGGCAATGATGTGTGTATTGTCTTGATTATATACGACATATCCATACAAAAGCGTTTTAAATATAAAGTGAATCAAGTCTGGTACATGCAGCGAGGAATCACATGCAAACCACGGTTTTTTTTTTGGTCGTAATCGAAGCAAACCAGCGAAGCAAATTAGGTTCACTTTTTCAATTCCCCTCTCTTTTGAGACAACGCCCCTTAATTTTCATAGACATGTACTAAAGTTTATTAATTTCACAATACCGCGGTTTTTCGTGCACTTGCAGGAGTTCTTTTATTGCTCATCTGATGATGGCGTTTTTCTGCCGTCAGGGAGGCTCAGCTCGTACCGCTGTAAGCTTAACATCAAATAGTTACTGTACCACTTTTTAGAGAAAAATTCCATATTTCTTACGAAAAGATATTCACTTGGCATGATGCCTTTGTATAAAAATAGTACAAGGCGGCAATCTTAACTTTGCTATTCACAGCGTGGGGGTATCGTATTAAATTGGAAATAAATGGGACAGTTTCCACGAAGAGACTTCGCAAGAGGGCGAAACATTTTCTACCTTTGATGTGGTTTTTCTTGATGAATTCACTATCTTATTTAACCGTCGCTAAAGCATCCCAGACGAATTCCTAGCCGTGTGAATTGAACGAGAAAGGCCACTAATCAAAGTAATAAGGTTTTGCTAAACTAAGATTATAAATTGCGTTTTGCGAAGTTATTGTATTGGAAGGGAATTTCTAATTAGGTGTGAGAAAAAACCTTCCTTGCAAGATAATTCTAAGTCACTATTATTGATTTTTTTTCTTATCTCGATCTCCGAACACAAAACCGGCAATTAACAAGTGATTTCCAATATCAAAGCATTGAATTGTAATCGTAATATGATTGTGTTTTCGGTCAGATATTCTAATCAAAAGAAAAATAAAATTGAGCAAAATTGAATTTAGTTGTAGTTTATTAAAAGGCCAGTTTAATTTCGAACATTTGCAAGGGAAAGTTAAGATCTGTCGCATACTTCTGTACAAAGTAACACTTTTCGATTCTGAGAGCTAGATAAAAAGAATTTGGCGATGGCTTCGAAGAATTCTCTGTGATTGTTATATCGAAAAGTAGATCTTTTTACGGCGAATTCTGGTCATTTGTGTATCTGGGAATTCTGTAAACTAAACAATAAACAATCGAAAAGAACCAAAATATGTAAAATTTGTTACGCCCCGTCATAATTTTGCGAGTTCAAGAATACCACACATTTAAACTGAGAAACTCATGAACCTGTGTAGTATCGTCTCTTAAAATTATGGTCGGCGCGCGCTAAACATGTATTTATTTCCGTTTCAAGCCAGACAAAAGTAGGATTAAACACGTGCTGTTGTACTAGACTGGAAGTTTTTAAGGTGAATAAATCTCTTATCTTTTCAATAACGCGGGGCCAAATAATTCAGTGTCTCTTTCGACTTGTTAAGGAAATGTCTTCTGCTTCGATGCTGCATTGTTCCTTGAAAAGCAAATATAATTTTCTGGGCACGTTAGTTAAGTTTTCTAGAGCTTGTAAACAGTTAAATCTCAAGATGAACGATATAATTTTGAGTTTTACATCTTTTGGGAGTTTTTTTGTGTAAGAGTAGAGAAAAATCTGTAGATTTGAATTAATGTTTTGGTGCAGTCACATAGGAATAGGGCATTAAAACCTAATGCAATGCAAGCTTTCGGGGTTTTTTTCACACTGTTTATGAAGTGTGCTTACGAATGCCGGTCGTGATCGTTTCGAGGTTTGTAACTGACCAAGAAGAAATTCCGGATACACAGGGAGTGCCGGCCGGCCTTGTTTGCGTAGGTTCTAGTGAATGCGAAACTGACTCAGTTTAGTCGCAAACATGGAACCATATTCTATGTTCAGCAGAGGAAAACGGTATGTGGATTTAGCGTCCTGGTGAAATATTGGAAACTGCCGGACAGAATTAAACACGGACTTTCTAAAGAATAAATCTTAAAGATAGAACTTCGATTGCGCAAAACGTGTTTTTGATTTAAACCGATCACTGTACAAAGAAAACAAAAGTTCGCTTCTTTCTGATTTTACTGATTAGCTGGGTCTTTGTATTTATCAGTGTTATTACAATAGACAAAAAAACTTGCAGATATATTAAGACCACAGGCCAACCACATAACAACTAAATTACATAGAAAAGCTAACTTGTTCAATTTTCACTCCTAGACACCTTTTGTTTTCGAATCGAAAGAAACTTGAGCGAGTTGTTCCAAACGAAACTCAAGTTAAAATTGGTGAAAAATCGAACATATTCAGTGTTGTTTTCCTGTCAAAAGCATAATAATCTTATTTTATTAAACTGTGTAGGGATAAAATCTCGTTCGGAAAAGAATAAAGAGAATTTGATGAAATTTGTTAGATTTTAAGAACAAATAATTGTCCACAATACCAATGTTGAAATTTGCCGACAACGCCGAATTTTATTGGAATTTTTTTGTTTGTCGAAGAGATCAGTCACTTTTTATATAAAAGAGACAATACTGCTATCTGCTGAAAGTTATGATCGTGTTAAAGGTCTTGGGAAATCTATTGAAGGTTTAAGCAACTTGTTTTCTATCCACGACGAGTTTCTTAGAACGCAGCTGATGTGACAATACGGGCGAAAAAAATCAGCTTGTTCGCAGTAAACAAGCGTTGTTAGTTTTTGTAGCCTGTTTACACTGAAGGTTGAATTAACTTTCGCAACGAGCTTAGCTAAAATAGGCCAAATTTTGCCAAAAGGAAAGCAATTATTTCATACAAAATCTTAGTTATCAAGGGAAGAGATTTTTTTCTATTTTTCATGTCTTGAAACCTGTAGAAGTTAAACCCGTGTCAAAGTGGTTCTTGGCTAACCGGTTCAGTCTGAAATGGCATGGTATTTTGCATTGACTGCTTTTAAGCCTCGTTCTCTGCAAGCTGGCGGTGTTATGAAACTTTTCTTTCTTTCGATACGGTGACACCCAAACAGATAGGCGAAGAAATTTCTCGATCCGCGCTCTCATAACGGCTGGCAACTTGTTTGCCGGCGAACGAGCACCACAAATACTCATCCCCTATTGAGCTATAATTAAAGCTTTCGATATTTGAAATTACTTTGTCGGATCTCTTTGTACTTGGCGCTAATTTACACACTTACCACTTCTACTAATAGAGCGGTGTTTCGGACACTTTGTTTCCTTATGAGTCCGATCTCTGCCCTGATCTGCATTATAAAACCAATCGGCTAAGCTCACGGAAAGGAAAAATTAAAACTTTCATCATAGCAGTTAAATAACCGCCCACGGCTATTGTACTTTTTCACCTTGTGTGTTGCTATGCCAGCTACTCAGCTGAAATCTAATAAAGCTGATCAATGTGGGCTTTTTTTTTTCTCCATTTCTCTTTGTTTGACTATCTAGTTTGCAGTTGATAATTGGGAAAAAAAGAGAAAAACTCCAGGAACATCACACGTGTGATTTAACACAAGCTTTTCCCATCCAGATAGGTCATACAAATATCATAGTCTTATCATAGTCCAGTAACTTCAACACAGTCTCATTTTTATCAAGCTACGAGTTTTTACCTATCGTTTGCACCCACCCAGTCCACCTAGGCATTTTGTGATCGTCTTTAGGCGTGGTTAGAAGCCCACTTTCAGCTCAAAAGCGGCTTCTTCTACATTTCATCAAACAATTTGAAAGTTGTAACAAACAAAACAAAACAAAAACAATCGTAATAAAGACCTGTTTCTGATAAGTGACTGCAGCTTTGCTAAATCAATTTCGCCTACAACGTGGCGAAAATCTGACAAAGGGGGAAGATACAAGCCAGGCCTCGCTCTTTAACAGTGTGGATAATTTTATTCATAGGGTAAACCACTGTCTCACTGATAATTATAAGTGTTCGAAAACCATCTAGAATATCCACTGAATACTTATTTCAGTATTCAGGGAGCAGAGTGTCTATCCTTTGAAGAGCCTTAGTGGGATATTTTAGATTAGAATGGTACTTCTGAAAATATATAGTGGTACATCAAAACATTTGATCGTAGTTATTGAATAAATCTCTGTGTTCTACTTGTCTCTCTGTTTGTACTTGTGTTGAAATTCAAAGGAGAACTTAGTTATTAATCACAACCTCTCAGTTAGAAAAAAAACCGTTCGATATTGATTGAAAATTCCCCAATGAATTTAGATTAAAGGTATGCTCCCAGCAATGGTTAAAGCAAAGTCTTTTTTTTTTCATGAAAAGGCCTGGTATCACTGACATCTACTGGCTTTCAGCGGTAGATAACACACGTGCGTTGGATTACCTCTTTTGTCTTTCTCCAATTTTCTTTAAAAACGTTCAAATCGCTAATCTGACGTTGATCCGATTTGAGCACCCGCGTGAAATAATTGTATGAGTCGCCTTATTACCTACTGTGAACAATTCTCGTGGATTATTGCCTGACTCGCCAGCTTGTAAATCCTCTAACACTTTTTTATTCTGATAGCATAGCATTTGTTCGTCCTCTTAAAAACAGACCTAAAGAAACATGCGCTCTATTTCCACCAGTCTCTCGAGGCCGGTCTTCACCCTCTCCCCCCTCTTTCCCAACAGCACCTCTCTGTATGAGTTATACATGTCTACCAGAGGAAGTTATTTCGCAACAAAGAACACAGAGCCGCATACGCATTGTTGTGATGAGGTGAAAGTTTTAGAGTTTGCTGTCTGTTTTAATTCCGTGTGTGTCCACTTGTTAATTAAGCCCGCGACTCGCTTCGTCGTTATTGGTCATTGAAAAACAGCTCAAACTTGTGTATTTTTTATTTCTTCGTTTTCGCGATTTGCGCCATCTCGAGCATCAACAGCTCGCCCCGTCTATTCCCGCTCCTGACAGACCTTGAGGTCCTTTTACTATCGGCTTCCTACCTTGTTGTATTGCGCGCGCCCCCCCCCCCCCCCCACGCCCCCTCCTCTCCCCCGCAGGAGGCAGAACGTCTGATATCAAGCTATTCCTTCATTTTCTCTTGACGAAACTCAATGGCTTAGTCTGAACTCTTCCGTTTCCTTAATAGAGCGGCCACTTTGATTAAACCGACTTGGAAAATTCCCGAAATATACTAAAAATGGCTATGCCTTGGTTATGATGCAATTAATGTCCACCATCTCGGATTTTACTATTGCTTGTGACAACCTGCATGCCTAAACACGGTTGCCGCTGACAGAAAAAAAAGAACCATGATATAAAAAAAACACAGTTTTGTGATCTCAAAAACTGGATTTGAGGTCGAAATAATTAGGCTTTGGAATCGGAAGAAAAGACGGTTTAAGAATGAAAAAAGTGGTTTTGGCCTGGAAACGAAGGCAGTTTTCGCCGGGATTGAAAAAAACGGTCTTGAGTTCGGAAAACGACGGTTTGGGGATCAAAATACCGGTTAATTATCAAATCTGAAAAACCGGCTTTGGATGATGAAAAAAAGCTGATTTTGGGTTTAAAGTCGATCTCGGGTTTCAGAAATAAACGGTTGTGGTGTCAGAAAAACCGGTTTTTCTAATCCCAAACCAGTTTTCCGACCTCCAATCAGGTTTTTTCCGAACCCTAAACCGTTTTTTGTGACCTAAAACCCGTTGTTTTTTCAAACCTGAAATCCTTTACTTAACTTTTGGGTGGTCAATGTAAATAACAGGAATACAGTAGCATTGAAATCAGACAATCATCTCACTGGATTGCATTAAATATTCACGAAAAGGGATTTACAATTCCCAAACCATATCAGACTGGTGAAAAATAAGAAACATTTTGTGTCTCCAAGCTTCCAATTTGGCGCCAAAAGTGGATTGCAGG
This sequence comes from Catalaphyllia jardinei, assembly GCA_022496165.2. Classification (NCBI taxonomy): domain Eukaryota; kingdom Metazoa; phylum Cnidaria; class Anthozoa; order Scleractinia; family Caryophylliidae; genus Catalaphyllia; species Catalaphyllia jardinei. Next base: position 20,849,782 of record CM042755.1, read on the forward strand.
CGTCGGGCATGGCAACTCGCTCGTAGTTCTTGGAGTGTCACCAGGCTGGGCAATAGCTGTGCTATATTGAACAAATTATGCTGTTCCTCGTCAAACTAAATCTGGAATTCTCAAGTTAATTATCACAAGAGGCCAAAGCAATTTTAGCATTGTCTTTAGTTTTGACTTTCTCTCGTACTGCAGGCGCAGACGCCCGGTATGTAAGGTTCTCCCGATACCGAAATCGCTTTTCCCAACACTAAAACCGGTTTCCCTGAACTCCCCCATCTTATAAAATCTTAGGTGACAAGCCAGAGAAGGAGGCAATGGATAGTTAACTTGAGATTACCATTCCCTTTCAGCAGTCGTCAGTTAGACAGAGCTCAGTTGCTAAGCAACAGATTTCCGTTTGTATAAAGAGTAATGGAATCTTTAGCTCTCATACCAATATTAACGCATGCCAATTCATAAGCATTATTTCCACCTTGGTTTTCGTTATTACAAGATGGAAAGTGATATAGATATCTAAAAAAGCCCGCAGCTTACTGTGCAAGATATCTATCGAATATGACTCTTGCGATGTGATGTGAAATGGATGCCATGAACTCCTTCATCGTGAATTTAATCATTCATTTCGCCAACTAGAGAGGAACCGTTCCTGTAACAGAGATAGCAAAGAGATGCTTTTCCTTCTTTTTTGCATATTTTGAATGATATCGTTGCATCCCGTAAATTGTCTTTGATTTCTATTTGTTCTTATCGTTCGGTGATTACCTCCGCCCACCTTTCTCTTCAGTTGGAAAAAAATTACACACTTATAAACCATACTAAGTAATTTCAAGGGGTGATGGTGAAAGTACGGAAATACACTATGACTTCAATAACAAGATTTCGGTTCACAAAACCACAGACTGCGAAAAAAGGTTTGACGGACCTCAGTCTTTATAACCCGTTATTGCATGCAGTTACACATGATGTAGAGAGTTATCAACACCTCCCATATCGCTTGTCTGAAGACGAGTCTGTCAACAAAACAGAGTTAGACCTATATATTTCCACGTTTGTTTCCTGCACTATGAAAATCCGTGATCCTTTCGAGGCCTTTAGTGGATTCCTAAAGTATTCTATTGCGTGAGCTGAAAATAGTAAATTATACTAAACAAAAAGCCAAATACTTTTACCCTCCGGATGGAATCGGAAGGAGAAACGTCCAGCCGAAACTAAACCACAGTTCATTTGATTAAAAACTGCTTGACTGCCGCTGTGTCTTTTTTCACTCCTTTTGTAAACAGTCTTGTTTAACGGATCCTATGGTGATACGAGTTTTAATAAACCCGAGTCAATAAAACTAATATTTCTGTCTCTGCGGTGGTTATTTTGAAGGCTTCAAGGCTCGGGGTGCTTTGTTTTGCTATTATGAACTGTCTCTTGATTTTTTATTTACTTTGAAATTAAAATGATTCGCTTTAGTTCTATGTTCTTCAGTTTCTTTTTTTTCTCCTCGAGTTCATTCAAGCGTAAAGAGTCTTAGTGGATTTGACTTGGTAAGACAAGAGCTTAATACAAGAGCTTAATGTTCCTTGATGCTAATACACACAATGAATTCTTTGTGAACTAATCTGGACAAAGAATTCCTTGTATTTCATTCATTTCCAAATTTCGAGCTAGTATCCATGATTTAAATTAAACTTAACGTGTTTCGAGAGTTTTTACAAGTTTATTAAGTTTTGTTGTCACTAAAGAAGAATGCGGGCAGTTCATTGGTTACTAAGGGTGTCCCCTGTGTGACACTAGTGATTACTTTACACAATAACTGTTGTTCGCTTGTAATGAGCTTTCCTTTGTTATCCAAATCGTACGGTTTTAAGGCATAAGGTGATTAGCTTTTAGCCAGCGGACGTTTTGAAGCTTTCGTCGACATGACGTCGCCGTTTTGCTGTTTATAAGCCATTTCCGGAGCCTTTTTACCAAACTTGACAAACTTTGAAGAACCATATACTGAAACTATGGCTTCGTTGTGATTGGCTCATTGTTAAAGATACGCTTTTTCCTTCCTCGCTACTGTAAACGGTGTAATCGAAATAGATTGGTTGGACAAACAAACAAACGAACGCTTTCAAGTTTGAACTGCCAGACAGACTTGGAAGAGGAGTTCAAAAGAATTGGAGAGACTTCAAGCGGCGCAGGTTTCAATGTTTACGGTGGATTCCAAACTGTTTGCGTCATCGAGCAGAAGACGAAATCTAGAGGTGTCCGTAAGTGGAATGTGCGTGCTCTTGGAAAAACAAAGCTTCCATTAACGACTGTCATATAAAATAACATTGGGTGACACTGCGTTTGACGGAAGCGAACTTTAAAACGAACTGAAGTACAGTCTCGAAAGGTACGCTGAGGACGGCCTCATTTGGTTCATTCTGGTCAAACTGCTAAAGCCACAATGGTTTCCACGAACTCAGGGAAGCTCTTTGAAAATATCGACACTACTCTGGTCGACTTTTATGTCGTTTTCTTACTGACAATCGTGTTCTTTTCTTTGCTGGCTAACATCATAGTTCTCACAGCATTATACACTCAGAAGGCAAACCTTCGAAACAGCATTGACGTGATCATTGCAAATATGGCTGTGTCAGACATTATCTCATCGTTTTCGGCAACATTTACTCTTAACAATGCTAAACTACTGTGGAGTAGTGGAAGTGGAACTTGTAAAATGTGTTATTATCTGGTTTTTGTATCATATGCAGTGAGTGTGCTAACACTGTCTCTAGCAAGTGTGGATCGTTTTTACGGAATCTGTCTGCCAACGAAACACAGGCAAGTTCTTCTTCTCAAAAAACAATCGATTTCCATCTGTTTGATATGGATTTTATCATGCTTGTTGTTTGCACCTTATATTTACGCCTACGAAGTTAAAGAATTCAAACTTTCCAGCGGGAAAACAAAGCAAATATGTACGCAAACTTGGAACTCTGACAGTGAACAAATATATTATTCACTAGTCGTGTTATTACTATTGTTTTTGGCGCCCATTGCTATGTTTATCTTTCTTTTTGTCAAAGTTTCTCATAAGTTACAAGAGCCAAGGAGTACGGCTTCAGGAGGGAACGCCATTCTTCATAGAAAGCGCAAGAAAATGACGTTAACGCTTTTATTAATGATCGCTTCACACTACGTTTGCTGGGGTCCAGCCATTATAGGAAACGCCGTAGACATCTTCGGTAACACTCCTCACAGCTACTTTAATATTTGGTTGCTATTCGAGCTTCTTCATTTTCTGCGTTCAATAATTTACCCTTTGATTTACCTCGCAATGTATCAGAACTTTCGCGCAAGTTTAAAAGCATTGTATTCTTTTTGTTGCTCAGCGGTGTGCCACACAAACACCACCACTACCACTAGTACAAGAAACAATCTCTCGCAGCCATCTTCCGTCCCAGTCTCCCCCGCGGCCTCTGATCGTTCAGCTTCGTGCGTTCCGGAAGATGACATGTACGCAACTATGTAGATAAACAAGTTTAATTTGGCAACTTGTAATTATCATTTATTTCATGTTCTCTGTGTACTTGTTTTGCAGTTGATTTATTATTTCAATAAAACTGATTTTAATGTTTGGAGTTTTTTTGATTTGGTGGTCTCTTTCTGGCCTTAGATTTGTATAGTTATTCTTGGTTTTCACTTGACGTCATCGCCGCCATATTGGATGATATTAACAAACAATTTTTAACAAACTTCTTTTGTTTGCGTCATCCAACATGACTGCCAGGCTTTGTTATTTAGCATTTATTGAATTCGGCTTTCGTAGGATATTTAGCAATTATTGAACGAGGCTGAGTAGGATATGAAGAATTCTGCAGATCAAGGAGGGTGTTATCCACAGAGGCCGAAGGCCGAGGTGGATATAACACTCTCCGAAATCTGCAGAATTCTTCATATCCTACGAAAGCCAAATTCAATTATTGCTTTATTATTCATTCAAAATATTTAACCGTTCTTAAATTAAAGGAGTTTCGCCATTTCACTCTTTGTTTTTCCGCTCAGCAAAAATAACACAATCTCGTCCCCAGGTTTTCTCAGTCAATGGTTCAATAATCTGAAGTAAGCTGCACTTTTGACGTCATTGTTTTAATATGACAGTGATTCTTTCCAAATTTGGTCAACACGAGCAGCTCGTTATGTTGAATTATGCGTGTGGTTATAACCAATCCACCGTAAGGAAAAAGATGGCGACTGGTACATTTACCTATAATGCTTTGCGCACGAAAACTCTAAAAGAGCGTATAAAAACACAAAGAAAAATTGTAAGTCATTCAAAGTCGACAAGAGCAATGCTTTTAGTATAGGAACGGCTGCCGTTAAATCATATCTTTCTATATACCCAGTGGACTTAGTTTTTTTTCGCAAGGTATTGTGGTAAAGTGTACAGCCGCCATCTTTTTTCTTACGGTGGATTATGAATGGATAAATAAATGAATAATAAAAATAATTCTGCAGATCGAGGAGGGTGTTGTCCACAGAGGCCGAAGGCCGAGGTGGATAACAACCTCGTTGATCTGCAGAATTCTTCATATCCTACAAAAGCCGAATTCAATAATTGCTTTATTATTCATTCAAAATATTTCCCTGTTCTTAAAAGATTTCGCCATTTCCGTTCATCAAACTTAATACATCCTCATCCCCAGGTTTTCTCGGTCAACGGTTCAATAATCTGCAGCGGGCTGCACTTTTGGCGTCATTTTCTCTGGCTTGGGGGCGGGACGGGAAAAGACCCTGGCATCGGCTGGTTACGTGTCTACTTAAGTATTCATGAAAACACTAATGTATGAATTCCTGTGGTTAATTCTGCATTTTGATTGGTTGATAGAATTTTCTTCGAACTAAATATTTTGTCAGAGTTTTTAGGGAAAGTTCGCGTATAAATCTCCAACTTAATTGGGACTCGCCATAGTGGCTAAGAGCAGCAAATTCAGTAATTTACTGGTGTTGACGTTTATGGAGAAATCGACTCTCAAAAAAGCAATCCGCGAAATTCAGTTTGCCGGCTTTGCGGCGATGCCTTCAAAAGCCGCCACTTGCTTCGGGTATTCGGTAAAGCTGGAAAAGCTGGCAGTGACAAAAATCTTGCCTCGAACATTCGAATTGTGGGTGGAATTTTCATTACTGAGAGTGATTCCCTTCCGACGCTGATATACAGGAAGTGCGAGGGACTTGTGTCTAAGGTGAAAAAAAAGCTCTTCAGAGCAGCTAAACTTCGGAGAGTCTCCAAACAAATATTAGTGTAAAGTGGGGTTGACTGCCTACACGACTTCTAAGTTTCGTGACATTTGTAATTTGACGTTTTCTGTTGGGATACTCGACTTTTTTGTCGCTTCACTCATGTTTAGAAGTGTTCTAAATGGTAATTCTAAGTAGAGTTGAGCCGTTTGACCGTGCTATGGCAAATGTTTTGAACTCAGGCCGTACAATGGCATATACAACACGCAAAACAGTAAACAGACTTGCCCGTAAAGAGCTACATTTGCCCAGGGTGTATTCATCGGTCATTTTATGCACCATGATCTGAATGATCTTTGATCACTGATGCTGATCCAGATCACCACAAAGGAACGCACCCGTTAATATCTCGGAATTCAGGTTGAAACCATCAGTAAAGCAGAGCGATAAGAAGTTAAAGAGGAGAGTGCGGACAACACAGCTTCGTTACACAAAAATGAAAGTAACTGTTGGAAGATTTCTTACTACCTGAAGTTAGAATTGTTGACTCATGTCACACGTGAATTTTATATATAGTTTCTAATTATGGATATAAGCTAATCTTTTTACTGTTTTATAGTTCTTTACATTTATCGTATTATTTCTGTAATCATTAGTCCTCTTCTTTGAAAATACCCTTGTAGGTGGTCCTTTGGACAGTTGTTTTTTTGTAATTTTTAGACCCGACCATATCAGCTTTGATGTAAACAAATGTGTCACTTTACCCTACCCTAGCGAGCTACAGTTGATTCAAGTAAATGAATAAATAAATAAATGATCATTTAATGCATTTAGAAGAACGCATTCCCAGCAATAATTGTAAAATCTTTGTGACCGAGACTCTTGAGAACACGCATTAAACTACACTCAAGATATTGTGTCAGACACAAATAAACAATTTAAGTATGATTTAGACAGAAATCTGGAGTCTTAATTTTCTTGACATGGTTACCAAACGGCAAACTAGAAAAGACCACAGTGTATCTGCTGTTTTCCTTATTTATCCAATTTTCAACAGTCTTTTCTTACGCAAAGCTTGTGATAAGCTCATTACAATGACTGGAAACTGAAAAAGGTGGGGTGCTCATGCTCGTTGGTGAGCTATAGCCATTTTTCAACTGACAGAGCTCAATATCAATATATAACTTCATATTCTACTTGGCGTCGTCCTCGGCGTCGTCGTCGTCGTCGTCGTCGTCGTCGTCGTCGTCGTCGTCGCCGTTGCTACGGCTCCATTTCATCAACGCATGCGAACGAAAAAGCAAGCCAAGCAAGCGCAAAGCACTCGAAGACGGGGCGGGGAGGCTAGTGAACCGAGCCACTCCCTACCCTGTTTAGTCTCCCGTTTAGCCCTGTCCCAATTGTGCTCTTAAAATGCTGGAAAATTGCTCGCTGGAATGCCAACTAATAAGTTGCAAAAAAATTGCCAAAAGTTAAAAAGTTACCACATGAGTTTCAAAAGATACTGACTAAATGTCTTGATAATTTTATACAAACGCTAATTGGAAGCTTTCTTTTTCGTTCTTCACAATAATTGCTAACGTCGGTCAAGAAAAATTTCTTGAAACATAGCTTTAAAGAGTTGGTCGCAAAAATGGTTATATTTCAGGACACTAGCTTTGAAGTCTAACGGAAAACGTATGGCTTATTTTACGTCTTGCCGAACGTTTCCAAGTGGCAGGCTAGGCGTTCAAACTATAAAAATTGATAAACATTTAAGAAGGTTCCATAAATTGAAGTTTTAATATGAATCCGTTGCCTTTTTCCTGCTTGATCTGTGCATTGAACCTATATATTTTGCTCACTGAAATTTACACAGAAAAGCAAACCTTGCTCGTGGTTCCTAAAACCGTAACAAGTTTCTCCGAAAGTCAAAAGCTGCTCACAAGTTACTGGGCACAATCGCAACAGGCCTACTCCCGTCTTGCGCCGGGGTCCAGTTTTCTCGCGATTAATAGTATCCTTCCGTTTAACGATCGAATACAAATGTACTCTGTGTTCTCTCTTTTTCTAAGAGCTTCTTTAGAAATCAATAGAACACGCTTTATTTTACAGAAGAAACAAAAACCTCAAAATAACACTAAAAAATAATATTTAAAAGCAAAACAAAGCTTTTCAGTTTTCGGAACATATTTCGATATTTCAAACATCATCATCAGCCATTACATATAGCTTATTAACCAAGCGCGAGGGCCGTACTGGGAGAATATCGGCCCGAGGTCTTGACCGAGGGCCGATATTCTCCCAGTACGGCCCTCGCGCTAGGTTAATAAGAGATTTATTACAAGACTGCATGAAGAAGCCTTGAAGGTTTTTCAAAAGTGCGGGATCATTCGGGACAATGCCCGGTACAATACTTAGAGAATATTAGACCGGCAATAGAGCATTTTGATTGGTTGATTTTAGTTATTGGCCCTCTGAGTGCCTGAGTCGTGTAATAAGAATGTATAGTAAAGACTTACAAAATGATCGGTATATACAATGAACCTTTAAAAATTCAAATATTCTTTAACTATTATAACTAATTTAACTTTTATAACTAATAAAATGAATGACAAGAAATAACAAAAAGTAAACTAAAACTCCCTGTAAAGAACAGTAAATAAATTTAGAAATACAATAACAGCTTAACATGCTCAACTTGTTTGTTGAGCTCAGGTTTCAACTGTTCAATGTGAAAACTCTCTTTTATTTTAAGATAAGAATAAGTGCTGGATGATCGAGAATCTTAAAACAACACACTTATTCCTACAACCTTTAGAAGCACAGCAGATGCTTTAGAAAGTCAGTCATCATTGAACAATCGAAACCTGAACTCGTGGCTTAACCTTTCTAATAAGTTATCATGGCAACTGTACATGTACACTCTGTTAACACACCCTTAATTTTAGCTTCAAGTTCTCATAACTCAATTAACAAGCTAGATGACCCCCGGGGGGTACTTAACAAAGTTTAATACGGGGAGGCTCCGCCCCGAGGTCCAGTCCCTTACCCTTTTATATACCATTTTGGCAGAAAAGGTACCCTTTTTAGGTACCTTTTATTGCAAAAAGCTACCCTTTTCAGATACCTACTTTAGGAAGTCTTGTTCTCATTTTCATGTAGTGCTTAATAAATATACTGACAAAGCCATAAGTGGCGTCTACTGGAAATATTATAATTAAAGGCCCTTTGTAAATACCTAAATGATCGATTTCCCTACCCTTTTATATACCTCATCTTGTGAAATCCCTACCCTATTATATACCTGAAGCGTGAAAAAGGTAACCCAGAATTAGGCGAGAATTCCGATTTTATTTTTGTAACTTTTCGGTGAGGCATTCTGTTTTTATTCATGACTTGCCCCTCAGGTTTGAGTTAGATTAATCTTAAACTGCAGAAAACATAAACAACGAATAAACTTTTTACAAAACAAAAATAAATACTTCGTTTACTTTGAATCCTGGGTTAACTTTAACCGGCTTTCGAACAACCCGGCCGGCTCTGAAAAAGATTGGTAATTCTCCTATGCAAAGC
>CM042755.1:20863526-20890924 GCA_022496165.2 Catalaphyllia jardinei
TTTGCGTTTTGAGACCTATAAAAAGCTAAATAAAAATTGGCCGGAAAACAATTGTTACCGACAGACAAAACTAAGAGAAAATTATCTTCTAGCTAGTCAAGCATTTCCCACAAAAATGACAATCATTTATATCATAAACCATCTTACCTCTAAGCATGTAAATTTAAAATCATACGGAAGTAATTTTGAACCAATCACAAGTTGGAGCAAAACCACGGTAAAGGTTTCAAATAAAAGTGTGCATACCTTATTCCTATTCTTAATATGGGTGCATGGTGGCTTTTTGATCGAGAAAATTAAAAAAAAAAAAATTATCGAAAAATTAAAAAAAAAATACTCACAATTTATTTGAAATAAATTGTGAGGTGAGAACTTTACCTTGATTGCCAAAATTCTTGGAACCTGGCATGCAGCAAAATGGAACACTAACCAAAGTAAAAACTCTCTTCTATCAAAACCGATGTTTTACTTTTCCTGCCTACAATTTTATTTAGAATATTTCTCCTGGCTACTGAATCCTATTTAAAAACAAACAGTTATAACAAATTCACGTACGTGACGATATGTAAAAGTTTACTATCCTCAGTAATTCGGAAAATGTTGGCCTGGTCAATCGTTAGTTTTTCTGTTCCACTCTTTCTGGGAACTCTTGGATTACGGCGCAATATCATTTCATTTATTTCACTCAGTGCTTCTTCGACGACATAGAGCACCTTACAGTTAACGCAAGACTGCTTTTAATGTAAAACACAGAAAGGCTAATAGGCTTTTTCATTGTTTTCATTGGTCACTATTCTTATTTACATGATACTCAATTGTATTGTTGACATGCGAGGGTAGAATTTAGGAGAATAATATCAAAGTGTGTCCGGTTTGGAAAATATCACCTCTACATTTTAAGAACGTGGGCGATCGCAAGTCTGAGTTGATTTGGGAAAGGGGAAGACGAAAGACTAAAAAAATCTGCATTGCACGAAAAGGAACATTTTTACTTTTCTCGATGGTAGATAAGGTTCTGGTTTAGTCTTTCTGATTGATCCATCGAGCAGCTGTGGAATGCAAAGACAGGTGATTAACCCGAGCATGGAGTGACCATTAACTAGTGGCTTTTCACATCGAGCTCACGGAGACGAAACAACGAACAATGACGGAAAAGCATCGCGCCCTACCACGTCTTAAGATCCCCAGCTTTCGTCGCAATTCGTCGGATCCAATCCCCGAAGAAAGCAGCGAGGGAGACGAATCATCCGGCATTGAAGCGGTGATGAAGGGACGAAAAGTAAGTCAGATATGAGATTATCTATATCGTAGGTGTTTTTCATGTTGAGCGGGCAAGCAACCCGCTTGAACTAAGCACGCTGTATATCTTAGATGCTGAAAGTGGAAAATAGGTTAACAGTAATAGAGCTCTAGTAACTCATGGAGCTGATTACAAAACAGGCCATTTTAATTGCAACAGAAGTCATTCACCGAGTTAACTGGGCCAATATAATTTACCTTTTAATGCATGCATTTAAAAAACTTTGTTACCCTGAAACACCGACCGACGTGCTATGAGAGAAAATACTGTGCTTATTATAAAACCCGATTTTTTTTATTAAACATTGTTTAAGAATTCAGTTAAACTGTTTGCCCAACGAAGCAAAGAATCAGTTCGTAAAATATTGACACGTATTTCGAGATTTGCTTCATTTACTTTTGTGTCGGGTGTCAATGTAATCAATAAAAAATGTCATTGACCGATCAATTTGAACCAACACGACATTATTGTTGTAAACATATTAACCTCATACAATCACCGCCGTAACTCACTTCAAAACAATCACAAGCCCTCCTAGAAGTCATTCCATGTTGAAGCAATTTTTACATCAATATTTATTTATCCATGCGTGTAAAATAAATACCTCTTTTGTAGACCCATTCAACAAACATGCCTTCGGTTAGAAATCTGGCCTTACAAAGTATTATGTAACCAGAATACGACCTGTTAGACCTTTAAAAGACATCCGCAGACTAAATTTGAAAGGTATGCCGCTGTCTTCGATCGGTGTCATGCCCCTAGTTGCGTCACAAAACCCTCTTCATTTGTCTTCATTCCTTTGGCCAAAATGGCGCAGTACAGACACATTAGCCGCTTGTGGACATAGAAGGTGGCCCGCTTGTCCTTTTAAAGACTCCGCAGAAACAGATAGGTTTGTACAATCACTATCCTTAAACTAGTAAAGATATTGAAGGTCGAGTGGTGCCGGTAAATAAAGCTCACGTTACGACGCTTGAAAAGGATTAGGATTAATGTTTAGATGGAAAGTGACGAACGCAGACCAGTTTACCGCGCGCACTGGCAAGGGAAGTCTGTAGCTGGAGACTAGTTGATGTGGAGTTCATTTAGGAGGGATCTTTGCCACTGTAACTGTTCTCTCGTAAAGCTAAACGATTCTTAAAGTGAACATAACATGGCAGCGTCACGCTCTAGAGATTCACGGCTGTTACTAAGAATAGCTATTGTGGCATAAATCAATCTGATGCCGCAATTCAAGGTATGTACATTACTGTTTCCTAGCGGCCCCACATTGCCTTCAAATACTACTCGATCAGCTCGTTGCGTGTTCGGCTGACACTTATTGCGGTAGATCGGACTATCGTTGTCGTAACGTCTTCCCACTGTTTGATAAAGTCCTTCCTACGGAAAAGTGGGACAAAATACCTCTTCAATGTTTCGCATATCTAACCTATCTACATTTTGACCTCGATCGAGAATGTCTGTCTCGCGTTCTTTGCACTATTTTATTTGATACAGTCGTCACACAGAGAGAAGTTAAAGTCGATCGTATCGAAGGTTGTTAGTTCTAAATGATTTGCAATTAAACTTCATTTAACCATTACCACAGGCGCTAACTGTTCACTGTCTAAAATCCATTGATTGATGTTTTTCCATAGGGAACCATTTCTGACCCTTACGTCTCGATTCTCTTCAGACTACGACTATCGTGTCATTTCTGTTAGTTTCAGGTACACACAGACCAGATAAAGTGCTGAAACCCGTGTTGTTCTTTTATCGATTAGCATAATTATACCTGTCAAGCGGAAAGATGTCTTTTATTCATTGCGCGGGGGACAAAAACTGTAATGTTTGTTTTATTCCACTTCAGTGATCTCCACGTCGACGGCCCTTTTTCAAATCTTTTTCTTGCGCAACAGAACCTTATAAATGACATACATGTGGTTAGTCTTGGTCTTAACTTGTTTAGAAAGTGTTAAAAGTCCCTGGAGATTTATCTAAAACAATACAGGAAGTTCTTAAGTCTTTATCTAAGCTTATCTAATTTGTGGAGAATTGGGAATTCTGTCCGTCAATCGCAGACCCAAATTAAAAACAAGATTCTATTGAATATCTACATGCACGGTGAATTATATATGATCTCACACAAACCAAACACTCAGGCCCACCCTTCGAAGAAATTTGAAAAAGCGTTTTCACTTTTGAAACGCGTCAAATGTGTTCCATAAACACCACGCCCGCAAAATTTCAAAACACAACAATCACTAGTCATTTTGGATTTATGTTGAAGGAAAACTCGGGCTGGGGAAATGAACCTGTTTTATATCAACCCAGTTTGGTTTTAAAATGTTTGTGTTGTCATAGAGAAATCTTTCGTTAATATACAAAAAAAATCGGGCATTTCCGTGTCATGCCCTTGTACCTGTCTATCTATAGCTGGCTCTTGTATCTTCTACACAGAGGGCCAAGACTGGCATGCTTGAGTCTCAGTTGACAAGTAAATCTCTCAGCTCTTACTGTTAAAATCTCGGCCCATTCGCAACGATGAATAAATTTGCAGATCTTACTGAAATCTCAGCAATCAGTGCAAAAATATAAAATGCATTATTTCACTGCTGACAGTTACAACTTGGACCAATTCTCAGCTCATCTGGAAGAGAAGCGTAAACTTGCATTGATCAATTTTATTCGGATTCTTCAGTAAACTTCGTTGAATTTTGTACAGCAGCTGTGCATATTAACTGTTCTCTGAGGAGCTAGCAGACGTTTGTACACATACAAATACTTCCTTAGCCCTTATTAAGAACCTGCTTTGGCCTGCAATACCGTGAGGAATGTAGACGGATTCTCAACAACAATAACAACAACAACAACAACAACAACAACAACAACAACAAACTCAATGCGTCCGTCACATATTCAAAAACTGTACCTGTTCAGCTTGCCGGTGCCAGTCACTCTTGAGTGATGACAATCTTTATCCCAGGTTGGATTTGAATCAGTAAAGCCTGTTGATTCCTTTCAGTATGCAAAGTATATTTGTCATTATTTTCTGTTCAACCTTGGGTACATTCTTTGCATGTTTGTGTAAATAAAAGTTGAACTTTCTCACCTCTGTCAATCTTCTGCGAGCTCATTCAAGGTTTCCATCCGTTGATGGCTGGCAAGAAGCGAAAGCCCGAGTCGATAAAACTGTAAGAGCGAGCCGTCGAACTGTTATTCATCTCATTTTGGCATAAGACATTTTCGAAGCCATCCGCGCTGCAGTTGGTCTATTATGTAATGTCTATAAAATGGATTTGTTGACAGATTTGTTTTAATATTTCCGGCAGTGGTGGTGAGTGATGCTAAGAAAACAATAATGTGGGCTCCAAGTAGACAGAGGATATCAATTTATAATAGACCCCTATGTAACCACTCATATTGTTAAAGTTTGTCAGACACTGTGTGATGTAAGGACTCGCTACGCTTTCGTGCGGCTTCCTCAGAACTTCAACAGCATGGATTTAGTTGTTCTTTATCAGTCCTAATGTTAAGTCCTTTCGTTATGCAGGAGGATATCGCAATGGAGAGGAACGGGCTGTCAGTGGTCGCACAGAGTCCTAAACCGCACAAGAAAAACATCATCTCACAGAAACACAAGGTTCGTAATGTTTCTTGTTTGTCTCATGTTGTTGTTGTTGTCCCATACGATATTGATTGCTTCTCTCTGTTTTCAATTCTTTCTAAGCGACACCACCTAAACGGGTTACGCTAATTCGAATGGCATGGGTCGGCGATCACGACGTACATTTCCTAAGCGTTGAATTAGAAAGGCTGTAAATGGTATCGTGTTAACTTCTGCCTGATAGCTAAGTAAAGGCTCTTTAAAACCTTGGCCTTCAACCAAGAGACACGAATTCTGTTACACAATAACGTGACGTTTGTATAATGTGCCTCAGTATGCATAAAAGCTGTTGTTGTAATCGCTGGAAAAGTTTCAAAATTGAGCAGAATTGGATTTCCGATTTCCGCCTTTTTGCAGTACTTACTTACGGCCGCATACGTACAAAGTCACTCCAAAACACAGTACTAGCCTTAGCTCAGCGAACGCAGATGTTTTTTTCGGCTGTTGCTTCAATTCACGACCCATCGCGTGAGGCGTCGTGACAAGAGACGTGAGGCGTGTGACAAGACCCGTGAAGCGTGTGACTAGAGAGGATGTGGGCAAGGTATTAACAGGTATAGACCTACAATATTTGGGTTTGTATCGGGATCTGTATTCAAGTGTCAGCCATCTTTCCACTGCGGCTGTGCTTCCTCGCTTTCTTCAAGCTATCAGGAAAACAAATTCCTCAGAAGTAAAAGTTTTTAAATCCTTGATTTCCACTCATGTCCACTTATTGACATGAACGCAAGTATTCTTTAATTAGTCCTTCATATTTAGCAGGGTCATTTGAAATTTTCATATTACTTCATATTTGACAGAATTGTGTGCGTTTTGGTGCCTTTTTTTTACCAATGAGGACGCTTTGTGATGCTTATCATAAGAAATTTGGATCTCTATTAGCGTTCAATCCTTGACATATCTCTCCGCCGATGTCAACAGAAAAACCGTATTTCTAAACTGCATGCAAGCTCTAATAGTGATATATTTTTCACATTCCAATCTGATTGTGTGCTTGTTCGTGTCAGGATTCAACCAATGTTAAAGACTCCGCTGACCAGGCAGACCGGAAGAGTACACACAAAAAGAACAAGGTAAAATATATAGGCGGTTTAGTTGGACTGTATCCACTGCAGGGTTAATCGAGTTGAGGTAAGCGTGTCATTATATTAAAGGAACCGCGTCACGGTTTGTGCATCTTGGCAAGTTTAGCTCGGCGAAATTTTTTCACGTTCGTCACTTTAGGTAGCCTCCCACACAGACGTTCTTAGGCTTGTCACGCGTTCCTCCCCTTGAACGTGCTTGGATAGGAACGCGTGACAAGCCTAAGAACGTCTGCGTGGGAGGCTACATTTTAAAATAGATCCAACCTTGACCATCGCCATCCTCTTTGTTCGTTTATGACTTATGGTTCTCTCTTTGGTGTTTTTCTATCTCAGTGAACTACTATTTGCAGGTTTCCTTCAATTTAATGGAAATTCTGAACGTAGCCAAAATCCGTGACTGGACTCCTTTGAATTTTCCTTGCATCACGCGAAAAAAAAAAGAACGGGTATTACGTAAGTTTTTACGTCATCATAGATATGACGTCTTCAAGATACGTTATCGCTTAGTTCGTTGAATTATCACAGAAGCCAAATTCTAATAGATCACGGCTTCTATAGGGATTAAATTCAGGGGTTTATTCAAATTTTGCCGCAACCTCGTTCCCATGGTCTCTCAGAGCGGTTAGATGAGAGACCCTGGGAACGAGTTTGATTTGATCTTGCCGATGAGCACCCCCGACCTTTTTGCATGGCAGTCCCCCCCGGGAAACAATGTCGTTATATAATAGTGAGACCGGTTGCCCATAACCGTCTGCTTCCCCCAGCGTAATGGAGACGTCTACCGTATATTTTTGCTTGTAGGATCAGTTGGATCCAGATGACAGCGTTATGTCAAGTCCGCGTCAAGAGAAACGAAGTCCGTTTTCGCTCCCCAAATTTGGCAGCGGTAATAAAACGGTTAGTACTTCTAGTTTTTTTTTTTTTTTCGAAACCTTTTCCTGTTTTCTTTTTTCTTGTTCTGCACTCGGGACCGGATGATTAGCGGAACTGCAAATCATGTTCTCAAAGACGAGCAGATGTTTGATTAGTCGATCTGCGACGTCGCTAAATAAGTGTTGAATTAGTAGCCGAATAATTGTAGTAGCTGAATTTTTATTTCTCTTTGTTCTCAAAAGTTGGATCCTGAAAGTTTTGCTGAAAAACTTCAAGATACGCCAAAGTCAGAGAAAAAGAAAATGCAGAAACAACAAAAGACGCCAGACTCTGCAAGGACCACGGTAAGAAAATGTTTATAGTTCTGTGTTGACATGGTATTCAATGATACAAATGAGTCAGTTGGTCGTTTAGTGGGTCAGTGCGTCAGTGGGTCAGTGGGTCAGTGGGTCAGTCAGTAGTGACTTAAATCAGTCAGTAAATCAGTCAGTTAGTGAATTGATCAGTCAACCGGTCATTAAATTTAACCGAGTCGGCTCAATGTCATACAAATTAGTGAAGAAGGGGGCATTGGGCTTTTCGTTTTCGCGGATTTGGGGCCAATTTTTAGTTCGGTTTTAATTTTCAGTAATTGCAGTTTTTCGGTTTTGGTGTCTTGCACGGTTCGCGGGTTTTCTCCAATTTATAATTAGTTTATTTCGATTTTCGGTTTTAGTGAACAATGATAGGTTCGATTTCCGCCGCTCTTTCGTGTCCGGTGTCTCCCCTCCCCGAGGGGCGCGGGCTCATTTCCCGAACAGCGGCTGGTAATCGAGCCTAGAACAATGATGGACGCGGTTTTTCGGATTTTTCTGTCCAATGCATTTTACGGTTTTTGTGACTTTGCCAAGGAAGTTATACCCAGCAATTGCGCTAAAGGTCTAAGGCCAAGGGACCACTTTTGTAACATTCTACCCTTTCTTTTAGAGGAATGGATAACAAGCTCAGTCTGTTGAGCAGCCGTTATTTGTGTCGTAACGGTGGCTGCCAACTGCAACCAGACTATAAAAAGCTCGAGATAATATCAGAGCAAAAGACTATTTCTCAAATATCACGCGGCTGGCATAATATCTTCTGGAATTTGACCTTAGACTGGACCATCGAGTTGCCATAACTTGATGCCTTTTCGTCCCGGGAATAACATTGCGCTCACTCTCTCCGTTCCATGGAATAAAAGCAAATTAAAGGAGAGACTCTTTGTTTGCATGGTTGTAAAATAAAGTAGTTTGTTTGTAAAATGGGGCTGCCATTGTGCCTACACAAATGAAAATTCTGACAATGGCAATCAAAAACCATACTCGGGATGCGGTGTTTCTTTTAAACAAAAATCACCCACAATCATTTTATTGTGAATTTTTTTGTAGTTTCACATTGCTATTGGTCTGTGGCGCCGATTTCCAAAAATAAGCAAATTTTCCTGCACTAACGAGGGAATATGCAGAAAGAACTTCCTGGAAAGTAAAACAAGTTTAGACGTATACAAATTCAACTGAAAAGAAAGAAAGATTCTGGAGCCTACCAAAGCCTTTTCAGTGAGGTCTTTTATTTCGGTTATCGGTTTTGGACGAAATTTCTTGCGGTTTTGCTGCGGTTTTGAGGTTTCTGGTGATTTATTTCAGCGGTTTTTCGGTTTCTAATAGGCTCCTACGCCCCCTCATTGAACAACGCGACCATATGAGCCTAATTGATTTCAGGCATGCCTAGCAGGGACATTCCTAATGCTAGTATACAGTTGGATTACTCATATCCCGGTCTTGGCGTCTTCAATTCAGTAATTTCGGTTTCCCATGTTTTCATGTTGTTATTTTGAGGTCACGTTAGAGTTTAAGGATTTATGAGCAAGCAGCTTTGACACGATAACGCTATTCACAAAATATGGGTATGGAATTACAATGCAGTTTCTAAGGTTTAATCTTGTTCTCAGCTTTATTTTGATCTTTTTATTGAAGAAAAGAAAACTTGGAAAAAACAAAACAAAAGTTTGTTAAGATACAGCGCTGCACGCTGCCGTTGTTTGTCAATTTCCGTCATATCTGTGACTAACAACGGGTGACTTTTGAAATTAAGACTCTAGCCTTTTGACTTCACGGCTATTCACTTATGACCTGCCTAGTGCTTCGTTGGGCCAGTGTCCGCTCGGTCGAACGAGTGCATGCAGGTATCGGAGATCAGCTGGCGTCGGGAATTTCCTTTGTGGTCAGCGGATGCGCAATTTTGCGAAGCGGGTCTTGTTTTAGAGGTTAATTTTGTTATTATTTTTCTTCATAATGGCTTCAGAAGCCATTTTGGAGGGCAACAAAAGAATCGCAGTACGTACAGTTAGTTAAAAGAAAAATCTGCATTTCTAAATTACCTATCAAATCAAAGCACAGTATATGACGCCAGACAGTCTAAGTGCGTTTTATTAGCAAGCCAACGCCGGGAAAAAGTTACACTGAATGCCTTGTTTTCACATTCTTGCTACTAAGTAAACGCCTTTCTTAAATTAAAAACATCCGCAAACTTCTATTTTGCTTCAATGAAAGAAACGTTTTTGACAGGAGACATATTATCATTTGAGGTGTACAAAACAGAAGCATCTCCTTTGAGCCTCAGCACTTTTAAATTTTAATTTGTTTTGTGTGAAATTGAATGACTTTGTCTAAACAATATTTCGTGCGCAATAGTGATATTTGTATCCTTCGTTACAATGGCAAATCATTATTTAGATGCTTTGGTTATTCGAAGACAAACGGATACAAAATACTGGGTGGTCTTTTTTTTACAGAGGCTTCCTACCACAACATCGTCAAGTGTGTTTGTACATCGGTAAAGCTTTGTATAATTTTGTTATTTTCTTCGGGGAAATAGACGGCGACCTGCGGTCATGGATGCTAAGATAAGTTGGGAAGTAACATTGTGAAAAAAGAGGAAGTCGGATCGACTATTGTTTTGGATTAGTTTTCTGTTGGTTGTTGGCATTGTTCCTCAGTATTGGTCGCTGCGATATTTAATCCGTGGTCTTTGATATCTATTGACAAACTTTGAAGTGTTGTCATAAATCATAGGCTATATGAAAGCCTTATCTCTATGAAACGGTAGATAAACATTCACGTTTTTGCATGTATTTTATGCGATGACTTTGACCCCGCGCTAGGAGGCTTTAGTTCTGCTATGGAGGAATGCGAGAGCGTCACCTGCCATGAAACGGCTCTTTTGGCTGTTCCTTGCCCAGGTTTAGGCACAAAAGCGCGCTCGTTTTCCGATACTTCGATCTTCAAGCTTGTCCCACAGAAACCTCGAGGGCATTCACAAATTTCTGTAGACGACAGTGGCCGAATTTCACCGCCATCTCCGACTCAGTTTATACCGGTAAATCGTCGCGAGGAACTCGCTCCGATCGAAGTCGCCACATTGAAATCAAAGCGGAAGATTTCTCGACCCCGGTCGCCATTCACCAGCGAGAAGGCTTTCGACTTTCTTTCCAAGTTCGCCAATTCTGACTTCGTGGCAAGAGTAACGTCCGGTAGCCCCAAGATACTTGCAAGGAGGACAAAATCAAAGTGTAGAGACAATGACACACAAGAAACGGTCAGTACTCATACAATTTTGCAACTTTTTTTTTTCGAGTCACATAAAGTAATCCTTGCAGTTTTTTCTCACATTCTTTTTCTTTTTTCAGAGCAATATTTTCTGTGATTTTCCTTCATGTGTGTTCAGTCTTCTAAGTGATGAAAAAATTCACTGAATTGCGTGACTCTTGTAATCACTCCGCTCGGAATTGCAATTGGTGGTCCCATAAAATTGGGAACCCCCCACTTCGTTTTAATTAATAGTTAAAATGAGTCACTTTTCACACCAAAAGCAGTTCATTTTCAGCTTGTTAACCATTGTTTCGGCTCCATGAATGTAATATAATGACACGGCAGAGCTTACGATACCGCAACATTGTTTGTTGACACTTATGGAATAAAGTTTTATTCTTGCACATTAACTGGGTTGAATAATTAGTTCCGGCTGCTCGCTGGTGCTTCGAAGTTAAAGTTTTGCCATAGCTCAACATTTTCGTGAGCTCGGTAACCTCGTAACTTTCGTTTTTAAAACGGAAAGCATCGTGTGACGTGGGTTATGATATTATAAGTTCCTTTAATAATGAATAGTTAACATAAACATCCGTTAACTTTGAGTACAAATTATAGTTAATTCATGAAAAATCGAACGTTTTGCTCATTAATCGAGGCATCGTTAAGTTGTCATCGTTTAAAGCCGAATCTAGTTATCTCTTCTCTTTTGTCGTTTTTATTATTTCTGATTGTTTGTCCATTTCTTGGTCAATATTTTGTATGTGATTGGAAAGATACCTTTTATTGTTTCGTATATCTCTAATGACTTTTAAATTTTATAGTTAAGCTTAGCCTCAGTTCAATCTCTGTATTAGACATGAAGCATCCTTCCATGACTGTATTGTTAATTCATACATACTAACGACTTTCTTGTTTTCCTATGAGCTATCTGTTTTTTTTTTGTTTCCTGTATAACAAATGAATATGTGTCGCTTCGTGAACCTGTTTATTAGTTATATTTTCGTTTCTCCCTGGTATGGGACACCTCACGTAGCGTTTCGTGACTACGAACTTTATCGTGTCAGTGTCGACTGTATTAACAGCCTTAGAAACTCTCGAGACAGACTCTTCCATCATTTTAGAGGAGCCATCAAGAGTCTAGGAGAACTGATTAAAAGACTGAATTGTCAGCCTTCTCGAGAAACGAAAATATCAAGTTTCTCCAATATGTCTTATCGGCTGTGCACTTCTGAAGTCACGTGGTACAAATATTTTCTCTTCAAATTATATTAAGTTCAAAATGGAGGTACTTTGTTTTGTGATAATAAAACAAGACAGGATTTCGATAGAAGTTTTGTAATATGATGGCTACAATTGTGGAACTGATCGAACTGTATGGTAAAACTTAAGGTTTCTTTTGAAGTGCGGTAGATCAAATTGCTTGTAATGCTCCCGGGTTTTCTAAACTTCGTAATCCTTATATCGAAGATGGGTAGACTTCATGAAATCTTGAAAATTGGTTAAGAGTCTGGAGCTTTCATTTTTGAAAGGCATGTCTGTAAGAAAATCCTAGAACTACCGAATAAATGCTTGATGACGGCGGTAGGCCACTCGTTGTCCAATTACAATTAATTTTACCGATTGAATTTTAACCTGCAATAGAGTATTGTGATTGGTTCTATACTTTCATTTGTCCTCGGTGGCCTAGTAGGGTAGGAGTGCAATGTTAGAGCCAGGATGTGTTTTATTTCAGATCATAAGTATCATCACCCCTTCAGTTGGCTAGAACTCGGTTGTTCCGTTTTCCGTTCTGGCGACAGAGAAAAAAAAAAGAAACAAAACAAAACAACAACAACACCAACAACAAAAACAGCAAACAGACCCTGTCATGCATTTGGCGTAGCGAAATATCGCATCTTAGTTCTTTCTCCTTGCAATGCCTTGTGATAAGTAGTTGTATACAGGTTTACGCAACAGCAAGTTAGTCACCGAAATGATATGAGCTGTATTTATCGCATTCCCCAGCTGCAAGCATGATTACCAAAAACGATCCAGTGGAAAACAAAAACAAGTAAACAAACAAAAAAAACAAACAAACAAACAAAAAAGAAACAAACAGACAAAACAAGCAATACAAAGTGAAATAAGAATAATACTGGGAAGAAACGGAAACTGTTTATTGAGCGTCTCGTTTCCAGAAAAAAAATATCTGTTGGAGTTTTCCTCGTTCCTTAGAAATGGACGCATCCCTCGGCCCTCCTCTCACCTCACTAGTCTTAGGATTAGTTGCAAGTAGTTGAGCTGTCTTGATCACGCTTTGGGAGAGTTGAAATGTACTTAGTCGTATACGGGAATTGCTCCTGGTTCATCGTATTTTTTCTTCTCCTTTTGTAACAGTTCGAGTCGCGATTGATTTAATAGTTGCATGCATTTCTTTCCAGGTTTACCTCGTGGAAAATGTTCAAGATGGTTTAGATTCGGCTCTAAAGGTAAGCCAAACTCATGCACAGTGAGCGCTTGGATCGGATAAGTTTACATTGTCAGCAAGATACCTAAAAGGCCAGATCGATTACAACCAGCCAAAATTTTTAATCTACAAACATTTGAACAGCAATCAGAACAACCTGCAAGTGAAAAGCTCAGAAAGCGCGAAAGTGGTTTTTATCCAGTCATGTTAATTGAAGAATCTAATGACGTGACTAAACGATTCATCTTTGCCACCCGTCTCGCAGTTTTCCGGAGCATTTCCGGATATTACTCG
Organism: Catalaphyllia jardinei; assembly: GCA_022496165.2. Lineage (NCBI taxonomy): Eukaryota > Metazoa > Cnidaria > Anthozoa > Scleractinia > Caryophylliidae > Catalaphyllia > Catalaphyllia jardinei. The sequence goes on from CM042755.1 coordinate 20,876,773, forward strand.
ATCCCGCAGTCTCGCCCAGCTTCCACGAGCTCGTGTCAATTTCTTGCCCCATACTGTAGGTGGTTTCATTTAGGATTAAGCATATTCTGTTGTCTTTGTGTCTAGTTGCCTGTTTGTTTGTTGTTTGATCAAAACTAAAAACTTCAAGTTCCTTTTCTGTTTTAAAGCTATTTGATGTTTGTACGTGCAGTTTTACGGCACGTATTTCCTCGTCCTAATTCCTAACTGGTTACAAGAATGCTTCTTGTTAGCCGATAAATCGGATAACATCAGTCAAGTGTTTTTACTGTAGATATATCTCTCGTTCTCTTTGTATGAGGCAAGAACTTAATTTAGTTAAATTAGTGGATCTCAAAATGTTTTCCGGTAATTTGATATTTCGTTTTTCAAAATATTTAAAGTAAAAAGTAATTAAACATGATGTCATACATTCAATTGACAGAAATATCACAGAACGATTCTGCACGCAAAGAACCGATTAACGGGTTTTCCTCCTTCTTAAGCCTTGTAACATAGAGTGGGTCACTGTCGCTGGAAATACCTGAACAAACTTTTGATTGCAGGGTAATCACATAAGTTTCATAAGTTCTGATATTACCCCTCCCACAATTGTAACGTGGGAGGGAAGGGTAGTGTTATCAGTTGATTTTTGTTCAAATGTCAACACGCAAACGAGGCACGATATTTTATGAATCAAACATGGCCGCCCGATGAGACGTTTTCAAATGTTTTCACCTCAAAACACCGTGAGCTATGTCAGAGAGGAAAATAAGTAAAGCACTCAGAAAGGACCGTGAATCTACGGTTTCTGCAGTGGACATCAAGTCACTCACCACGAGTGAAAGCACGTTTAGTTTAAGGCCTCTAAAGGTGGGAGAAGTCTTAATGATTTTGTAATAGTGTCTCTCTCCTTTGATGATCTCTGTTGGGTCACGCTAACAAGTTTGTTAGTCTTAACGAGCTCTGCAAGGGAACGTTGTCTTGTGGGATATTAGCCCAGCATTTATCTTCCTTGAGAGCTTTTTGTTTTAAGGGGTATCTTCCAGACAAAAACTCAAGCCAGCATTTAAATGCCTTTTGCAGACGAAACAAGTGGCGAAGGCAATTTGTCTGTAAGCTGAATGTTGTTAAGAAATTGAATGCTGTCGCTAAATTGGCGCAAAGCGGCTAATTATGTACAAGAAAGTAACGATTTTAAGAGCTTGATCCTTATTTATTTTTTGAAGATATTTAACGTGGATGTTTATACATTTGTTTTCAATTTTATTTCGCTAAATTAAACTTATTTAAAATTATTTTCTTTCCGCATGCGCGCCTCGTAAATATTGTCGTTGGTATCTTGGGTCCCTTAATTATGAAACAGAAATGACTTGACACTGCCGACGTGTTGTCTACAATCAGGCGGTTTTACGCACAAATTGTTTAGATCTTTGATAAATTGCTTCTATTCTGTGCGCTGTCAAGGAAGTGAGTATTTTTATTGAAATAATACCGCAGAGTTTGTTTTATATTTTTGTAGGAGGTTGTCACCGGAATTTTACCGATCAGTTATGAAGACGAAATTGTGCAGAAACGGACTCAGATTATGAGGGACCCTTTGCAGGTTTTGCTTGTGTTTCCAGAGGACGATGTTATTGTAAGTACAGTAACGATTTGAGACTTCTAAATCTTGTTGTGTTCAACCGCAAGATAGCCATGCGCGAGGTGATTTTAGCCGCAGAATATTCACGCGCATAATTATAATAATAATACAAAAAATGTTTTCTAATGCTGCACTCTGTCAACATGACCGACTCTTTTTTCCGTGTTGTTCCGACCAGGTGCAAATTGATGTTTTTGAAAACATAAAAACAATGAAAGTGGCCCTTTTAAACGCGGCCTTTGTGCCAAGTATGCGTCACATTCTTGAAAGCATTTTGAAGGCTTCTTACGCAAACATAATGTTTCCAAAACAGCAAGATCGATTTCATTGATTGATTTTTGGAGAGGTAAAATGTACACATCTGCCCCCTGTGTCCGAGATACTTGCCCGATTATATATAATTCTATTCGTTGCAAATGTGCACCGGATTAAATGTATTCTTCAGATTCCGTTGTTTTACTTTGCTAAACCCCGTCTGGGACCGGTTTTTGTGTCGGTGAAATATTTTCTCTGCGACCGGCGACTGATTCCGGCATTTAAAGAATTACCTTTATTTTCCATCTACTTGTGGAGATATTTTTCTCATGTAAGAGCATCAAGTTTGTTGACCTTAAATTAAGAATTAATTATGTGTAAGGTCTGGCTTTTTGTTCCCTGAGTAGTATTTTGTTTCCAAATCACGCAAATGTAAAGATATTAAAATTTTATGATAGTGCCGATGCGTGCGTCAATCGAACGTCTCATCCGTTTGAAAACAACCTTAAAACTACTGTCATGTCGACGGAATTTTTAGATCCAGATGACTCTTTCCAAGTCATAGTAAGTCGTTTTTTCTCTTTGAACATTCCTTTTTAGATTTGCGCATCGGTTAAATTGTCAAAGGTTAATAACAAAACAATTCATGCCCGACTTGTATTGTGAGTGAGTTGCATTCAGAAAATCTTGTCATGAACAGACATCAGCCGGTTAATATTTCACAAATGAACTTCGTTTTAACATTGAATCGCATCTCGCTTAATATTTAAAATATATTCTTTATTTTTTGTTGTTAGCTCTTCTTGACTTTTCCTCTATAAGTCAAAAATCACTTCCATTTGAGGGCATATGTTATTTTGTTGTTTTCAAGAAATTGTGTGACATGTTTTATGGATGTATTTGTACTCGCGAGCGTGGGTTGAGATTTTAAAATTAACAGGCTAAGTTCCAGGAAATCTAGAGCTTCTTTTTTTTGGAGTTGATAAAATTCCCGATTTATAGATAATGAGCGACGACCTGAAACTGAAGATTGAAAACCTTGGTAAACAAAGCTGTGTTTTCATCAATTTTTCGGATGTACAAAAAAATTAATGGTCACTAAAGCGATTGATTTCTGTACACACTACTCTGCAATCAGGTGTTTAAATCGCTTTTTTAAATGAACAAAACTTGTATCTATTTATTTTTCAAATGAATGCGAAATGTCGAGAATGTTGCAGCACCCTTTCCTGAAATAGAAATCAACCCTTCACTTTCATTTAGGTTTTAACAATTAGTTAAAGTATGCATGTCACACTATTTACAGGTCTATTATTGTGAAGCAAGAATCCCCAGCAATTGAAATATGTACATATATTGAAACCTTAATAGATTTCTCAGGTTTTAATTTTGGTCTTCTGCATGCATGGTGCTTCAAACAGGCCACAGACATTCTGCAAAGAAAAAATTAAAGACCTCATATCAAATTATTTTATGCGGTGGATAAAGTTAGAATTTTATGCTAATTTTTGCCACTGATATCCTCTTCGCTAAACAGTGTCGCATTTAATTACTGATTATTTTTATTGGCTTAAGCATGAAGACTAAATTTATATCAATAAAATCTTGATACATGTACATGCTGGACTTGGAATGATATTCTTGACTAGTTTTTAAAAATCCAACAAGTTATAAACCACAAGGCAAACTTGGATTTTCTCATGGATCTTCATAGATCGTCATGATTGTGAAGAATATGCTAATAATGGATTCCTTAAGAAAAGTGTAGCTTGGCATTTAGTTGTGATGAGCTTTTAGCCTGATTACCTGTAAATCATACAAGCTACTAACAGTACTGTGCAAGGAGTCTTAGTTTTTCTGTGCTTCATACTAATAAGTCTTAAGAGAGGGGAAAACAGTGACTGTTGTACAATGATGTTTTTGCAGTCTTGTGTGCTCTGACTAGGCAATGCATTATAATTATCATTTGCTGTGCCAAAGAATGTTGACTCTGAGAAATAAACTAAGAATCTTTTCATCTTATATACATGTATGAATTTAGGTTCACTCTGTAAAGTTCTATGTAGTTGTTTTTAAATAATGCCTTGCTCATGATCATGAAATACGATTAATTTAGATGTATATACCAGATCTCATGCCATAATTAAGATGACAGTTGCAGTGACTCATAATGAATCACCATACCAACATGTCAACATTATATAATAAATTGTATAATAAACTATTATAATAATTGTATTCATTTGGGATCAGATTTATTTTGAGAGAGTATTTTGTGGGAAAGCTCCCAAACCTGTACACAAATAACCAAAAAATAAACAGCAACAACAAAAAAATTACTATTTCAGGGTTACCAGACTACTGACAGAGATATTTTGACTTGTTGGAATTGTACTTTCAGGCCTTTGCTATTCCTCGTGAATTGAGGACCATACAGTCTACAGTGCCAGGCGATGCTCTCTCCAGAGTATCAAACTTATTCACTCGAGAGGTACATGTACATTGTTGATTGTTTGGTTATTTTTAAATACAACTTTTTTATGCATCATCATGATATAAGTATATTTTATATGTCACGTTCTGATGCCGTGGTTGTCTGACTACACAGTATACTCAGTGACAGATCTAGGGGAGTGGCCCAGATGGGCAGAGACCCCCTTTATTTTGGGTAAAAAGGAAAAAAATCACAGAAGAAAGTAAAGCTGGCAGGGCAAGCAAACCCACCCACCCCCCCCCCCCCCTCTCTCCCTGTTAGCTCAAAGTCTTGATCCGCCATTAATTAGTGCTCTGCATTCATGTACTTACATAGTTACTGTTTATCTGTATGAGTTTGGCAGACATCTCTCGAGCACAACAACTGTCCTGTCACAAGCAGATTTCTTCTGCTTGGATCCTTCTGCTTGGATTTTATCGTCTTTGTCCTTACATATACGGTACCTCTTTAATATACCCAAATGTACTGCATTGCTCACAAGTCAAAACTACATGTATAACTATAGTGCTTAAATTTTAAAAAGGCATACATTCCCACTGTAAATGTACTTGTCATGATTAGTTTGTCAAATTTGGTACTCTACATCTTTCTTACCGATGTTGATGAAAGGGAGTCTCAAAGACAGTAAAGAAATTATGCAATTTGTGGCCAAAATACTTCAGTTGGGGGGAACTTGTCATTGGGCAGGCTTGGAAGAAGAGCTGCATCTCTTACTTAATTTATGACTTTTGTGGAGAAGTTGTAATTGCATCAGATCTTAGTGCTCGCTGTGACATGAGGCTCAAACATTTTACTCAGCTTCATATCTGTTAAATGTCTTGACAACATGATTTATTATACCTTGGGCATGTACTCTATAAATGAGGCAAGTTTTTTTTTATAGAATTCAAAGCAATTTTCCATCATGAAAAAAATTAATGGTGAAGGAAAAGAAAAAATTATGTATCAGTACTCATCAGTGAGTGCAGAAGGCCTATTTTTGACAGTCTTCTAGTCCACTAAGAAATTTTTAAAGTTCACTGAATTAAAAGTACATTGTATCCTGCTTTTTCTTGAAATTAATTTCTTGTTTTTTATGAGCTGACTAAACCATTATTTTTTTCTTTGTCCTCTCATAGTGTATCAGATTTTACACTGCCAACTGGAGTTGTATTGAGAACAAGTATTCCAGCTATGGAGGCAGTTATCTCAAACTTCTCAGGTAAGATTCATTAACAAAGAACTAATATGTCCTAATGCATCAAGCTCTACTGGCCACAGGTTTTCCCATTGTTTTAAATTTTCTTGAAGTAAGGAACTACCACATAATAAAGTTAATCTCATTTTCTTCCAATTGACTCTGTATTTTCATGAGGTTTGAGGATGTACATGTATGCACATGTGTACATATGTACTATGTAATATTGCCAAGCTTTCTTCCTGGTTGAGGGTGGTGGAGTATATTTATGCTCACAATTGTTTATTTCCAGTCTAAGTCAGGCCACCTACAGGTACATAAGATCTGTCACGGTGGTGTGTTGTACAGTCAATTAAATTTGCAATTTTTTTTTTGATCTAGAGGCAGATAAATGTATTAACAGTTTTGTAGAAACTAAATTATAATTAAATATTAAATAAACAAGCAAATAAAACTATTTAGTGGTAGTTCTGTAGTACTTGTGGGCAACGTTTGCTTTTTGTTTTTGTCAAGTTGATGCACTTGAAGGGATCTAACCCACACATGCATTGATCTTGTATTTATAAGTAATAAATTGTAGCTGTTTAGATCATTGTTTCTAAAGGTTAATAATGGGGATTGAACTGAGTGGAGTGCAATTTGGTCTGAAATCATACTTGTGATTTGAAATCACAAGAGCTAGTGTGATTTCAGACCAAAATTGCACAACCGGAAGTTCAATTGCCACTTTATTAGATTCATTTTGAAATCGCACAATTTAATAACCAATATGCTGAGAGAAGTGCCTATGCAAATGTTTTCAAGTTTAACAGAGAGGAGAAACGTTTTGAGAGAGTCAAAGTAAACTCCAGACGTTTCGACTGGTTTCTGGCCGCCATGTTCGCGTTCGGAATATTGCACATCTCCAAAACTTATTTATTACTCTCTTACGATGTTTCAATTTCTTGACTCAATGTATTGAATGGTGGGCAATTTTATTTTGCGTGATAATTAAGCTCACTTGTGTGATGTGAAAACCACCAATTAAAAAAAGGCAGCAGGAAAATTATTAGTCAGTGGTAAATTAATTATAATTTTAATTTATATTATCTTTCATCAGACCGTCTCCAGGAGAAGGACTTGAAGAGCAAGTTTTTGAGATGGATGTCAATGAAGATGAAGTGGATTTTGCAAATCAGGTGGAGAAAATACTGTCTACATGTACCAGGGCATCTGACAGGATGCGGTGGTGCGGATCCGCATAATTCACCTACTTCCGCATCCTCCGCATCCTTGGGGCATTTTTCCGTATAAAACTAGAAAATTGCTACACATAAGCTAGAATACAACTGCTTACCATCCTCAGAAGCAAAAATAGCAAAGAGATTGATCATTTTGAAGAAGTTATTCACCCAAAACAGCGATGAAAACACACCTTTTTGTTCGTAAACAATTTGAATTAAACCTCCAGGCGTTCCATACGTCTTTTGATGGGCCTGGGTTCTAGTTTCGATGTCCAGTGTCCCTCGTCTAATTTAATGCCTGGTTACTAAGCTTCAGAGAAACTCAACAACAGAAACTATGGAAAAACTGCATTGAATAAGGAACTACCTGTCCATAAATGGCAGCAAAAGGTCAAACATGTCATAAAGGACTAAAATTCTTGGTAAGACATTAAAGTGTATTTTATACATCGAAAAAAGCCAAGGGAACAGTTTTATTAATTTGAGAAATTTCCGCATAATCTGGCGTCTTTCCTCATAATCGTCACTTTCGTCCGCATAATTTTGCCAAAAATTTCCGCATAATTTTCCATTTTTTTCCGCACGCTATCAGATGTACATAACTTAATCCACTAAACATTATTTTGTAATTCTCATGGGGTCCAGGACTATAAGCACTCTCTTTCCCTTTGGTACATTTCAATAAGAAGGGATTAATAGAAACGACGCAAATTTAATTTTTTTTTAACTGTTTTTGCACTTCTGTTATTTGAGAGGTCTGCTATGAATAAGATTTAGATGTTACTGGTAAAAAACACAGAAGTGCCGAAAGATTGAGCAGACTCAAGTAATTACTATACAGTATATTAGTATGCCTTGATCCTAACCGAAGGATCAGATGACCACAGACATGTAGATGATCCGTGTTGTTACCAAGGATTAACAACAATTTAATTACCAGAAGTAAAGATCATCATAAGTAAAATGCCTTAATGAGAATGTAGAATTTCTTTGGCTTCATCTTTGACTTTCCAAAAAAGGGTACCGTATTTTTTTAAGGCAAATGACTCTAGACTAAAACTTAAGTGGTGCAGTTTTGGTAATTTTGAATTGCTCCCAATACTTTAATATTGTGTTCATCATGTTAGTTATGACTATAGATGTCATCATCTTCATCATCATGTCCTTTTCCCTGTGAGGGAAATAGGGCCTTAAATGACTTGATCAGAGTGCAGGCTTCCTTTCGGATTGAGCGTGCACCCATCGTACCACTGTCATCCCATCTGATGAATTCATCGTCTGGAGTTTGGCAAGTCGTTGTACTACTTCCGAGATAACACTCATTGAGGTTTCCGTAATCTGTTGTGTTTTTTTTACGAGAAGAGGTGATTGGCCCCAAGCTCAACCTGCTACTGACAGGAACAGGGGGTTATTCTCTGTCTGGACTTTACCTCTTGACCAATCTGGCAAGGTTGAACCTGCCAGGGACCAGGGTCCCAGCCGGCATAGCTCTAAAGGTCACTGAGCCTCGCAAGCTTCACCACCACATCAAGGTGATAACCCAAGGTGAAGACTATGTTACTGACAGTTATGTTGTCCCATTGTGATTTACTATAATTGTTATGAATCTGCAGGCAGTGATGATGAGTCCTTTACGAGAGAAAGGCATCTCCAAACAGGGCTACCTTACTAAAGCTCCATTTCATGGGGAGAATAATGGAACACCCGGAGTAAAGGTATTAAATAAGCCAGTAGTCATTTTAGTATTCCTTTTCAATTACCACGAAGGGTGTTGCAGGGAGGGAGGGAGGGTGAGAGGCTACTCCCATACATAAGCTATATGTGGCTAGTATGTGGCACGGTGTGGTTTTCAGGCAAAATCGAACTGATCATGGTCTAGTATAGGATAGAGGTTTCGATATGCCAGTTGCACACTCCTACCCAAAGATTTCCATAGTACCCTCCCTGCATACCACCCTCCCAGCATACCATAAGGAACATTTGCTCCTTGTTTGTAATTGCACTATAGATTGAAACATTCAGTTGGTCAAAGTTTGGTAGAACTCAAGCTGTGAAGTCACTTCACCATGGCTGACATTGTTTAAGATTTTCTTGTTCCCCCAAACTTCCACTCATGTTTCTTTACAGACAATGTTTCCTGTTTCCATCCTTTAACTAGAGACATTTTCATTGTTTTTTTTTTTAAATGGATTGTGCATTAACCTGAATAACCAATAACACAATGCTTAATCACTGGCCAGTCAATCAAGAGCTTGTTAATAATATATAATTATGTTTCAAGATGTTATGAAGGTTACCATTAGATATTTTGGTTGATAGTCATTTGCTTCAATCTATAAAAAGGACCAAGTCATTGCTTGGCTTGTGTTACCTTGAGCTTACGCCCCTCCTAATACTCAGGCTAAGACTTTGAATCAAATCCTTCTTTCCAGAACTTCAAGCGCAGATGGTTTCATCTAAAGCAGATATCAAGTGACGGCTCATACGTTCTAGAGTACAAAAAGGTAAGGATCTGTCAATAATTTGGCCAGTACCATGGGCCTGTCGTTAGTACTTCCAGAGAGCCTTTTTTATCTTTTTCAGTATAGCTCTATGCACACATTGCCGGCCCAAGTAGTCGGCAAGTAATATAGAGCAATTTTATGTCATCATTGGATGTAAGTCGGTTGTTTGGTTTTACGTGACATTCAAGACTGATCCTAAAAATGGTGCGATAGTACATTAGCCTGGAGATATTAATCCAACAGGTCAAGAAATATGGGTTATTGATCAAGTGTGAGGTCAAGAGATATATCTTATTAACCAAGCGCGAGGGCCGTACTGGGAGAATATCGGCCGGAGGTCTTGACAGTACGTACAAAAAGGACCGAGGGCCGATACTCTCTCAATACGGTCCCGAGCAAGCTTGGTTAATAAGAGATTTACTATACGACTGCATGAAGAAGCTTTGAAGGTTTTTCAAAAGTGCGGGATCATTCGGGACAATGCCCGGTCCAATACTTAGAGAATATTGGACCGGCAATAGAGCATTTTGATTGGTTTCAGATTTTAGTTATTGGCCCTCTGAGTGCCTGAGTTGTGTAATAAGGCTGGATATTGGCCAAGGTCTTTTTTGGCGTGTTTATGGACCGAGACGGAATAAACTCCCAGAAAAAGAACAAGACGAATACCCAGCCATCTTGACTGAAAAGGCTCGGCCAATAAAGGATTTATTATTTGGCTTTCGGGAAAATGCTTCTCGCCTGACACGGCGGGTAGTCCCGAGCGGGCAAGATAGCTTCATTTTGCCCGCTCGTGCCATTCACTGCGCGCAATTCGGTTCAGCTTGCCCGCTCACGGAGCTAGCCATATACCGGTAAGAAATAAGAGTATAGTAAAACCAAATTTTTAAACTATCGAGTTATGATGACAACATAACGTAATTAAGCCTCCTTAGCAAACTTGGCTAGCTTACGGAAGTTTCTGAGTCAAATCTTGTTGCTGTAAACCAAAGAATTTAAACTGGTATAAATGGATGCGCTACTTGACTTAGTAATGGCAACAGATGGGTGTTTTTAGACAAGAGTTAGAGACTTAATCAATACTTGAACCGTTGAAATTCCTGATCCAAATTTGGCGAGTCGCACCTTGAGAAGTTTACGGCAAGTTGCTTGCAGAAGTGCAGAGGAGAAGACGCTAAACAAGCATGTTGTAAAAGCGGCGTATGATGAAGTCTGTCTGTTTGCCTGTTTAGGACGACGTCAACACCAGTATGGCTAGGGGAGTCCTTTATTTGGATGCATGCACTCACATCTCCAAGGTACGTAAGACGTTCACATGCATAAAGGCACAGCAATTTGAACTACATGTACCTGTGGTTAATGTTGTTGTACATTTAGTTACTCACGACCCTCGAGCGTCACAAGGAGATCACTTATGGCCAATTCCCTGTATGAGATGTGCCTGCCAGGAATCTTAGTAGTTGTATTTATCATCTTGAACTGGTTATTTGTTTTGATAAATTTAACTACCATGACTCTCTTCAGGCTCGTTTTGTAGAGGTAATTAGCCATTGGAACTTGCAGTTTTTATTAGCCGACTTGCTCTCGCGAGGCAGCAGTCTCTTTTATCTAGACGAGGTATGACAGAATAACCCGCTGTGATTCACTTAAATCTTATTTTGGATGAAACGACGTTTTTAAAGTTCACCCTGTGTTGAAGGCAATCTTAAACAAAGTTGTATCGTCGTAGTAACTGTGGTGATCATTTCAGGGAATAAGAGGACGGATGTACGGCTTTGAACTTCACGTCCAAGACAAGTTATACAGCTTGGTAGCGGACAGTCAGTCGGACATGGATGCCTGGATTTCTTGTCTGTGCAAAGTCACTGGAATCGATATGGACTCGGGTAGCAAAAACACAGGTTTCAACTTGATGGTCTCCAAAGTTAAAGCACCGAAACTACACCAGTCTTTGAGAGAAAGTCTCAAAAGTAGCAAACATCCCGAACTTCTAGAATTCGCGAAAGAAACCGAGGTTTTGAACGCGAAGCGAAGGAAGGATGGTCGAAAGAAACTCTTTTCACTCGTGCACGACCTGGATAACAACGGTACTTGTGTAGATTATGATGATGCTCGTATAGACGCTGATGTTTTTGAGCAACATTTTGGATCGCGCCTCGTGCTTGAGGTCGAGGAGCTAAAGTTTCGTCTGTTAAGAACTTTGCACGACGGCAGTGAGGTGAACATTGAGCCGTTCTTTCTGTCCATCTCTTTGTTTGATGCTAAACAAGGTGCGAAGATTTCTGAGGATTTCCATTGCGATCTTAACGACCCGTCCACTGTGGACATGCTAAGAGGGTCGGAACTGATCGAGAATGGTCAAGCCAATGGCAATGGTGTTGATCACCAAGAGATTGGCACTCATGAATTGGAATACTCCTCTCCAAGAAAGGTAAGACTACTAGATACATGTAGTGTGTTTTGAGGGTCGCACACGGGTATTCTCGTGACGCGTGATTAGGAAATAATTCTTCGTTATCCGTGACCTGAAGGTTTTGCGTGACCCATTTTGCGTGACCCGACCCCGAATTATTCACCGATATACATGATTTCTCCAATCAATTCTACCGTATTTTGAGACACGGATCCTCCGAAATCATTAGATTCGTCTCTCGAGAGTGACTTAGACATGCGATATGCAAAAAGTACATTAATTCTTCACTGTGATGATGTCGTCACTGTGATGATGTCGTAATGTTGATGTCGTAATGTTGATGTCATGTTTGACCCTTATCTGTACGTTAAGTTGTTGGTGTATATGATCGAAACTGTATATGATCTTCCTTGGCGGTCATCGGAAATCCTCGCAAATTTTCGGAAAATGTTTGTACGGCCCTCGGACACTTTTGGGAAGTCCGCGGAAATCTTCGGAGAGTGGTCGGAAATCTTCAGAAAACTGTCAAAGAACTGCAATGCTTGAGTGATTTTCGGCCCTCGACCATTATGCTTGAACTGTTTGCAATTTTATGTTCTAATTAAACACGGTCTACAGGAAATATTTAATTGTAACCCTGTTTCCATAGAGTTTCACGGGAGCTTTGTTTTAGGACTCTGTCCAGCGTTATCCTCAAAATTTCGACACTGAGAAAAGGTAAAAAAATCGAAGCACCAGTAATTCATATACACAATAAAGTAATGCAAGGTTTACTAGAAAAGCTGTACATAAAATGTTCTCTGTTTTCAACTGCATTTTTACACTATAATATACTTATGCTTTGATTTACGTGCCTAATTTTCCAGGCAGTTTTCTCTATAACAAATCCCCACCCAGAGGTGTACTTGGTGATCAGAATAGAAAAAGTTTTACAGGGAAGCATCGGGTCGTGCGTGGAGCCTTATCTTAAATCTGGTGACACGAAAAAAGCCGCTCTAAAGGCACACAAGCTGGCCGAGATCTGCTGCAGGAGTCTGGGGCAGTATGTGATGCCGTTTGCTTGGACGGCCAGGTTAGTTGTGGTCGGCTTCGTATTTTTTATTGCGGAGCTCCGGCGGGCCGAAGGGACAAGAGGGAAGCACACTATAAGTCGTTTTGCGACTTGTAGTATCTACTTGTATCTAGCTTGCATTTTCCAGTTCAATATTTACCGATTTTAACTTACGTTTTCTCCGTCATAAAATGACGTGCCTAGTTTGCATTAGAAGGCTAATTTAGCAGCACGACGGGAACGTCAGATGACGACTGGAGGGCGCGTGTGATAGCCTGGATTCTGTTCTAATATGATCGGACCATATTTGGGTATTTGTTCTGCGCGCGTCGTCAAGTGACGTTCCCGTTCTCTTGCTAAATCAGCCTCGAGTGTTTAAACAAATAGCGGCTATCGTAAATGTCAAAGTCGACAAATCATAATACCAAGCCAAGGTCAGTGTGCACCAGAATTCAAGAAAATGTCTTTACCAAGCCATGAAGTGGAATGCAAGGAAGGTCTGTTACGATTTCACTGATGTCAACTGGAACGGACATGATCGACAGCTTAACCAATGACTGTTTTGTCTCATTGCTTTCATTCTTGCAGACCGTTGTTCAGCAGCGAAGGCGAACTGGAAACTGGGGAGATAGCTGCAATCTACAAACAGGTTTGCCCACGCTTTGTTTTTTAGCATCAGCAAGAATTTGTATACATTGAAACGAGGGCTCGAGGCCAACTGATGTGTTAATCTACTTTGAAAACCGCTCCAAGGTGTGCTCCTAGTGGTTATAAGTTAACATGCAGAACCTGTGCTTTTTGCCTAACAGGACAGAGAGAAGCTCAGTGACGAGGAAATGATTAAACTTTTGTCAAACTACGGCGCAACGTAAGTCACCACCATGTTGATGGATATGACTCGGTTTCTACATCATCTTCAACAGACAAGATCTTGGAGTCTTAGACAAAGTATTTCCAGGAAGATAGCATGATTAATCCATGTAAATCTCTTTCTTGACTACTACCTGGTTAACCCCGTGTCAATAAACCGACTATCATTCTGAATTCAGACACAGAACCAAAAGAGACACACAGTGCCTGTCTCTACCCAGTTGTATAAATGGGTAACCCTTGCGATGGACTAGCATCCCACCTGTGTGTGTATGTGTGTGTTGGGGGAGGGGAGGGGGGGGGAGAGAAAGGTTTAAAAATGCTCCTGGTCGCTCCATGCCATGGCAACCGGAGGTAACCGCCAGTCTACACATTTGATCTTTTACCTTTCATTTAATTGCAGAAAGGAGAAGTTCAAACAGCAAATTATACCAGGGACTTTACTCATCTCTGTCAGCAAATACTTCGAAGGAATACCCAGTGAGTGATAGCAAATCCATTGGACTAATTCTCTTATGACGTCATG
>CM042755.1:20895924-20918424 GCA_022496165.2 Catalaphyllia jardinei
CAGATTCTTCTAATTTCACCTCTTGAATATTTTGAAATTGAGAGGTGTTTTAAAAATGTTTTTTTTTAGACGACCGGTCCAGACTTAAGATGGGTCGACAAAGAGAAGCCACTGTTCAAAGTGTGTACTAGACTGGTTTCCACCGTCAACACGCAGGTTAGTGTTTATGATTAAACTACAATATTTTGATACGGCAACAATGGCATCGCACCCATTGCACGCAGACACATATTAATTTGCTTCCTGAGCATCCCATAATAGCTAAATTTCGTGCCCCTTCGTCAACTATCACGCGATAGATATCTCGAGCTCATAATCTCATTGTTTAAAGGAACCTCCACTTTCACAAAAAGTTCACTTCAAATCACACGAAATAATTTTTAGAATCAAATTTGTTTGAAGTTTTAACTAATAAAGCGCGTCTACCTTAAATACGTGAATTACAGAATCGTTTAGTTTTGTTTTCAAAGTTCCCGGGCGCCGCCATCTTAAACAATTGTGACGTGAAATGGTTGCTCTTTTGGTATTAGACAAAAGCTCTTTGTGTCAGAACAATAGAGCAACCAAGACACGTTACAATTGTTCAAGATGGCGGCGCCGAGGAAATACACCATTTTGCTAATGGTCAGTTCCTGTTGAAACGAGCAAAATTACAATTTCAAATTATGTCCTAAACTGGCCGTTTGCCCCCACAAAGGACTGGATCTACCCACAATTCAAAGGGAACTGATCATTAGCAAAATAGTGTATTTAAAAACAAAAATACGCGATTCCGAAATTCGTCTTTCTCCGCTATAGATACTGTTCTGGAAAAAAATTAAAACTAACGTTATTGCAAATACTATATCCTGTGGTTTAAAGTGATTCTTTGGTAGGAGTGGAGATTCCCTTTAATATCACCATCGCCGCGTTTTTTTTATCGTTTTTAAGGCTTGTATTGTAGTCAATTGTCTAATAATCTTAAAATCTCAGTCATGTTACTTGCAGTACTTAATGGCTAGGACTGTTTTTTGGATATTTTTTTTGTACATGTAGAATCCTGAAGTGGACAACTTTTTCCGTCACTGTCAAAGATTGGACGGGTCTCCTGCGACAGACATTGAAATGGTTAAACTGTTAAAGGTAACGAGGATTTGGTATTCTGTGTGATGCTCTTTACAGGACCTTTGTCACTGACTGATTCATATTCACCAAGTGTAGCATATAGTATCATTTCCTTCCACGCTTTCTTTCTCTTTAACTTTCTAAAAGTCCTTTTATATAATATTTTCATTTTGTTGGTTTCGCAGTTGGAAAGGCTTCTCGCTGCTAAACGTCGCTCAAAAATCTTCGCCCGGGGACGTGATTAAGGGAAGGTCGACTTGCAGCAAGGCTATTTTTTCTCATCGATCAATCGAATTAAATCATTCAACAAAAGTCAACACTATCTGAACAGTCCGTTGAATCTAGTTATTTATTCTGGTTTTCGCGAGTCGCAGAAAAAAAAAGAAAGAAAAAATAGTAACTCTCAGTTCTAAAGCTTGCCACTTAAAATTATGCCTAAGGTCGCAGGGTCGACACCTGTTGGAAGGACTTGAAATCAAACCTTCAAGTATCTTTGGTCAACTAATGTCTCTTGATATGTGTTGTTTGTATTTCTCTCTGTACCCTGTGTGTAGGTGTTTTTATTTCTCTCTGTACCCTGTGTGTAGGTGTTTTTATTTCTCTCTGTACCCTGTGTGTAGGTGCTTAATGGTGTAGATGTGGGCTCCGTTGCCAGATTCCTCCCCGTCATCTTCAACCAACTGTTTCACATCCTTGTTGTCACAGCAAACGAAGATGTGTCATTGAATGTAGTCAGGTATGTAAATTTACCCGACTGAAACTATGGCCGTGGGAAGACAAGGTAGCCTACTATTTTGGTCTGTTTTATCACTAAGGCATATGACTTAAAACTGTGACGCTTTAAAACTGTTACGCTTGAGAGGCAACGTTCGGTATAGCGCTTTCCTTTGTTTTTCATTGGAAAATTATGAGTTTGAAAACACCTGGGAGATTTCCTAAAATGGGCGTCGAAGCTGTTTGAATTGTTTTCCTGTCTACTCTACCCACGTACATATAACTTGGTAAGTCAGTTGTCTCTTCCCCTCAACCTGACTTTTCCGTTTACAATACATTCAACGAGCGAGGAGCCTTTTGTAAGATGCTTACCGAAAGGCATGGAGAGAGGATATTTTTAAAAACAGCGAATGAATGTTGCACATGCTAATAAACTTGTACACGTAGTTTCACCATAGCTGTATTAAGTTTTAACCAGTGCTTGTAATTTCAATTTTAATCACGCACTTATTGTGTTGTTTCAGGGTGCTGATTCGCATAACGGCGCAACTTCACGGGGCTAACCGACGGGAGGCTTTGAAATCTTATGTCAAGGTGTGTATTGCTATAAGAGCGCCATCACTAGGTTGCTTTTTCTTTGGCTTCGTTATTTATTAGGTGCATGTTGAACTGTCTTGTTCTCAAACGTTGTAATTAGTTGCTCTGACTGGCGTTTTAGGATTTCCGTGTTCTCTGATTGCTTGTTATACACTTGTACATTTTTTGTGTATATATCTGACCTACAAACAGGTATAAAAACACTGAAGTCAACTGCTTTTGTTGAGCTTCTTTGCTTTTTTTTCCCTGTCAGTACGTGTTCGTCACCGAGCAGTCTCTAGACAATAAGACAACAATCCACGAACAGCTGTCGAAGTACCTGATGACGACTCTGAAACCTGGCGCTGATCCAGTGGTGGTCAATGATCTTATGAAGGTATTGCACTGTTTTAAAACACAAATAGAAAGAGAAGCGGGAAGAGGGAGGGGGGAGGGTGTTAGCAGGGAGGATGGGGGTGGGGGTTGAGGTGTAGGTGTTTTTCTTCTTCTTCTTTTATGCCTGGTAATTGTCCTTCCCAATAGGATGGCAGGGAAGAGGTTGATGTAAGGTCTGCCTGTCCAAAACATCTTGCATAAGTATGATGGTGAAAGTAAAAATATGTTTTTCATTTTCTGACCTTGAGGATTGATTCAAGAAACTTGTAGCCAACAGAAAAGACATTTGCGCGTAGTAAATAATAATTGTCCATGGTGTTAGTGTACCGACGAATACCAAAACCAAATGTGATTTACGTGTGCCCCCTGCAGGTGAGTTTTCCTCGTTTTGCTTTATTCCCCAAGTTCTGGCTGTTTCGTAGCGATATTTACAGCTGTCTTGAGAAAGCGCCCTTTTACACTATATATCAAGTGTCTCATGGTTAGCCTGCATCTAGCCTGGGTTAAGCCTGCAAAAAGGCAGCACATAGACTGCAACCCTGAGAAACAGGAAAATGTAAAGAATACAATTATTCCGTGGAGTATTTGTATTCTTTACAGTTTCCCGGCGTTTCTTAGAGTTGCTGTTAAAGTAAACAGTGACTGTTTGGAGTAGTTGTAGGTAATCGTGAGAATGCGAGTGCAGTTAAGGATGTACATAACTTAATCACGTGTAATTTTTAAAAATTTTTCTAACATTACGAGTGGTGTAAATCAGTAATTGCTCTTACTAGCTATCAAACGATTGCTTGGTTATTACATGAATGAGAAGATTACGAACGCGCGGCATTTTAAAATCTGCATTGAGTGCAAATTAAAATTTTATGTTCAATTTGACAGCTTTTAACCAATCACATGAAAGTCATATCCACAGTCATATATTTAACCTGCGATCAGGCATATATTTTTTTTTGAGAGGGAGAAGGTAAACAATAGCTAAATGCGGGGAAGGAGGTATGATCTCAGTCTATCATATATTAAGCCCTGATGTTCTCTTGACAACTGCCTTTTTCTAGAACACTGACAGTATGGTGGGTAATTTAAATATTTACTTTTACAGCTATCGTGGTTTTTCTTCGAGATTATTGTCAAAAGCATGGCACAGACACTCGTACAATCAGACAAGTTGAAGGTAATAATTATGACAAAAAATGTTGTTTGCAGTGTGAACGTTTTTCTTAGCATGCTGTCGTTCCTCGTTTTGTAATTTGGCTTTACCTGAAATCACACAGGTAATGTGTTACGCCAGCTTCCTTGGTTTTATTATTATTATTTTTTTATTTTATTTTATTTTTTGTTTTTGTTTTTGTTTTTGTTTTTTTTTTTGTGGCGGCAAATCGTTTCTTAGATTCCTTCTTTTTATATTTGACATGCAGACTCTAACTTACTAAAGGTGGAATAAAACATGAAAAAAAAAAAGAGAAAAAAACCAGGATCGAAGGATGGGAGTCGGTGAATAGTTTTCTTCAGTTTTCATTGACTTTCTTCAGCCTGTGCCCAAAGTAACCGAGAACACGAGAATTGCTATTACCAGCCTGTCCAGGGCGTCAGATGGTCTTTAGTTATTTCCATCTCGAGGACGATACAGTTTATAGTTTTCGTTTTCCTTAAATATGGTCTACGATGGCTGACGCCTCGTTGTTGTTCCTTAACAGAGAATGAACCGTGAGAGCTGGTTCCCAGAAAGCTATAATCGCTGTTTGGAGAATTTCCTTCAAGCGTTTGTACCACAGATCATCAGCAGACTGAAAGACCAGCCTCAGATAGCTAAGGTTCGCTGTGTGTTTGTTGTTGTTGTTCGTTTGGTTATGCCTTAACATTCTTAATAGTAATCCCCTTCACCCAACAAAAAGCCCCATTGTTCATTGACGTTATTAGCGTATTTACGTAATATCCTCAGACACAAAATAAACTTGCCAGACGCAAGCCTAAACGTCTTCAAAACGCAGTAAATTAAAATTAAATTAAATTAAAAGCAAAATCCTTCACATTGCCATGAAAACACAATGCATCCAGTTAACGTTCATTTTAAATTATATTCTTCCAGGAGGCAAATATCAACTTGGCTTGCTTCACCAAGGTATGTTAAGAACTCTAGCATTAGTGATTTGTCATGTTCAGGAGCTTAAAGGGAGAGTGCCTCTGTTAACGAAACGGTCATTTTTTTTTCTTAATATTAACATCTTTTTCTTTAAATAAAGTTAAACCTCTCTCGTTCAAGCACTGAATTTGTTATTAGTTATTATTATCTATGTTTTATATATGGGAGGCGCGATGGCCTCATGGTTAGTGCGTTCGACTCCGGAGCGAGCAGTCCGGGTTCGAGTCCTGCCGGCGACATTGTGTTATTGTTGTGTTCTTGGTTTATCCAGTTTCGTTTTGCACCTCTTTTAGGACTGTTTCACGTACTTGGACCGTGGATTTGTCTTTCAAATGATCAGTTATTATTCTGAACAGTTCAAGGACTCTGATACACAGGTATTCAATGTTTTCTGGCTATTGTCACACTGCACTTCCAACTGAGCTATACAAGCGCCGGAGCTCGGCGGTTCAGTATCAATCAGTATCAGTTTCTCTCAGGGTTATATGCCACCTGTTATGTTTCCTAAATACTTTCCCTTTCTAAAAGCGATCGATGGCGTGACCGTTGCACTTGTGCGGTTACAGTCACTTATGTTTTCATCGTCTGGCTTACGGGGTTTTATTTCTTCGCTTTTCAGATGCTGGAATTCAAATTCGAGTTTCTACAAGTAGTCTGTAATCACGAGCATTACATTCCACTTAATTTACCATTGGACGTGAGAAGTATGTTAACATAATAAGCTTCTTTATCAGGGCTGTCATTAATCATTAAGTTTTAATTCACCTGTAACCTTGATCTTTACACCCGTAGCAGACATTTTACTTTATGGGTGTACTGTATCAACTGCAGGCCAGTTCAACCGTGACATCAAGGTTCCATGAAACGTACTTAGTTGTAACATTTGTCAAGGGTTACGGCTCTTATTGACAGACCTGATTATAGTTTACTGCCTCCTTTTTGTTGTTATTTTACCATACGGAATCGTCATTCAGTCACATAAAACGCAATGCTTTAAACATATCGTAACCCATTTATTTCGCTCTATAACAGACAGATGCTAAATGGGAATTAACCAGCAAAATACTTGTCTTGTGCTTGTAGCTTGCTGCTGTTAGTTTCGTTGTTGTAGCATTGCCTACAATTCCCATCATAATTAGCTAAGACCCATGTAATTTTAAGTGCTTCACCTTCTTTTGCAAGTTTGAGTGAAACACTTTGAGGACAAAACTTTTGTCTGGGCTTTGCAAAAGTTGCTCTACCTCGTATGTTCATGTTGCGGACCTACTTTTACTGACAACTGTTAATTTTGCGAGGAGTTTAGACTGTTGTTTTCGGTTGGTTATTTCGTTCCTTTAGCTCTTGGTGGTGTACACGACTGTGAGTTGACAGATGATTACTGCAAAAGATATTTCCTTGTTGGACTGCTTCTGCGAGAGGTGAGGCCATGAAGGAACGAGGACATTGACATATAACATGAGTTTTTGTAGTCTGAAACATAAATAGCGTGGAGGAAAGCAGGCAAATAATGGTTCGGTTTTGTAGCACAGTGCGGGAGAAATGACAGAAACAATTAGAAGGTGAGTATTTGTAAGGATGCCGATGGTGGAAATGGATTATCACCTGCAAAATTGAGGCCTGATGGGCAAGTTTTCTTTTAGTGAATACGATTCTTACCACATACTAGATTTCATTTAAGAAATTACACACCTCGATCGCTTAGTTTGAGTACATAAAGTTGTATTCGCCTAAAAAGGTAGACCACTTTGAAAACTGTTTCAGTGTGAACACTTAGTTGTTAACACATGTGCAATTGCTTAATAACATGTTTTGTGTTGTAAAAATTTCCTACTCTGGATCTAAGGTGATAACTTGAATTTCGTAACGGCAGCATACATGTTATTACGGCTCTAAAGTCTTTGTGTAATTACAGACTTTAACAGGCACCTCTACTCATTGAGGTGCTCTTGGAAGTCAATAAATCTAAACTGATTGTTTTTTGTTTTGTTTTGTTTTTCAGGTCTCCTCTGCCCTTACACAGTGCCGACACATAAGAAAGTTAGCGATCAGAGTGTTGCGAAACATGCTGGTCAAACATGAACTTGATAACCGCTATGAAGGAGAGGTGAGAACAAGTGATTATAGAGTTTGTGTAACCACTAGTAAGTTCCGTTTGGCCCAATGTTGCATTTTAATTGCACCCTTGACACCTTGTCGTTACTTCGCGCCTGAACTGTCCCACATCCTCTATTTTGTCTTGTGTTTGTCGAGAGCGTAAGCTTAGCAAAACACCCCTCTATTTTCTCTTAAAATCTAAACGACCACTCAAAATGTCCGATGACATTTGACTGTAATAGTCTTTACTTCTATTACCAACACGGTCTTCTTATTTTCATGGCCACAGCAAAAACAAGCCCGTATTTGCACTCTGTACCTTCCCCTTCTCTCGGTCCTTCTCGATCACGCACCTCGTTTCCATGGTAGCAAGTACGACTTGTCTCACCAAGTCCTCCAGCAGCAAGTGTCCCTGACCTCCTCGACAATAACTGTCCCCACCAGTGACTTGGCAACCGATTCCAACCGCAGCTCAAGTTACTCGGCAGCAGTGAAACAGAGTCCCAGTGACTCGCTAACTCCTCAGACAGCCATGCCACTCAGAGAGGCTACCCAGATTGCTTTGCAAGTTCCTTTGGACGAGGACGAGACTAAGGAACTTCTCTTGTGCGCGTTGTACATCTTCAAGAATTTAGAGCAAGGTATGTGAAGTAAACGTTTAACACGTGCAAGTCTCCGTCCTGCATTGTAATCTATAATTTTATATCTAATAAGAAGAATATTGACGGTTGTTCATTGCAACCTGCTTGAATTACGATCTTGGAGCTCGGATCAATAAGCTCCTGTTGTCTTCCGATATGCAGGTAGTATTGGAAGTAAATGTTGAGTCGACCACGAGCCGGACTAAATGTGAATCACCTTAATTGCTAGTTCCACTGACGAGCAGTTGCACGTCTGGCACAAGCCTTAAGGCCCTGGGGGGAAGAAGGGGGTTACTCCCAGAAAAATGTGGTGGGGTGTGCGGCACGCTTCGCAAAACCCTTACCCAATTTATGACCAAAATCTGCGATATTCCCTGCCCTATTAATGACCTGACTGAAAATTTGAAACCCTATTCATGACCTGACTCTCAAATCAAAACCCTGTTTCTGACCAGCATTATAGTAAGTTCCCTAGTTCAGACCAACGTTAAATTACTGTAAATATAATTTGTGAAGGACTATTGTTGATTTTCTTTCCGATAATGATAAAAATGTGGCTTCTTCTTAAAAACATACCCATATCAAGACTATAGTGCAAAATCCATACCCTATTTGTGACCAGAATGGCCAAAATCAGTTAAAATTGATACCCTATTTAAGACCAAACAGCTGAAAAACCCTACCCTTTGGGGCCCACATACCTATATAGCCCATATAAGGGAGTACCCCCCCTGGGCCTTAAGGTAACTTAGGTTTGTTTCTCCTTAGGCGTGATTCTGGATTGGTGGCGCCAGATCTTGTCATCTTCAATTAAACGACCTCACTGGCATCCCACAGTGTTGTATTTGATCCAGCAGGACAAGAATTACTGCAAGTTTGCCGCTCTTATTGACGTGTTTGACTTGCTTGAGTAAGTAAATAGATTAAAAAAATAACTTGCTTCCCCAACAGTTTTTGTGTCTAAAGTAGTGGCTTCGTATTCATTATCGCAAAACCTAGCCTACGTAGCAAGCGTTCCGTTTAAGCAAAGGGTTTCTCTTCTGTTGGTTGCACGAAAATTGGGGCGAGAGCAAAAAATTTGATTCCGTCGCTTACTACTTTGTGTTAGTCTGGCTCTCGCCCCAATTTTCGCGTAACCAGACTTTGCTTGTTCGTCGTCACGCTCGCCACGCAAGCTATACAAAACCAAAACCTTCAAATTAGGCTATAGCGTATCGTTTGGCAATTTTCGAAAATTTAAGCAAAAAAACAGCTTAATGGTATGGGCGAATGTCTGCGAATTACATTATATATGTTGCCAAGGCCAAACGAGTGATTGTAAGTCGGGTTAAAGTAAATGCGAGCATGCGTTGTTAATTTGTTTGTGTTGACTGCCCTTTGCAGACTTGCTTTGAAGCACTTCCAGTACGATGGAAAAGAGAAAATTGCTTCCCAAAGGTAAAATACATCACTGTATAGCTTGTGATCACTGTTTTCTCAGTTAGATTTGGAACCGAGAAGGAAGACAAGACAATCCACATACAGAGTGTCATCAGGCCTCAGTTTTTCGAAGACTAGATAACGCTATGCGCCGGATAAATCGCTATCCAGTGGATAAGTGTCAACAAAACAAACCACGCTATCCGCGGAATAGTGATTTATCCAGTGGATAGCGTTATTCACCTAACGAACAACCCGGGCAGGGGGTTTTAGAAACGCACAAAGAAGTGCACCCTAACGACCAATGCTTGCTTATTTGATTCATGGAATTTTCTGATTAATTGATTGATTCCTTGTTCGATTGATTTCTTGTCCATGTGTAGTCTCCATTCAGTGTAATGCATTCTTTCTTGGCCTCTCTTGATCGTACTTGCCGTACATATACCTTTTCGTACTTTTAAAACCCCGCCATGTCAATGCAGGTTTCGCGATAGCAGGATTATACTCTCCTACGTGCCATTTGTGCAAAACCTATCTTTTAACCGGCCATGGAATTTATCCCTGAAAAGCTCCCTCGGTGCAAATCTAATTTCATGACATGTCAGGTAATAGCATTGGTAACTTTAAAGTTAGTATCCAAGGTTTTAACTACTATAAAGCTATAAAGCACTGTCACTGTTATTCACTCGATATTAATTACACTATTTGAAAACAACTAAATGAAAATAAAAGAAGTACTAGCATTCTAAAACCGTCACTTCAGAGGGTTCTTTGTTTGATCCACGCTTCATGTATGGATCTCTAGTCACTCACAAGGCTCGGGAGAGTCGATAAGGAATTCCAACGAGTCAATTCCCACCCTCCATATTGTTATGAGTTTTCTATTGATTTGTCGGGTCATGTAGCTGAACCGCTTGTCGCGTTTTTGACCTGAGTCCCCTCACTTATGTGGAACACTGCACACAAGTTTCATAGTTTTCATCTCCAGACTTACTGAGTTAGAAGACCCACGTTGTACAGCGTGCTTGAGAGTGCTGCATACCTGCTCAGTGGCTTTCACATGAAATGGTCAGAGACTGCTTTTCATGCACAAACTTACATTTTGGAGCTACTTTATTCAGCGTTACTAAAAGGAACGGAAGGAAGCACTGAATGAAAATTTCAACTTAGGAATTCATATCTCAGTTTTTTTTTTCTCTTCATTCATCCGGCGTCTGTTTTTGTATTTGGTCTCTTCCAAAGGAAACATAAAGGTACAGATGACAGTGCCCTCTCATTAAATGTAAAATGAATATTAACCTTCCATTTTGTACTTTAACAGGGATTTTGAGTATCTTAAAGCGATATGGCGTCCATTTCCAACCGCAAAGTATGCATATCGTATCACTTATTTTAACAAATAACTTGTTAACGTTTACCTTGCTTGTGTAAGTTAATTAAACTCAGTACGCCTCCTCGATATACTAAAGTCTCAAATTTACTAAATGCCGATGTTTAGTTAACCCGTGCCTTGGTAACTTACAAATAATGTCTTACTGTTTTAAAAATCTAACTTACCAAATGAAGTATAAAGATATTCTCTACTGAGGATGTAATAAGGTCTCAAAGAATGCTCTGACTAAAATATCCGTTAACTGTAATTAATTTCCCATCTAGGCACTCGGTCCTTGAGTTTCGCAAGACATTCATGCAAAGAACATCGCCCATATACACTTTCGTATTCTTCACATTCTAAAAGCCTTCTGTCAAAGCTCTATATTCTTAGAAAAGCCTCCTGCCATGGCACAACTCTCTTGCTCCTTACTGTGTGGACTGACTGTCTGCGTGTCCCAAAGTCATATTTGGATCTAGGTCTCGTTGATTTAAGCGGTGTTATGATGTTGTTGTTGCTGCAGTTGCTGCTGTTTCTGTGGCAATCGAGGAAATATTTAGGAGCTGTAGTAGATTGCATTACCCTCTTCAAATCCAGTCGTTGTCTCCGCTCTACCCATGTCATCACCCCCACAGTTTGCGCGGCTTGTATCGTGATCTTTTCTCCTGCCCTTTCTCCAGCACCCACAGTGAAACCACAAAACAGTACTTTGAGCAGAAGTACCAGGGAGGAGTGTCTAATCAGGGGAAGTCAGGGCATTCCAGAGCAGCGAGCAGTGGAGGTAACAGAGAGCGTATTACTTGGTTTTGTCTCGTTTTTCTCAAAGGAGCCCAGTCACAATATTTTGAGTTATTTTGGCCGCGTGCAAAATCACCCTATTTTTGAACGACACCTGAAAATAGTAATTTACTAACTAAAGATAAAAAAAAACACCAAAGAGATAATAATAAAACCATAAAGGAACAAGGTTGGTTTAAGAGGATGGAGAAGATTAACATTGATTGCAAACGACAGGCCAGATAAATGAACTTTTAAGCACTGTAGTTACCGTATAAGCTCTTCATTTCACAGAGGAGACCTTCGTGAAGATTACCCGAGACAATTAGGTTTTAGTGTCAAGTACCAATTTAGACGCCACAAGAGAACACCGCCCCACAAACCTATTGTTGTCATTTTTAATTTTTCCTTGTTCTTTTGTCGTTTTTTTTTCTCTATTGTTTTACGTCAACTGCGTCATCTACACCAAGTGAGAACCGGAATGTTATATTTGGTATAAACAAACCAGATTGTGATGGAGGTACGCTGATCTTTTTTTATTTCTCGTTTTGTTTTGAAGGTATAAACTTGGATATTCAAACTCGTGTCTTGATGGAGGGGAATCTCGCCAACGAAGTTGGTCTTGTTGTGCTAGACACCATTGAGTTATTCTGTGGCCACTTTAAGGTGAGTGCATTGCATTTCTATTTCAGCGTTGTTGTTTTTTGTTGTTGTTGTTGTTGTTGACCCTAGTCATCATCCGTCATTTTCGAAGTCATTGAAATCATTGATATTACATGGTGAAGCGAAATGTTATTGTTTTTCTATTGTGTTTTTGAGAGTATGTTTAACTATCTCCAGTAGTTTCACTGTGATTTCGATGACGTTGCATTTTACTTGAGTAAACCTTCACCGCTTAGTTTAATCCTTTTTCCATAAGTATTTTGGAACTGTAAGGGCGGGAATGTCGCTTTTTCTCTTGCGCGTATTTTAGCTCTTTTGTTCTGGTTTCTTGTAGTTAGAGTTCTTTGTATTTTGTCTTTTGTTGAATTATTACTTACTTTTGCATACAATAGACGTATACTTTCCATGTAAATTAGTTTACTTCAGCAATGTTTTCAGGTGGCCGAGTTTTTGGCCGTTTGTTTAATAATAATTAATAATAATTTATCAGGTTATAGTTTTTTATCAAGGTTAGCGCTAGCGGTTTGAGTTTGTTTTTTTTCGTCGATCGTGATGTCACATTTGTATTTACGATTGTCGTGGCGAACGCTTTTGAAACACACAAGCCAGGAACCAGGAATTTATTTAAATCAAAATGAAGCCGACGAAGCGAAGCGGTAAAAGACATGAGACGTCTGGAACGTTCTACGCAACTTTTTACCACGTTTGAAAGTGCGAGGCTTTCATTTTCATCTTTTGCTCGTGCCGATTCCCATCCTTTCCAATGGGTAGCATGTTCACTTCATATTGCATTATTATCACTAAATTCTAGAGCACTGGTTTTACAATACAACATGTTTATTCCCCTTTGCGTATGGTTTGACACTCCTCGAAATTTAGTGCTCGCCGACTTTTTTCGCGTTTGTAATTTCATTAATTAAATTTGTTTTAAACATTTATTCCTCAGTTTCACCTTGAGCAAGATGAAGGTGACAATATTCTGATGAAGAAGGTTTGTAGAACGATAGACTCAGCACTGTATCGAATTTACACAAATGCAAAAAGCTTGAGGACTAGAATTGTTGCCAATATCTTGTTTTGGGGCATGATCGCAGGCTAGTTTTGCCCCGGAATATGTCTTCACTTTCTTAATCGAAATCTAAAGTTAATAGCTGTAGAAATTCAGGGAAATTAATTTTGTTGAGAGTAGGCTACTAGCCTGATGCCAAGGCTATAGTTATAAGGATAATAATAACAGGATGACCATTTTAGTTATAACAACTGCTATCAACATAGGTCCTGCGTAAAGTAAATAAATGAATAATTAATAAAATTTTAAATAAGCACAAAGCATTAAGCTATGAAAGAAATCTAAAAATATACATATGACAAGAGATAAAAAGACTAGAACTCGATTCGTGCAATTATTAAAAATAATCTACCCCGTTATAAAAGAACGCTCTTTTAGTCGCTTCTAATGTAACGCTATCAATAACTAAGTTTCATTTTTCAACGCTTGTGAGGTCTAGCTTCCGAAGGTCCTCCCGGGCAAAGAGAGTTCAGGGAAAGGAGCGCGGGCTCATTTTCCCGATCAGCGGCTGGCAATCGAGCCTGTCGTTAATTAAAAAAATAATAATAATAAAATAAATGTTGTTGTTGTTTTTTCTCCTTTCTTTATCAATGAAGTATTTGTATAGAGCTTTGTGCAGTGTCGCGATTTAGTTGTCATGCCCTCGCGACAGTCAGACATCGTGTGAACTGGTAGGGCAGAGCTGCATAAGTCTTTTTTAGCCCGGACACTTAAGTTCTCTATGATCCCGGAGCTACAGATTCTAACTGTTTCTAACTGTTTCTTCTCTTGACAGGTGTTCAATGTACTGCTTAGCTTCTTACAGATTCCTCAATCACAGTTCATGATGAAACACGTGTTTGCGAGTCTCAGATCTTACATCAACAAGGTGAACTTCTTAAACCAACCGCCCAGATTATTGTGTGATGTTAGACGTTACTGATTTGTCGCCTTCAAATGATGTTGCTCGCACTTCTCTTGTCACTCAGAAATGCTTGTTTTCATTTTTCAAGGTGAACAGTTCAAATTGGGCTTAAGATTTTTTTTAATTTGTTTGTTTGATCATTTAGAATTGTCATGAATCATGCTCAATCTTGCAAGGTATACCGATGTGCACTTTCCATTCAACCAAAAATCCCCAAAATTTCGAAACATGGTACGGAGATTTCCTGGAAAAAATTTCCATGAAATCCGCAAATTGTTAAATTCCCTCGTTTTCTATGAGCGATAGTCGACTTGGCTACCCTTCCTTAACTATCCGCTTGTAGAAAATTCAGGCTGATAGCCTAGTAGGCCATTTCCAAGTTCTCCTGGGCCTCTGTTTCAAAACGAGTTTAAGTGCGAACCCTTTCGGATGAAAATGAGTTCTGCATGCAGTTTCATCTTCATGCAAATCAAACTCATTTTCATAAGTTTAGAATGCTTTCGCAATTGGACTGGCTTTAAAACAGAGGCACTAGGAGCAACTCGGAAATTGAACGGCGAATTGTTAAGTGGTTTATCGAGGTTTACCTCATATTGCTGTGCTCATTGTTGTTGTCTAGTTTCCAGCTGCATTGTACAGGGGCAGTGCAAGTTACTGTGGAGATCTCTGTCGTGAGGTACATGTCAATAATTAATTACTATTAAGATTTCAATCCGCGGAAAAAGTATACATGTAATAGTGATTCCTAACTCAATGCGGTTTACGGGTTCCCCAAAAAAATGCACGTTGGCACTGGAAGTTCATAGTCCAGTTTAATTTATTAAGATCTTTGTTTTGGTATCACAAAGTTTATTATGTTCTTTTCTCTTTCCCCGTGTAATGATATTTTAAATACGGAGCTTGCGTCAAAAGCTTTGGGGAGGGAGGGGAGAGAAAAGCGTTTGGTGTTGTTGCAATATAATTGTAGTGAAACTGTAGGAGCAATGAAGCGAACGGTTCTCATTAAAAAGTCTCGTTTTCTTTATTTCTGGCGTCGAATATTTTTATTTACAATTTCGATTTCCCTATGTGCAATTACATTCCCTCTTGCGTTCTAACCAGTACTTTGAAAAGTCAATTATTAACGTGGTAGTTAATAGCTGAAAACAAAACAAAATGACATATTCGTATATTCAAAAAACAAAGTCTATCTGCCGTGGTTGCATCAGAAACCGATGAAAACATTTAACCGAAATCAATGGTCACGTTTTACAGAGGTATCCTTCAGTCCTTCGTGTTTGGGAAAATTGGTTTCTCTAAGAGTGGTTACTGCGGCTAAGAATGAACAATTTCCATGTTAATAAATGAAATATTGCTCTCTATAGACCATGTCGTTTTTATTGTTGTTATTATAGAATTGGAAATTTTGAGGACTTTTGTTTTCGTTTGTGGAGTCAAGGCTATTTATATTTTGTTGGGTAGCAATGGAGACCTTTTCTATCCAGTTATGCAAAGTTTCTTCACTGTAATAGGAAGTGTCTTTTTGCTATAATTGAGAATTTTATGCAGGATATATCTTCGGCTTGTCTGAGCAGATTTGACTTTTAAATTTGGGAATCAACTGGCTAATTGTAATGCGCTATTTCCAGTAGTGTGAAGTAATTTGTTTTCTGTCCGGTCAAATTATATTACAAAAAAAAAAAATAATGGATTGTTTACTTCTCATCCTTCCTGATTATTTTTAATTTTTATTCTCTCTCTCTCTTTTTTTTACTTCAATTTGCAGATTTTAAGCTGCTGCAACTCGAAGCTGGGAAGTCTTCGGAACCAGGTGCGTGTAATTTGCAAATGACATCTTGTCAATTTGTCAGACAGTCATAAAAACGTCCGATTAGGAGGCGCGTATTTTAGCCATATTCTTCAACAGCTTTCTGTCAAATATTCAAAGCCATGCGCATGTATCACCAACGCCCTCTTTGCGATGCCACCGCCGTTAGCATCTGGCCAACACGAAGACTATCTGCGTGGTTACTGGGAAAGGCACAACTCGATTAAAGACTCAAATGTGATGGTCAATCTTCTGCTCGGATACATGCGGCAAAACGATCTTTTGAGTGGCTGCAAAGGTGACTTTTCATGTCCTTGCTTCCCTTTCAAACTTTTAAACTATTATTGAGCAGTACTGAATAACTGACGCCGCCAGTGTCCACCGTAAATTGCAACGGCGAGCAGAAGCGCACTGGCTCATTCTTGCCGTGACCGCGAGACGTTAAACCGTACGACGGACTGGATATGAAAAACCAAATCTGTTTTTCTTTTTCTGTTCTGTTTTTCACTTGAATAGTTTCCTTCTGGTTCATGAAGTGTTTTTCAATGCAACATTGTCTGTCTCGGTTCCTGAAGCGAGTTTTCGAGCGCATAACGACATTATACTGTCAGCGACTAAAATACGAAGTCCCAAGTGTTTCTAAATCTCACGAGGGAAAGTTCTTTTCCAGACGCTAGCTTTCAATACTACAGCGACATTAAGTAATCATCAGCAATAACGACACATCAGCGCTCGTTTCTTTCTCCACTAGCCACTTCCCTATTTCGTATGAATTATGCAGTATAATTTTGTTCAGTGGAATAGCACCGAGTGTTCTCCTGCGCGTCACACGCTGTGTTTTCGTTTTTCAGGCTTGTTCTTTCCTTTATCTACTGATGAGAAGTAATTTTGAATTCACCGGAACACAGGGCTGCGATCGAGTTCACTGGCAGGTAAGCGCAGGAAGACATAGCTATCAGACACATGCACACCATGTTTCCATGAAATTTCGTTTTCCGAGAGTGGAAGACAAAACAAATGTTTTAAAACATAGATTAAGGCAAGTAGAGTAAATCTGGCCAATTTAGATCAGAATGTAATTGGTAAGCAAGTAACAAGAATAACAATAATGATTAATAATGAAAAACAAACTGAATAGAATATTTTGGAAATTACAGGGTTTATAATGTGTGTGCATAGACAGCAGAGAAGGCATGTCTGAAGCGTAACAAACTCAATATCCCTTTTGAATCTTTTATTTACTGTCCACTTCAAAATTTGCTCCGTTTTTCTGATATTACACTCAAATTCTTGCTATGCAACAGACAATGTCGATCACCAATGTTGAAATATCGTTTTTCTGCTATTTTGATAACATATGCCTCGGACGAGCTGTCATTAACTTCAAAGCCGATCCTATCCCCAAAATGAAGCATTGGATCGCCATGCACGAAGATTAGCATAAGTGATATACAGTGCACACTGATCCACGTCGTAAAACAATCCTATTGTCATTTTCGAGCCTTCTCTTTTCATTGTCTAAAGAGAATACATTGCCGTTCAACTATTGTGAAACAGACAAATCAGTATTTCACGGCTGTCGAGACAACTATTTTACCCCTAAGGTAAAGAATGCCGTCGACCTGATTAAATGTTTGCCTTTGAGAGAACGCTAGACTTATTCGAATGGGAGTATTTCTAGGTCATGAAGTGAAGTTTATTATTTTAAGGCGTAAATCAGCTTGGGTCTAAAATTAAAACATGCAGCTTTGTGATGTAAGTTGTTAAACGTAAAATTTCTTATATTCAGAATCCGTTTCTCCCTAAATAATTGTAGTGACTTGGGATACAAACATATTCTGTACTTGTGATGTATTTTTTTCGTTCCAAGCACTTATTTCCTTGTACCAAAATTAAAAAAAAAAAGCAGAAGAAGCTATGGAACGTTACTCTGGGCTACGTATCTGTGCATACCATTTTCCATCGTCGTCAAAAAATGCTAGGATTAATTTCTTAGGAAAAGCTGGAGACCGGATTAAAATTTATTACTTTTACTTTTTTGACTGAATATCGAACAAAAACGTGCATATAAATGTGATGTTTTGTGTTAGAGCTTTTCTTTTGTGCACTTGAGAAATGAAAAATGCAAATAACGTATTTGAATGATTATGTCAAGCTTTGCGAGAAGAAAAAGGTTGTAGAGCATGTCTTAAATGGAGTTTCGATTTATTTTTTGAGTTTGAATAAGTACTCTGTGTGTGTGTGGGTTTTTTTTTATGGCGCCTTTTGCTTTGAAAAGTTTGGAAATCGCGTGGAAATCACTCTGTGCGCCTTTCGCCAGTTGCAACTGAGCTATCTCGTTCTTGGTTGCAATCTGGAAATTACCTTTTCACTCAATCATCGGGCGCAGGTGATCTGCCAGTGGTAATTCCTTCTCTGTCATTGGTTTATTGCCTTGACCGACAGGTTCAAACTTGCCTTTCAATCGTATGTTATTCCACGCGTGTGGTATTATGCGGCGACACAACAGTCTGTAAATGTTTTTTTTTTGTTCCTGTTCAATATCAGAAGTGAAATTCTCATTTGAACTCGTCGCATATTTTATATAATTCTCTGTGGGAGGATTTGACATGATCATCAGACACTTCGCTTCATTGGTAACATCGACTAGTTTACATTGCTAATTCTTTGACAGTCTGTCAACATTTAAGACAAGCAAGAATACTCACCGCCGCAGTGTTTGGGATTAAAGGGTTATGAGATTACAGATTGATATAACTTCGTCGTCTGAAGCGCGATAGTGAAAGCAAATGTGTGACAGAAGGCATTTTTAACGAGGACTCCTTGTAGATGAAATTGTAGTATCTGCAAAGGTACGTACATGTAAAAGGACTTTTCTGTTTCTGACTTTCAGTTACAATGGCTCAAACCAACTCTGAACTAAAGCGAACGCAGGTTCGGCGAGACGTGATGCAAAATTGAATTTCCATACGACGAGTGCCGAAACTGTCTCAAGAAAAATATGTGTGGGCTTAGGGAAATATTTCTCATTTTAATGGCCCAGGTTTTGTTTTAATGAAAATCCTTCTTTAAAACAGCATTACTATACTTCTATCTTCCAAGTTGAATTTTGCTGTTTCGTCTTTAAGCTGAGGCTTTGGAAAATGGATTTATATCAGACGAAATGAAAACGCTTTTTTATTTAGAATACTTGTTTTTTGTATTATTATGGTTCAGCGTTGGTAAAGTATTTATTACCCAGCTCGAATGCAAAATAATTTTTCATTAACATTTCGTTTTTGTTTTGGCAGCATAGCTGACAGACGTAAATTATCAGTAATTGAACTTAAGGAAATGGGGTTCTCGAAATCATAACTAATACTATTTCAATAACAAACAACCGCAATTCCTTATTTTGAGTACTATAGCTATGTTTTTTTGTTTTTGCTGTTGTTATTTTTTGTTCATCTCTTTCTCGCTTTTGGCACGGAGCGTAAATTTAAACAAAATGTTTGGCTCAGACGTTAGCTACGATCCCACAAGTTTGTACATCAGTTTTAATCCCAAAAAATATATTTTAGACAAACATGTGCTCGCAATAAAAAAATGGGTTCTATAATCTGCGACGTGTTATTCGATTACAAGAATTGTAGTGTTATTCGAGTGCAGGAATTGAAGTGTGATTGTGATTGCTTCACTGCCAGGGCACATTTATTGGTACCTCTTAATTCATACTTTATTAAACGTTCCCACCAAGTGGTACAGCATTTAATCTAACGCCTTAAAATGCTACATGTGAAACTAGCCTTTGTTGCCGTTTTCTGAGAAGATGCTAATGAAAATTATTAACGATTAAAAGTTCTGTTGTGAAATTCCTTTTCTCAGGCAACATCCCGGAGAAAGTCCCTCAGTTGCTATTGCCGGCCGTGGATTAACAGTTTCATCACGCAGCACTGAAAGTCCAAATTTCAGCTTCATAAACAATTCAAACATTTCAAAATATTTCAAACATTTTCGCATATAAACATATCGAACAAATTGTATTAACCCTATTCAATAGTAGTTTTACCACCATTCCAAATAGAACCTTCATTTATCATCTTGGAGCTTAAATAATGTTAAGGTATGTTAATAGATGTGTGAACGTTATTAACTTTTGCGATATTTACTGATAGGTCATCGTGGCGGTCTCCAAGCTGATGACACACGGTTTAAACCGTGCAGCTGTCAACAATTCTCTTTCAGCGCTAAAGAATTATGCTGCCGAGGACAAAGGAATGAAGGTAGATTCTTGACCGTTTCTAAACCAATTAGCTACGTACTGCACTTAATTTGAGATCATTTTCATGTTTTTTGACAACCTTTGATAAAAGCATCCTGGAGGTATGAGCGGTTACCAGCCGCTGTTCGGGAAAGGAGCCCGCGCTCCTCTGGGAGGAATGCAGACCGGAAATCAAACCTAGAGTGAAGGAAAATGTACTGTCGAGACGTTTGATGGTGGGAAATTTGTACCTCAAAATTTAATGGCCAGAACTCGGTTCCTTTTTTGGCGTGAAATCTTGTGGCATTGTTCTCCATACTCTTGTGGCCCCAATTCTTTCTTACTGTTTTCGTCTAATTGCACTTACCTGTACACTTCCTCTTCCTTTTAGCACACGCCGTTCCCTTCTGAAGTGAAAGATCTTACGAAGAAGATTCACACTGTTTTGCAGGCGACGGCGCAAATGAAGGTACGTCACTGATTTGTCTGCATACGAGCCAGGTCTGAGCTTCTCTCGCTTTCTGTAGCATGAAGCGACTAGGAATATTTCTATTTCCTCTGGATGGGATGCTAGTTCATCACAGGGTAATACCACCTGCATTGAAACCGTCGGTGCCTATTTATACACCTGGGTCGGGTTGTTCAAAGCCCGATTAAGCTCACGATCTGACTCACGATCTGAACAATTTGAAACAGTGGCTGGACTCTAACCGACTAAGTCTGAATGTCGTCAAAACCAAGTGCCTGTTTACAGGGACAAGGCATAAAATATCTTTGCTCCCTAGTGAACCTCACATTTGCCTTGATGGCCATTTAATTGAACGAGTCAATTGTTACAAGTGCCTAGGTGTCCAGGTGGATGAAACACTCTCGTGGGAAGCTCATATCTCTGAGGTCGTTAGCAAAGTTGCTAAAGTACTTGCTGCCCTTAGGAGGCTAAGACCGATATGTCCCCAAAGTACCCTCGTTGCAATATATAAGTCACTGATTCTTCCACATCTCGATTATTGCAGCGCTGTGTGGGGATGTATCGGTAATGGCCTCAGCCAAAAACTAGAGAAACTACAAAACAGGGCAGCACGCATCATAACAGGGTCTGGCTGGGATGTCAGATCTGCCCAGATTCTTTGTGCCCTCAAATGGGAAAGCCTCGCTGACAGACGTTCTAAACAATTGAAATCTTTAATGTTTAAAACCGTTAATAACCTTGTACCCGAATACCTGTCTGATAAATTCACCAGCGTAAATACCATCCACAGACACAATCTTCGGGGCGCCCAACATAACCTTTTCATTCCACGGCCGAACACTGAGGCACTCAAGAAGAGTTTTCGTTATAGGGGTGCATTAACATGGAACGATCTGTCAGTGGAGGCTAGGCAGGCCACTACTTTAAATAGTTTTTATTCCGCTATCGAATGTTAGT
The DNA here is from genome assembly GCA_022496165.2 of Catalaphyllia jardinei. NCBI lineage: Eukaryota > Metazoa > Cnidaria > Anthozoa > Scleractinia > Caryophylliidae > Catalaphyllia > Catalaphyllia jardinei. Next base: position 20,917,267 of record CM042755.1, read on the forward strand.
AACAACTTGAAGAAAAATTCCTAAGTTAAGTTAAAATAATTAAAATAAGTTAATTAGTTAATATAGCTAGAATAGTTAAAATAGTTAAAATGGTTTTGTAATATTTTTAGTCTTAGCTTTTAAGTACTACGTTATATCTTTTAAGATTAATGTGCACGGCTCTTTAGAAGACCACTTTTTAGTGAAATGATCCCGTGGGTAAATAAAGTTATTGATTGATTGATTGGTTGATTGAAGCTAATCCAGGGTCAGCGATAATTTTGCTTTTATAACTTTGTGGTTAGGTAATCTGTTCGTATTGTTTGCCCTTCAGTTTTGAGCTGTAGTAATCTCAAACTACATCAAACGTCAGACGTGAAAAGCATTTTTAAACAACAAAAAAGAGTGCTTCACTTTGCCTTTAATCCTGCTTTAACGTTAACCGGCATTCGAACAACCCGGCCCAGGGAATAGAGAGGCATTGTGAAAGCAAAGTGTCTCCCAGGAACACGACGACACAGTGTCCCAGGCCAGAGCTCGAACCCAGACCGTTCGATCTGGAGTCGAGCGGCCTTTTGTGCTTCATCTCTGAGTGAAACTGAGCTCAGTGATTTTTTTTTAGAATACTTGGTTGCTAGGCAACTTGGCATCCCGATGAATGGGAGTGACGTCAGACAAACGTGACAGATTTTAATACTGGTTCAAGTTTTTGATTGTTGTGAAGATTGGGTCAGATCTTGGTGCAATCTCAATACGCCATTTCCGAGTTCTCTTGTGCCTCTTTTTCAAAACGAGTCTAAGTGCGAAACTTTTCCGATATGAAAAGACATTTTCATGCAAGTCAGTCATTTTCATAAGAATAGTTTGAAACTGAATTATTTCCTATCTTTCCAAGAGCAATTCGTACACGCACACGACAAAATGATTAGATTTGAATTATTTATGATCGGAGCGTGAACGCTAACAAAAAATAATAGTGAAAAAAAAAAAACAACAACAACCTTGATGGGTCAATTGCGTTTGTATGGATAAATGTTTGAAAAGGGCGTAAAATTGGTGTTGAAATAAGTATTTCGATTTGCTGATGTTCTATATTAGTCGTTGCAGTTTTGATCGAGCATCCCACTATCAACGGTTGCAAATGTACTTTAGCTTTCAAAAAAACATTGGAGTTTGAGT
>CM042755.1:20923424-20924651 GCA_022496165.2 Catalaphyllia jardinei
CAAGGTTGCTACCTCACTTTTGGTTATTTTATTTACATTGTTCCCTTGCCTTTCTTTGTTTTTTTTGTATTTACAAGGGTTATGTTCAGTATTTTGATAATGGCATACAATGGTGTACCAAAGTGGGCTCGTACATGAAGTAATTTGTGACGTGTCTTATGGCATATTTATTAATTTTTTTCTTTTAAGGTACACGCAGAAACATTGGATTCAAAGATCGGTCACATTCAGGTATGATTTTTAAACGAGAAAATATATGAAGATGTTCTGTTTGCTTCCGTGATCATCTAGTTGTTCCTTGGATGTCTCAGAGAGATAAACACGTTCCCGGCTCCTAAGATCAGCACATTATCAAACATACAAACAGGAAATATTCACCTCGAACATGTTTATCGGGTTGAAAGTTAAAAGTTGTAGTGAAGGAAAACATATATTTCAATGGCAACTCTGAATAGGTTACTTGCTAAAGTGAGAGCAGATTTCCTTGTTGTTGTTGTTGTTTTCAAAAAATGAGGTAAACACAAACCATGTCGACGTGTCCGGAAGAAAATCAAATTTAAATTACCACGTAAGGTAAGATGTATTTGATATATTGACATTTCTTTTGTTATCGTCTCCAGATAACTTATGTTCAGCCCTATTTTGACGACGAGGAACTTGAAGTCAGACCAACGTTATTTGAGCGAAACAACAACATCAGGCGATTTATCTACGAAACGCCGTTTACGGTTAGCGGTAAAGCGCATGGAAGCCTTACGGAACAGTGTAAGAGAAAGACAATTTTAACAAGTAAGTTGATGAAATTGTTCTACTGAGTAGAAGAGCGGGAAAATGGTGTCTATTTAGTAATGCCCTTTGATAAATAGTTTTTTGCTAGCGCTCGGAAAGTTATAGTTTGGAATGTCAAGTCAGGTTTATTGTAGCTTATAACCTCAGCCTTTCACTGAACTTGTTTGCGGACACACAGCAATGGGCCTTTTAGGTGCTATCTCTGTTAATGATCGCCTTGTTCTTGTTGACATCCGATTTTTTAGCATCGAATACCTTTCCTTATGTAAAGAAGCGAATCCTTGTTGTTCAAGAGGAGCAGTACGAGTTAACGCCAGTTGAGGTGAGGCAGTAAATTGCAGCCTAGGACAAATCTGTGCCTGCATGTATCTATGGTTTATCATCTCGAATGGAGCGTTTTTCAATTGAGTGTCGTAAAACCAAATCAATTAAAAGTAA
>CM042755.1:20928547-20938783 GCA_022496165.2 Catalaphyllia jardinei
AACGGTTGCTCGCAGTGGTTTCTCTCTCGTTTGGCGTAGGAGACACTTATTGCTCGCAGGGTAAGAAAGAAGGAAACTTTTCTTGATTTCAAGTTCACATAATTTGTAATTTACGCTTTGGTCATTTCTCTGAGTTGGGAATCATCTTGAAGTAAATGGGTTGTCTTCTTCTTGACCGTTTGAAAAATACACCTAACACAATTTAATTTACTTTCTTAGCATACAAATCTTTCGCCAATTGATAAGAGGTTCTGAAGAAAGAGCTGTGTCGTCGGATTCCCCATATTTAGACGCAGTGTCTCTTAGTTAGCTTCTTTGAACTACTTTGCTTTGATAGCGGAGCTCCATAATTATAGAAAAAGGAACTACACGTATGTATAGAAATAGGAACCCATGCAACTCTTTTCTTATGGTCAAAATGGCTAGCGGCATGGATCACGGGCGCGTGGGCCCAACGACGACGACGAAGTGCACAACATGGCGGCCATCCAGCTAATACCAAGTCATGCAGTCTTGTATTACAGCATATATCTTTGATATTAGATATGCATATTATATTTCATTGACAGCTGTCATATCAAGAAATCCGCTGGCCAGAATCACGTGCTCGGAAGACGGTTAACGCTAACCCAGGTTTATAAAAGTTAACCAGATTATAACTTTTTCTCTTGTACATTTTTTTTGTTGCTTTGTTTTGTGCATATGGTTGTCATTAATTAAAACTCAAAACAGGAGGCCAAACAGTATACAGAAAACCTCACCGCAAAGTTACACAACTCTAATCAAAATTCTACCTATTCCTTGGTTAGCTTAATCGTGCTCCGATCAACCTGGCCCTGGAGCTACGCTTTTAGGCTGGCCTAAATGTATATATTGTGTTTTTAACTGCTCAGAGACCCGAACTTGACTTCAAGCGTGACGTCAACGTTTTCTACCACCTGGGGCATGTTCTTTAGGTATGAATCCAAAAACCAACTAAAACAGTCTTTACAATACAATAAGGTAACCTTACTAATAACTAAATTATTTATTTTGGCATATCTCTAGAAGCTGTTTGTTTGTTTGGTTGGCTTTTTCAAAGTATGTCTTTTTCTTAGAAGCGAACGCTAATTTGATTTCTATTTAATGTGATTTCTAAGCAATTGCATTGCATTTTACCAGTAGCCCTAATTGGGGACGGTGGTTATGGCTCCTGGGACAGCCCCAATATTAGAAATGACGCGTGCATACGGTATCCGTCCCCGATTATGGCTCCTGATGTTACCCTCAGTTTGCCTATCAGTCTAAGCCACTGAGGCCTGGATTTACTATTTTGACTTTTATTTTCTTTTACTTTCAAAAATTTACCTACAAAGGAAAAGGGCTGAGTCAAAGAGGTGGAGCTATAAACTTGGGGAACTAGAAATTGGACAAAGTTTACTTCAGTTTTGTGGGCCGGTGAAAATCAAACAAACCCCGGTAAAGAAATTGAAAACTAAAAGCTTTTCTGTCTTAAGTTCAGAGTCACGCCAGCAGCGACAACGTGGACTCTCTCAAGCAAGTTTTTCAGATTTTTATTTATCACATCTTAGCAGCATGTTGTAATTTCTGTCTTTTCTCCTTAGCTCATCAAGCGCCGTCTTTTGACTTTAAACAACACGACGATATGTAAGCTGGAAAAGGGATCATTGTTCGTTTATTTATTAACAACGACCAATGGTGAAGGGTTTCTGTTCAAATGAGGTTGAAAACTTATGAGATCGGTTTGCAAGAGTAATTATGGGATAGTTTAGAAATGTAAGACTGTTAATCAGCATTGGAATAAAGTTGAATAAAGGGATGTCTGCTCTTTGGTCTTATTGTATATTGCAACCACTTTCCATCCCAAGAACGCTTCTAATTAGTCTCTCAAAGGAAAGCGGAATTGGTCTCATCGTCATTACCAGTTAAAATCTTTATCAGTACCTGATGCCTGTGGAGATTAGGTCAAACGGAGAGTTTTTGAATCTTACATTTCCTCTTTCGCAAATCAAGTTCGAGTAAAACGGTGTCGACCCACTGATTGAGGACAATTTTGATAAGGACCTTGTTTGAGACCAGGTTTTAGTGCGAAGTACTATTGAGGTTACAGTATTGGGAAAGATACCTCAAGTAAGCGAAATTCTAGTTCCTGGTCAAAAACGTGGCCCTCAGATGTCAATATTTTCGTCAGCTGGACAAAATATGACGACATACTAATAGACTATAACCGAATCTGTTAAACTTTTCATTGTTAACTCGACCGTTAACTTCGTGTAGGGGTAGCTGTGGGCATATATGAACTCCCTTGCAGGGTATAGGCCAGGCAAGTGGCCATTTGATAATACTAAGAAATTGCCTGTTCCCCACTCCCCATAGATTTCTGTGGTACCTATTATGTTTTGGTCCTTTGTATATTCTGGGGTGTAGGGAAAAGTTAATTTTTTTTTTAATCGCAACATCGAAAAGAAAGATGGCGTCGTGTGTTGTGGTTTATTCTAAGCTATTCTAGACGGCAACATTCTTTACTTAGAACAAAAACACACCTTTAACTGAAGCATCGAAACGGCAAGGAACAAGCAGAAAAAAGATAGACTGGACCGACGGTTCAGAGGGTGAAAATGACTTACAAACAATGACGTCGTCCTTTGGGTTCTCGACAGTGATTTTCGGTAGAATTGGACCGCTACCTCTATTTTTTAAATACTAGAAAGGCGTAAACATCCAAAGCAGCTAATTTTTCTCTCACGGATTTACTTCTTGATACTCGTAGCCTTAGTTTGATGCCAAATAAATTCATCTTTTGTCTCTAAAAGTCAAGTTTGACCGCAAAGAGCTCCGTTGGGCAAAGGGTTTTTTACATAGGCCAGGTTACATAGCATGTTGATGTTGCTTACGCACTTCAACCGAAAGCAGGTGTAAGGATATAGATTACAAGAAAAGTTTAAGGTGGTCTGAGGTATCCAGTGCCCCCATTAATGCACTTCTTGCTGAGAGGTTTTAATACAATTTTGTTGACATTCCGGCTGCAATTGACGTTTCGAACGGAACATTATTTAAAATAGTTGAGTTTCGTATTCCCGGTTACCCTGGGCCGAGCAAAGAAACTGGCACTGAAGTGAGGCTTTTCGCGGCAAAATACAAATGTACTTGCAGCTTTATGTTGTTTGTAACTACAAGGGTCGCGGGAAACATTGGATTTGTCTGTAAAAGCTCATGAACTGGCCATCGGAATCATAGACTGACGAGCAAGGAGACCAGATGGTATCTCTGTGAAGTTGATAACGGACGATGGAACTATTTCTGATTCCTGCTTGCTCAAGTCAGACTGGACGTGATCAATTAGTTCTGGTTTAACATCTTGTTTTTTTCTTTCTGGAGGTGAACAGATTTCAATCTCGTGCTGCTAGGGTTCTCATTGGTGCCAATTATGATATACGTTCCGCTGATATAATCGAGACCCTCTCTTGGGACACACTTGATGCGAGGCGACTTCGTGCCAAATCATCATTGATGTATAAAATATTAAATGACGACACCGCGCCCAACCTTAGGAACTCCTTTGTTAAAAGGAACGTTGATCAGACTGATTACCATCTCAGAAATAGTGCTACAAATCTGACACTTCCTAAACCAAAGAGAGAGTTTCTAAAAAGGAGTTTTAAATATAGCGGCGCAATGCTTTGGAACCAACTCCCTAGTGAAGCAAAACTAGCGGAATCAATGCATTCATTTAATAAATATATTAAAATGTAGTTGGGTCACGTCATGCCACATGTAATTACTTTATAAACGAACTTAACCTTCATCTAGTTTAATATTTGTAGTTTAAGATTTACTATATTATTAGTCCTGTATCTAGATTATAATAAGTACTTAGTTCACAACAGTAGAATTTTTTATGACTTAAGATCTATCTTTATGTCTTATTAGTTTTAGTCTCTTTTATATTTGTATAAACACGCCCTCCATGGAAACCAGCTGAGTGTTGTTGGGGCTAGCGTGTTTCTTGATTTAAATAAAGTATACCATACCATACCATACCATACCAACACTTTCTTATTCCTTGACCTCTCTGTAGTGTTTCCTTCGGCTGCTTTCCACGTCTCTTCTCGGGGTAAATACGACTTTTTGAAGATTTTCGCTGAAGATTTTGTAGAAATGCGTATATTGAGGGACTGCAGGATTCCATTTAGTCCGGCCAAGACCTCCTTCAAAATGAACTGAACATATTTTGGTGTGCCCCGCAACATTTAAACTGTCCAGACGACAGGCTGCAATCCATCGCATACGCCGCTCGCCTCCTGACATTCCATACGCAGCACAATATTTATTTGTGTTGTCCTCATGGAATGGAAAAAATCTAGCATGTGCCAATTTCGGACATTTTTCAACATTTTTCTGTCTCTGGGTGCTATTTGTGCAGTTAAGGCCGCCGCACACTAGCCGAGTTTTTGTCGGCCGACAAAAAGTCTTCACTTGACGGCTAGTGTGCAGTGAATTCAGACAAGTCTGCGACAAGATCGGAGCTTGGCGGCTAGTGTGCTGTGGACCAAGACAATTTTTCGGGGTTGAGGCGCGCCTCAAGCAGTAAGAAAATGTCATAAGAGTCACGTAAGTGGAATAGGCGCCATCTTGATTTTGAATGGCTCGGCCCCAAGCCTAAACGCGGTTAGTCGCCACAAAAAATCGGCTTGTGTGCGCAGCATTAAAAGCACAACAGTAATTCTTTACCAGTTCTACTGAGAACTCTTGTCGAGTCATTTCTTCCCAATTCAACATTAGCGTTACTTTGTTGATTTTTTACACCACTAGCCCCAGTGCGGCCGGGAATACGAAACTGGGCTATTGGTAGACATCAATGGAACTTTGTGCGACAGGATGTGAAAAGCTTTTCAACAGTCGTGTTTTGAAGCAAGTGAAGGACCTAATTTGTACGCAAGGTATTGTATGCTGTCATGTATTCCTTTCGCAGTACAATTACAGCTTGATCGAAATGTTGATCGATTTGATTTCGCCAGAAAGAGAGAATACCAGCTGGAAATCGAAATATTGTCAAAAAAAAAATGTCAATTTTTTGTTTATAGTGGTCATGCACTTAGCTACACCAAGCTAGGTCACAGACATGCCACTTAAACTAAAGGAAACAGATATTTCAGATGAACATAGCCGGCTTAAAAATTCCAACTGGCGGGAGGCAGACCAGTTGGCTATATAGAAGCATGATCGAGGAGTTGAACTAGGGTCCACCGAGAAAGTACTCCAGCTAAGTGGTCAGAGCGGGACTTGAACCCGCGACGTCCAGATTTCAAGTCCTGCGCCCTAACCACTCGGCCACGCTACCTCCTAAAGATATTGCTGTTTACTTTTTTCAGAAATTTTGTCTGTTTGAATTCCTGACACAAAGGATAGGCCATTTTCGATATATTAAAATTCTAACATGGCTCCGAGGCTTGGGGGAATAAAACAAAAGAAATCACATCGAGGATGAGAGATGAATAATTAATTTCTTTTGTTTTATTCCCCCAGGCCTCGGAGCCATGTTACAATTTTAATATATCGAAAATGGCCTATTCATCAGGGGATAATAACATTCGCTCCATAGTAGATACAAATTAAATTCATTGCTTTCTGTACCACGCTATTGACAGAACAGACATATTACTGTCTCTCATTTTTCAACGAGGTTAAACTTGTCATCTTTTATTTTTGTTCTACAGAACAAACACAAAAGTTTACACGTATAACTAGCCGACGAGCGGATTTTATTCATTCACAGCGCGAAATTAAAGAAATTCTCGACACTGAAAAACACACCTTTTCCATTAAATCAGAGCATAAAAGTAAAAAGAAGAGCCCTGGTTCTTCTCCTCGGCCTTATTCCCTGCCATCGCTGTGAAAAATTTGCAAGAAAATCCACAGGCGGCCCAAGCGCGAGATGAGAGGAAATAATTTATGTAAATGAAACGTACGCGAACGTGACTCTTGCCTTCAAGCGGTGTTGTGTTACAAAGATGAGATTCACAAGGATTTGTATGGGAACTTGGTCCCACCACCAGCGCTAACTCACTGGAAACGCTTCAAAATAGCCTCAAACACCGTGAAACAACAAAGAATACGACAGGAAAGCAAGGTAAGTTAGTTTTATTTACAGAACGTTAGATTTTAGGTATTTAAAGCAAACCCGTAAAGTTCCCATACAAACCCTTGTAAACCGCATCTTTGTAACACAACACCGCTCGAAGGCAAGAGTCACGTTCGCGTACGTTTCATTTACATAAATTATTTCCTCTTATCTCGCGCTTGGGCCGCCTGTGGAGAATCTCGCAACTTTCACCATTTCATCACCCAACGTGACAACATCCACGCGAGAGCCTAAGACACGTGCGTGGATCAGACGTTAGGATGACGCAATTTGTTCTAAAAATAGAAAAATTGTCCCATGTCATGGGTCCGCGCGGATCCCAAGACTTACGGTCTCCATCCCTGATTATGGCTCTTGATACAATTAATTCTCGAATCGCACTGCTTTTGTGTTCTAAATCGCATCATTTCCAGCTAATGATAATTGAACACTAAAAACCCAACTAATCATCTTTCAAGGCTAGAAATTAAATTTAAAAATCCATTAGCAATTCATTGACGAATCACACTATTTCGTGCCTTATATTGAATTTTTTTTATTTTGCACACAAAATAAGACGTGAAAGTGTTTCCAGTTCTGCTTCTAATAAACCAGCTACTTGGTAAATGAAATATTGGCACTGGCTAAAGTGGTTAAAAAACGGACAATAAAGTAGCATTTGAACTTTATGTCGTGCAATTTGAGTCTGAAGCCTTACTTGTAGATACAATTTCGATTTTGAAATCACGTTTTGATTTCAGACCAAATTGCCCTCCGCTCAGTTTGATAGTTTAACACGTCTTGTATATATATAATAAAGCGAACGCGCTGGTCCTACCTAATTCCTACTTAGCTACCATTGTAAAATCGCTGGATAAGATTACCTGAGATACTACGCGCGCTCTGATTGGTCAAACCCTATTGTTTATTGTACCGGTAAACACATGGTCGGCAATTTGAGAGAGACAAAAAATACTCAGAACATTAGCGAGACCATGATAAATAGTTTCGGCTTTCACTGGCTGACACGAATAACTTAAACAACAACAACCGTACTCTGACAGAAAGCTGCCAGGAAAAACAGCACTAGAACTTGATTTGGTTGCACTAAAATGCTTGATCTATTTTTTCCATGGCAAAAATTTTCCCTTGATTTCCGCCTGGTTTAACAGCTTGAGTTTAAGGAACTTAAGTTGAAGGAGCAGTGTCACGGGGATTTTGCTGTTTTAGATCAATTTTGTGCTAAGATCATTACTTTGTGGCTTTAATCATAAACAAACTGCTTCTGTAAAGCTATGAGGAAGATGTCAAATGAACTTTATCAGAAAGGGCTAACCATAACCGGCAACCGTAATAAATGTCTTGAGGATTTTTGGAATACGTAGCATCAAAATTTTTTCCAGTTTCAATCCATTTTCATCCATGCCATCCGTAGCGACAGGCGCACAGGAAACAGTTTCAGCACTTTCAAATAGTCTTTAATAACAAAAGTAGATTATTAGTTTTGGAATTCAATTGATGCGAAGACACCTAGCTTTTTGTAAAGTTGCCAAATAGCGTGGTAATGCCCCTTTAAGCGCTGTCAGTGCTTTTCACGGGCACAGTTGTGACTTCAGTTCGGCTAGACTGATAAAGCTGGGTTGTTAAACGAGCAGGGAGAGGATTTCTTTTGAGTGAACATGTAGTTTTAAATTGTGTATTTTCATTTAACCTCCGACGTTGCCGTCTGGTTATATAATGACCGGTTCAGACGCCGTTCTTCTCATGAGCCGAATCGTATGATAATGAGGGAGAACAAAGGATTTTTCTTATTTGCATTCGATTCGGCTCATGTGAAGTACGGCGTCTGAACTTGGCCTATGCTTCAAGTCCCCTTTGTTAAAGGTTCGGCAATGTAAACAACGTTTTAAACAATCCAAACAATACTTCAGGCTTTTAATTTTTATCAAACTATTATGCTTACCAAAACTTAAATATTTTGACTTTTATTCCGGCATCGGTCTACATCTTAATTACATATTTGGACTTCGTTTTCGTACACTATCATTGATCCGAACACTCGACTTTTTCATAGGCATTTTTTAAAGAAAGATGAAGCATTTTCACTCCTCTGTCGCGGTGATGTGTTTTTAACCAGCCAACAGGATGGTTTGTTTTCCTTCACTTTGTAAGTTGTTGTCGCTACGTACGTTATGAAGAGTTGCAAATGTCTGCGGAGATTATAAAAATGGCTCCACTTGCTTTGAGAAGTACTTATATCGAGTTATGTATAGTTCGAAAAACACACTCAAGAAGCTGTAGTTGCTTCCAGCTGTGCCTCGAGCAAATTTGACGCTTGTCTTTTGCTCTCCAAACTTCCCCCCTGCACTCATAATTCGATATACGCAAGCTAAACATTGCTCCAGGTTGCTTCCTTTATCAAATATTGCGAAATAAATGTCCCTGCGAATTATACGATAAACCATCAAAGAAAGTGTGCATAATTTGTCTTTAATTCTTACTTGGTTATCTACCATTTTTGTTTAATATCCATTCAAAAGTCAATTACGAGACGAAACTTAAGAAGGATATTTGCAGAATAAACATGAATATGCAAATTGATACAGTTATGTTGCATATTTACTGCTCAGCATTTTAACAGTCTTCAATTGAACGGCTATTTGGACAGTTTGCTGTTTTCTCTCTGAGGTGAAAGACACGCAATTGTGTTGGTCGAATGGAGATTGCGTGTAGTCCAAGTCAGCAGGAAATCCTAGAGAGATTTAGGATCCGCTAGTTTGCTATATTCAGCGACTAACTAAGTAAACGAATCTTGACAAATATTTGGCTAAACATTTTTCGTGACAACTGGTTGACGACAAAGTGCATCAGGGAAAAATGAAAATAAACGATCTTTAGGAAAATTTGGTTTTCAAATTCGGAAAGTTGTTTGTCTTTCCATTAAGTAAAATACTTTAATTTTCAGACATCTATAAAGCACAGGAAAAATAAAAGCCAAGTAAAATCGCTAAAGGTAGAATTTAGTAAAATCACACCTAGCGTACGTCATGCAGGAGATCCTTGCTTTCTCGTAATTATTGGTTAATTAAGTTTAATTAAAAAAAAAATAGAAAATATGTTCCGTATTTTTACTGAGTTTTAGTATAAATCTACTAAAGCTCTATCACGGTTGCCGTTCTCTGATTGAAGATGCTGTGATTATTCATTCTGTTGTAGGTATTGACTTAGTAGTGCGGCAGCGTGCGCTTGACAGCAAACGGACGGCAGCTGTTTTGCGTTTTGAAATTGTCTGTCAGGAGGATTTAGATAAAGTTTTGAGCAACTTGTAGATTTATACCAAAACTATTAAACTGTTAGCTTACTCTTGCTGTGCCCTCTTCAACTGCGGCGCGATAGAAATCCGCGAAGTCAGCTGAATAGAAAAACGAGTGGAACGATGAGAGAAAGAGAAATGCTAAAGGAACCCGAGCAGAAAGATGGCTGTTTCTATGAGTTTTGAGTCCTCCCATGCTTTCACAAATGTTTCTACTTTCTACAACCTGATAAAAAATGGGAACGCGTTATTTTCTTTTGAAAAGTCCGGCGACAAAAAAAATATCATGAAACGTAGCTCCTCTTTCGCCATCTTTGGGCCAACATCTCGTTCTAGTTCGGTGTCTATCATGGTAGAAACACACTGAGCGTTTAACTTGCACTTTCTTATTGGGTGTTTCATATGTCTAACATATGTCTCCCTATATGTTTCAGTTACTGAGAGACAAAAGGGACGAGACAATATAATTATAATAAGCTCATTACGAGGAACGCTCGCTAACGCCCATTACAATCTTTTCTCTACTGCGAGAAAAATCTTGAATTAATAAATATTCAAGATTCTTCTTCGAGGGTATTGCTAGTTATAACAGAGCTCTTTTATTTCTGACTGTGGTATTTTAGATCGTGATTATCGCCTTTAGAGTAATAGTGGCCGGGTGCAAATTGTATCGTCTTTTTTAGTATCCTGATTATTTCAATCCAGAAATTTGACACTAAGTAACTGTCTGGGTGTTATGTGGAATAGCAACACTCGTAACACTGAATATGCATGTCCCTGCCTTGACTTCGAATAATTCGGT
>CM042755.1:20946391-20976470 GCA_022496165.2 Catalaphyllia jardinei
GGGTTTGCGCAATTTATTTATAATAGAAGTTCCGGATCCTCTCGGTGCAGAAGATAACAGACGAAAATAAGCAAGGTTGTGGTAAACAGTACCGGAATATAATCAGCCTTGCATATTTCCAGATGTTATTCGTACAATATAAACCCACTCCCATCCCCATTTCCCTCGTTTGAAAACGCTCCGCCTTTCAGTAGCTACTGCCTCATTGCCGCATTTTTTTGTGTGTAATCAGAGATTGGCATCAATTCCAAATGATTTTGAAACTGGTCAGATGACGCTTACTGCCATGGGCAGTGACGCGCTAGCTGTTGTTAGTAAAGTTTGGTCGCGCCGATGATTATACTCAGATATGGATTTTGTTTCGTGCCGTCCCAACTAACCTCACTTGGCTCTGCCTGGATATGCCTGAAGATGTAAAGGAATAACGATTTAATTAAGAATAAGTCAGTGTATTCGTTTAATATCATATTTCATACATGCTTTAAGAGAACGATGCACTTACTAAAAACATTCATTTACATCTCAGAAGTCAAGTAATCGAATCCCATCATTCTAGCCTGATTTGTTTTAGATTTGTTTTGTCTATGACCACCATATAGAGTATGAGGCTCATAACTGGGACGATTTTTCATGAAGCATGATCGATAATGTGAATAAGGTGTATTTCATATTAGCAACCCAGGAACAGTGAGTGCTTGATACAGAGAAAAACGAATTATGATCCCACGAGTATCGTTCCAAAAGGAGAGAATGATTACTTGTCAAATAGGTGGCTTGAAAAAAATATTTAAAAGCAAAGATGTCAACAGGGTACTTTTTGCAAGAGGTCACTTAATCAACAATGTCAACTGTTATTAATAATAATAATAATAATAATAACAACAATAACAACGACAACGACAACGACAACAATAACAATAATAATTTTAATAATAATAATAGTAATCATAGTTACAATCAAAATCATCATAAGCAAAAATAACCAGATTAATAACTGTAGGAATAATGATTTTACTGATGAAACTGAGAAATTATATTCTTGCATGTTGAAACTGAATTACACATGTCTTGTGAGGACGAAAAATGCATTTTCATTCAATTCATTGGGGAGGACACGAAAACAGCTCTACTAATCAACGTGATAAAAGATAGCAGTTCCGGTAAGATAAAAGAGAAGATTATTTTTCAAAGAAAAGAAGAAAATATTTACATTTGAACATATATTTGTCGTGGGTGATAGTTCCGGTCCTCTTTCAGTGGGCCTGACAAGTGAGGGATTTTCTTTCTTTAGTGAGTTTACTTACTAAAAGTGCATGAGGGTTTTATTCAAATACACTAGGTTTAATAAAAAAAACTTTAGATCAGAGTCTTCTTAAAAATTGGATTCGGTAATTAAAGTGTATTGACCAAGGCATTCATTGATAGTTCCGGTCCTCTTTCAGTTGGCCTGACAAGTGAGAGATTTTCTTTCTTTAGTGAGGTTACTTACTAAAAGTGCATGAGGGGTTTATTCAAATAAACTAGGTTTAATAAAAAAAATTAAGATCAGAGTCTTATTAAAAAATGGATTCGGCGATAAAAGTGTATTGTTATACCTCCCAACTCAAATACGTTTCCTGATTGGTCAAAACTCAATGACGCCCTAGGGCGAACAAAACTCAATGACGCCCTAAGGCGAACAAAACTCAATGACGGCCTAGGGAAACAACACCTTGAACTTTGGAGTCGCACGTGATCACGTTGTGCAACTTGAAACCGCGGGAAATTTGTGTACCGGTCGGCCACTGAAGTAGGACGTTTCTCATTAGAGACAGCATTCATTATTCAAGAAAAGGAATTTATAGTCGGAAAAACATGCAGATTAACAAAAGGGAAAATATGAACGTTTTGTGTCTCTAAGCTTGTGGTTTGGCGCCAAAAATGGGTTGCCCACGTTCGTCAACTCGCTCGTCGATCGTGGTCGCCAGGTAGGAAAGTGTTTGTGTAATTTACAACAAAATATGCTGTTCCTGATCAAATCAAACTCAAAATGCTTGGGTTGAGCGTTAGGAGAGGCCAAAGCAACTTTAGTACTGTCTATATTTTTTGTTATCTGCCAAGAAAAAGACTGTTATCGTGATTTTTCGATAGAATTGATTGGTTTAGGCAGCCGCTCCATTTTGCGAGCGTAGCCAGTCTATGCAATGGCCTCAAATAATTGTTTTCGGAGCTTTTTCTATTTTTGAGTCGGGAGGTATAACAAAACACTTAATGACTGGCCCCTCGGGAAACAGTGAGTTTTGTTTCTCCTCGACCTTAATGTTTCCCGAGGCGAAGTCGAGGGGAACATTGAGGGTCTCGGGGAAACAGAACTCACTGTTTCCCTTGTGGCCAGTCTATCCCATTAAGTGCTTATTGACCAAGGCATTCAGCTGCGGCTGTCTTATCATTTCAAAGATAGTTTTTCTTGGCAAAGAAAGAGCCTCTTTTGCCTTGCAAACGGAAACGACTACATCTGGCCAGTGGGAACAGAATTATCAAGTGATTCAAGCTTAAAAAGACTTAATTTGTTTGGAGAACTTGGGGAATACAAAACCTTAGAGTCTTTTAGCCGACTGTCTCGACTTGAAGAGGCAAAGATATTATAAAAATTGAACAGAAAATAACCAGGGCTAAAGGAATAAAAAAAACACAATAATCCATGGTCTTGAAAATAGAAACACAGTGACTGTGGTTTTCAGCCGACGGTAATATTTTCGCTGTTGATGATTGTCTCACTCGTTGGAAGTTTTCTGGGGGATGGTCAGCTTTGCTGTGTATAGCAACCCGAGGCTACGCTGTCCAAGTAACTACTGCATCATCTCCTTAGCTTTGAGCCACGTTCTACCAGCTCTATGTACCATGCTACTATCTATTGCTTTCCTATAGATGGCCTTTTGGGACTTCTCTGTGTTGTCTCGGCCATTTCGAAGTTATCCCTGACGAAAATCTCCTCATACACCATGACACTCATGGCATTGAACAGATATTACAAAATTGTTAAGCCGTCCAATTATCAAGCTATATTCAAAAAGAGATTCATCGTTCTAACAGCGTCGGTGGTTTGGGTAACTCCCGGCTTCTCGCTGTGTTTGCGTTTGCTTCGACGCTGAGCCAAAAATATATTTTGGAATATGCCTACCAGATTTTCGCAGTTGTTGATGTCGCTATGGCTTTTCTGGTCGTTTTCTTGAATTTGCCTTATTTTATTATCGCTTTCTGTTACTAGAACATTTACGTCTTAGGCGTCCCAAACTTACACTTTGAGGAATCGATCAAATATTAATGATTTATGTACGCGTATCGAGTGAGACTAAGCGCGCTCTCATTGGTCGATAGGTGTGTTTAGATAGAGCCCTCTCAGCGGAAGTGGCTCATCAAAGGCAGCTTTCTCCTACAGTTTTTTTTCTAGATAAGATAAAAAGAATTTAGCGTCCCATGTCGATTTTAGTTAGATGAGAGCAAGAGAAGTATTTTTTAGGTTGAAAACTGCGGTAAACTACGATACAGTAAAACTTCAAGCGGGCGCAGAAGTTCAATCAAGATTCGAGGTTTCCTCTTTAGATTTCTTCTTTAGAAATCAACAGTTCACATATAAAATTGTTTATACATATGTATAGATGCAATATCATCTGAAGGGGATACAACGGGAAATACGAAACACCTAAGCACTCCATAGCGGTTGGAAATTTTGATAAATAAATTCTTGTCGTTTTCAGTTTTGAGGCATACCGCTACGGGAAAATTTAGTTGTGAACAATAAAGAAAATAGAGTGTTTATGTCGTTGTCCCTTGGAAATTTGGAGTTCATAAAACTAGCATATTTGTTTTAAGAACATCGAATTTCCGCGGGCAGCTATCAGCCGACAGTTCCTCGATAGAGGAACATACCTAGCAAAAATTGACCCAAGAACACCCCGAGACCGTTCCTCAACAGGTACAAGGCAATGAGAAAAATTTGCACTGGCAATGGGGATGAGTTCTTGCCTCCATGAGATTCCCAGATGAACCGTTCGCAGAAGGAATGTAATACACAAGACAAAGGAAGCATTTCTTAGCCCACTTTTAATGCAGTCTGTTCAACAGTGTACATGGGTGCATATAAGGTATAACAACAATAACTATCCCACAATCCCCTATTGGACACGATCTCATCTTCTCTTGAATACTGACAACGATTCTTTTCCTTTGCTGACATACTGACTTAGTGTTGTCTAGAGCTATTACATGGATTCCGAGCTAGGGAGAGAAGAAAAACCAACAGAATTACTGAAATCAAAACATGCTAATACGTTATGATAATAAAGCCTGAAAAAGTTCGCTTGAAAGAATCAACATTGTTATATTATTGGCAAGGTTCTAGATTGAGATTAAAGAGCTTAGGATTTACTAAATTCCGACGCATGATGGCTGAAACATTAATCATTATCCGACTTTGCATCATCTGTTCTGGGATTTAATTGAACGCGTATCCTTTGCAGATTCATTTTTAAAGTTAAAAAACAAAGTTTGAGGCTTAGATCAATAGGGAAATAAAAGGAAAATGCAGTGCAACTACATAGAAATCGAAAATAGTGAATTAAAGTACTACTGTGGCGTTCAAATCTGACAAAGAAATCTATGCATTAGATGTTCCGTCAAAAAAGACAAAAATAAATCAACAAAACCACGGGCGGCATCAAATTAAAACAAAACAGCTCTAGAGATATCGCTTACGGGAAGACCTCAGTTATTCTTATTTTAGGTTGTTTTGTTACACTTTAAACACTTTTCTAGGATTATTCAGTATTCATACCTATCGACCGATCGACATCGTGAGTGAAAAAGTGTCAGTGATCACCGGCATCGGTGAGAACATTTCAGAGGACAAAGAAGTCGTAGGGTTGCCCATCGACAACGTCATAGAGCTAGAAAAAAACAGAGCAAACTGGATGAATGATAAAGTTCCTTACCTTTATTAATTGCAACGGTGAAATGTGCGCACGAAATTATAATTGAATAGCCCCCCCCCCCCCTCCCCCCTTTACCGGTTTTCACACGACGTCACTAAAACTTAATTTACATAACTATTGATCCTACTGAGATTTTACTTTCATGATTTATAACATCCGCTCAAAACTTCTATTCATTAAAATTTTCGCTCCAAATAAGTTCTTGGTTTTTTGATAGACTACGCTTGAATTTCTAAGCTTTTCCGCCAGGCGGCATTTACATGACGGGCGGGAGAGCTGTTATGTTGGTTGAAAAAGTGACTAATTACGGATAATTTGGCTATCCGAACAGTTCTTGTATTAGGAAAAGTATAATTTTAATGTTTTTGAGTTCATCGAGAGATAAATTCCCGCTTTTGTAGCAAAACTCAGTAACAGATGTTTCTGTTGTTTTCCGGCCGCCATGTTGGTGCTTATTCACATGGGCACCAGCATGGCGTCTCCATACAAATCTCTATAAATGTGGGTAAAACGTTTCTCCGCATATCGTCCATACGAAAAATTGTTGTGACCTCAATCTTGGCTACAGTGTTTGCATATTTACCCTTTTCCTTTTCCGTTTTGTAAACGGTTTTGGTTTCCATTTTAATCTATTTTTGATGGCATGACACTGAAACCAGACTGAAATAGCCTGGAATAGAGTATTAAGCAAATTAAATTTGAATCAATGAGACATTACCTAGCGTCCAGATCTGCCAAATGATCCTCCTTCTGCATGAGCAGTAACAAAGAAAAAGTTGAATTAACGAGCTAAGAAAATGATCACAACCATATCTGCTAAATGGTCCTCCTTTTAAATAAGCCAAATAACAAAGAAAAAAATTAATGAACTAAGAAGAAGAAGAAGAAGAAGAACCCATTTTTGCGTCTTGAAAAATAAGTCAACATAATTTTTTTAGAGTTCACAAAAATCAAAATTGCAAATGATCATATGTTGTGTATGGCCTGGATGGAAGATTGCAGAAAAAGCAAAACAGGATCTGAACGTAAGAGAGGGGTTATAGCTTACCATTTCAGGCATCTTCTCCAATTTGTTCGTTTCCTGTAACATGTCCAAGACGTCATCATTGACATTATCAATTTTCAGGCTGTAACCAGTTGTCAAGCAAAGAAAAAGAAAGGCGGCGACAATTCGAGCATCCATACTTGCTTGTAAATATCTGCAATTCGTATTTTGGCAGAAAAAAAAGTTATTGTGATTCTTAAGTGTAGCAACGCTGCCGCAAACAAGTGGTTTTTGTTTTGCTTTTTTCTTGTGTTTTTGGAGTGATGGCCTGATCGAAAGGGAGCTTAAACAAACCGCAACGGCGACACCAACGAGAACTTCACCGAAAGGTTTCACGAGTAAAAGAATGGTCCTGCAATGGTTCTGCGCGTGCGTGCAGTGAAATGACCAAATTTGGAGAACGTAAACTACAATGGCTAATTTTTGCTATCTTCTTTTGGAATCAAACTCTGTCATTGCATGTATAGAGTGAGCAAGTTTTTAGATTGATAGGCGAACGGAAGTGTATTTAAATCAATCCATTTTTTACAAGGCGTCGTGCTTAGCGCCCCGGTCATCGTTGCTAAAGCTCTTTGTTATATGCGTGGTTGGTACAGCGAAAATTATGCTTGAATAACCTTTTCGTGAAAACTTAACAACTACTGTCTAAATTTGAGACGAATAATGTGCCAGCAAGATTGGAGAGACATCGAAGAGTATATTTGTTTAAGTGTCAAAAACAAACAGTGATCTCAAGAAAGCACACTGCTAAGAAACAATCAAAAGTCAATATTAAAACTCCTTGTTGTGGGGCTATTTACTATAGTTCGTATCAGTGCTGGCTGCGATAATCGTTAATTTGTGTTGGTTTATTGTATTTTTCCTAGTCTTCTGCCGATATGGAACGTTTTCGCTGATATCATTGTCGGCACTTAGTACCTCTGCACTATCAAATTACCTTGGTTTCCTTTCTCCGACTCCTACTCTAAATACCCACAACTTGTTAAAAACAAAGAAAGAGAAAGAAATATGGGTATGCTTCAAAACAGCCGACCTTAAACACGGTGCGCAACACACAGTTTAAAATACGATTTAAAAAAAAGAAGGAGAAGAAGAAGAAGAAGAAGAAGAAGAAGAGGAAGAAGAAGAAGAAAAGGGCGCGAAATAACTTATTATGGACTATTGAGATACAGCGATATTTCATAGGGCGTAATAATAATTTTGTCCTTCTGTGCACATTTTCATGTATTTGCGGGAATTTGGAATTAAAAAGGAAAGTTGCGGAAAATTAAAAAGAAAGGGGGTTGGCAGAAGTTGCAAAGAAAGTCTGCTCCAGCGTTTTCAACGTCAAGTATAGTTCTGATCGATCATGATCTTAAAATAATATTTTTTGAGCACCATGCCAAAAAAATAATACGAAAACGAGAAGGAAACTGCCAAGGATTCTGATGAATAAACTAATCTGATAATTTATTTTTTCCTTAATATGTACTTTGGTTAAAAGTTTCAAAATACACCCTTCAGTGTGCTCGGTGTTTGCTTTCGCTTATATGAACCTCATCATCTGTACGTGATAGGCTTTAGAAAAGGCGATTTACACTCGTCTGTTACACATGCTTTTCCTTGGAGAAGGTATCTAAGAAATAACTTACGTGCGTGATGTAAAACTTACCGTTCGCTTGGTGCGTGCTGCGGCTGGGGTGTGAATCAGGCAAAAATGAGGTTTCTGTTCAGGTGTCGTGCAGTTCATGACGGGAAATAATTTATTCATATCAATATGTGCTGCATTCTTTATTTCAAATAACAACCAGACAGTTGCTTGGAAAGAGAACAATTTGGGGCCCGATCAGCGTAAATTAAAAGCTTTTGTTCTTGAAAATGCGTGCTTTGAGTCAATACGTGCTGCATTCTTTATTTCACATAACAACCAGACAGTTGCTTCGAAAGAAAACAATTTCCAGTCCGGCCGGCGTAACTTAAAAGCTTTCTTTCTTGAAAATGTGTGCTTCAAGGCCATTATTTTTTTTCTAATACTAACAGTAGAACGTTTTTAATACGGAAAACAAAGGGAAGGAGTTGAGTGCATGAATTCTGATTTTTCAGGGACAACTTGAACTGTCTGTAACTGAGAAGAGTCCCTACAGTAATAAATATGTCCGTGAGTTGGGTACGACTGAGCTACACCAAATACGCGAAGGTCACATTTTCCCGCTTGGCCTAGAACTCACATGGTTAAGAAGTAATAGTCCATAACAACCTCAGACATGGAAATAGAAAACCAACTAACAACTTCGGCCTCCCTTAGTTTTGTAGTTTAGAAAGCAGGGGCATTTCGTCGAGTGCAGTTGGAGTGAGATTGCCTGAAAACCCCATTTAAACCCAATTCGGTCCAATAAAGGTTTTAAATAAAGGTTTTACGTACTTAAACTACTTGAATTAGTGTTTATTGTCTGCGCTTGTCAGCCATGCCAGGGTGGAAATTTACTTTGATGTGGCACAAACATTACAACTTAGTATAACTACCAGATATCATCAGAGAATTCGAGATTCTGATTGATTCAGTGATGGGCTTGGCTTGCATGGCGTTCTATTTCATACATCAGGGCCCCCGACCATGCGCTCATGAGCCATATTCGGTCTTAAAATTTAAACAGCGATCAAATTATGAACAAAGAAATAAGTGGAATTTTACCTTAGCTTGATATATTTGTCCTTCCCAAGCCGCAACAACGAAAGATACCCAACGTCCAAAAGTCTTAGCATAAAGACAAATTTTGTATAGCAACAGATCAGCTGTATCGTTAGCCTTTCTGAAGTTCCCTTGCGGTTCCCAAACAACTTAATAATTCACGATAAATTCCGCAAAACCTGCCATGCTTGCTTCTTGATAGAGCCGCAGGATGAGCAAAACATTTCGAAACTGCCTACGATACTAATTAATCGATTCATATCAAAAATCGATAGAAATCGATCACTCGCGTCTTTTTGACTATCGATTTTGATCGATTTCCGTAATTAGCTATCGATTTTATCGATTTGTTCGACAAATATCGAAAAATTAGACAAGCACCACAAGCACTCCGCAAAGTCCGCATTTCGTAAGCCACCATACGTGCCTCTCCATAAGCGCTCGAAAATTACTGTTCTAAATTCTCGGAAAACGGACGACAGTTTGCCAGTTGCTACATTTAAAATTTGTGACTACGAATATTAACTACGATTCTGACAATTCTCGAGTACAAGTGCGCGTAAAAGTTCTCCTTTGATTTGTTTGTAACTTAGCTATCGTTGTTCAATAATCATAAGTACAGCAAAGGTCGAGTACACAGTAAACAGCACCATAGGGCTGCTGGGCTAAAATCTTCTGAGATATTGCTTTAAACAAAACAAGACAAGACAAGACAAGACAAGATTTATTTTAACTGTAACATTAACTAAATAACTAATTGAACAAGAAATAAATTAAAAATACATACAGTTGCTGATCACCCAAAATAACTAAAGAGCTAAACTAGTTGAGTGACCACCATTTAAGCGGTGATCCTGGTGAAGAAAAAAAAACGTCGCTACCATTGAAGAAAGTAACACAGAAGAGTAACATCATCTTTATCAACAAAGCGGATTCGAACGTAAGCTTGATGGTAAGTGTAACGCAGTGTTATAAGATCAGATCGCGTTTTTGGTTTCGATTTCCATCGATGTAACGAAAAAATTGTGATTATCGATTTCAATCGATTAAATTGACTAATCAATTGACAAATAACGAGTACTATCTAGTATTATCGATTAATCGATTACATTTTCGATGATCGATTTCGATCGATTAGTTACGCCCTGGTAATATTAAAGAGAATATAAGGCTTTGTACGTTGTTTTTCGAGGTTCCCAACGCGGTTAAACATTGGTCAAAATGTGCCTTATTTCCAGAACCCGTGACACATTGAAATAACGACGAACTGGAGGGTTTAAAACGCTTGCCATGGTTGTAAACATCTGTAAACATCAGCTGCCATTTTGAGAGGCTTCGGTTTTGTGATTACCTTACATGAAAGAACTCTCTTTCACAGAGAACACCACAGTCCTGTCTGAGAAAGGGTTCGAAGTTTGCTTTTGTCAACTCTGTGAGACTATTCATTGCGCAATCAGAAAATAAGAAAACCACTTGGGCTGTTCTTCTTTTAAGCCTGCTTTTTGGTTAATTATGTCTTAGATAAGACGATTTCACCGCTAAAAAGTAAATTCTACTGTTTTTCAGCACATTTAGCGAGGGAAAAAAATTACGTGAGTCCTCAGATTGAGCCGCTGACTGTACGAAATTGTACGCCATGTGTGACGATTACATTTCTTAGCTTAAATTGGAGTCGAAAATATAATACTCCAACATCTAGTTAGGCAAACAAGGCGGATAGCTGCTGGGTGAAATATTCATTTATTACAGACACATCACTCCCAAGTCTCGGCTATCATGCCTGAATACATGGAGAAGTTTAAAACTGATTACTATTGCCACTGGACCGAGATACTCATCGTAGTCCTAATGGGATTTGCCAGCTATGACAAACTATGTCAGACTGGTCGAGTGACCGAAATTTGTTTCTTTTTTCCAGACTGGATAGAATTAATTCAAGCAATGAATATAACTATTTATGACCGTATCAATTTGTTTTATTTATTTTTCTTGTTTAATCGACTAATAAGTTGACTCAAAATCGGCCTGTTATTAAAATTACGGCGATCAATTGCCTTTGTGTTTCCCATTGTTTCAGCCCGTTATTTGTAGATTTTGATATTCGCGTCTGAAAATATTCACCTCCGAAACTTGTTCCACGACTATAGGAAGTTTAAGCAACTATAGCGGCGTTAACATGGACACCTTAACGTCGATTGTATAAAAGAACGACAAAGAAATAAGCAAGAATTATAATGTATGTGTAGAACCATAGTATTGCTCGTTGAATCTTTTTTGTTTAGCGATATTTCCGTTGCCGTTGTGGTTTTCTTAACTTTCTTTTCGCTGAAGGCGAAGCGTGTTTACCTAGTTGTCGGCCTTTGCCGAGTTGTATCTTCACCACTTTCTGCTTCAGCGACTAATTGTTAATAATTTTTAATTCCAATTGTAAAAGCAGTGCAAAACATGCATTGTTAAGTTTGAACAAGAAAATTTTGGTGGTAAAACTCGATTTTGTCTGTTGTGCAATATAATCAATTAGCAAATCCATTATCACAAAAGTGTCCAGCGATACTACTGAGAAGCTATGCAATGAACACAACATATTGGTTTCACTCACGAGAGAAGCTTTTAGTAGCTTTGGTCGAGATAAAATTGGGTATATTTGGACACAATTCCCATTAAAGGGGCATTGGCACACCCTTATATTGTGGCTAAAGCGCCCTCCACATTGACTATTTCTGTAATTTACCCTAAGGGTTAGAACGACCTTTCAGCGAAATTAGGAGCCAAGTAAAACAACAGAAGTTGTAAGACAGAACCTGCAAAAGGAACTGCAAAAAGCTTTCACAATTCTCACACGGACTTAACCTCATATCGTAGATCTGTCTAATGATAAACAAATAACCCCCTCCCCTCTTGTTATTTCCATGTTCGCTCAGTTGCCATTTGTAATATAACTTTCCCTTGGTCAACAGATTTTTCGAAAATACATAACTATATCAAAAGTAACATTTCAGCTTACCGCTTGTTCTCTTAAGAGTTCTATTGATCCCAGACGTGTTGCAGTCTTCTAGACTGGGTGCGAAACGATTAAGTAAACAAGTATATAGTATTACTTAACGCTTCCGAATAGTTTGAAGTCAAGGCGGGGACATGCATATTGAGTGTTACCGGCATTGTTATGCCACATAACACCCAGACAGTTACTTGGTGTCAAGTTTCTGGAGCATATTAAAACAGACAAGAGCCTTTGCATCCGCCCATTATCACTCTAAAAGGTGACAGTCACGATCTAAAATACATACCACAGTCAGAAATTGTGTTATAAAAAGCAATAAACCTCGAAGAAGAGTCTTATTTATTGATGAAACATTTCTCTGACTCGTAGTAGACTCTAATGGGCGTTAAGAGAGTCCTCCTCCTTATGAGCCGATTATAGTTATATTTGTTTGTCTGTTACAGATCGAGAAGTGTATATGAATATGTCCATTAAGTTAGATTTGACTGGGCTAAGCAAAATCGACGAAAACAAAAAGGTCATGTTTTCCCGCCCCGCTTGGGCAAGAATTCACATGATTAAGTAACAACAATCAATATCTTTTTGACTTGGAAAGAGAAAATCAACTAACAATTTCCATTCGGCCTCCCTTAGTTTTGTAGTTTAGAAAGCAGGGGCATATTGTCAAGGCAGTTAGAGTGGAATTACATGAAAAAGCCATTTGCGCCCAAGCTAATTGAATTAGTGTCTATTTTCTGTGCTTGTCTGACAAATCCACGGGGAAATTTGTTTTGATGTGGCACGAACATTGCAACTTAGTATAATCTCCCGACATGAATAAAGAATTCGAAGTCTGATTGGTTGATGAGCTTGGCCGGCTTATAACGATAACATTTCTCAGCTTGGTTACTAAGCTACTTCCACCATCTAGTCAAGTAAACAAGGCAGATGGTTGCTGAATGAATTTTTATTATTATTATTCCCGAGACATCTCTCCGACCCAAGTCCCAGGTATTGAATGCATGGAAAAGTTTTAAAATGACTACCATCACTACTGGACCAAGATTGTCAACGTGGTCCTAATGGAATTTGCCAACAATTTCAAGGCTATGTCAGATCGGAATGGAATGGGATGGATATAGAATAACTTAAGAATATAACTATCCGCGACCTATCACGATCAGCAGAATTAGAAACCAGTTAAAACGGCACAAGTTTGTGAGACGGAACCTGCAAAGGAAATCGAGAACAACTTTCCCCATGGTCACACGGACTTAAGCTTCTGTCGTATATCTGTTAAATTCTAAACAAAATCCACCCCCTTTTCCCATTTTAAATTTTCAAGCTGTTTCCATTTGCAATGTAACTTCCCCTGTTCAACAGATTTTCTGAAAAGACATAATTACCGTTTTTTCTCTTAGGAGTTCTCTTGATCCCTCACGTGCTGTATTCGATCTTCTAGAGCGCGAAACGATTAAGTAAACAAGTATACAGTATTACGTAAGGCTACCGAATTATTCGAAGTCAAGGCAGGGACATGCATATTCAGTGTTACCAGTGTTGCTATTCCACATAACACCCAGACAGTTACTTAGTGTCAAATTTCTGGATTGAAATAATCAGGATACTAAAAAAGACGATACAATTTGCACCCGGCCACTATTACTCTAAAGGCGATAATCACGATCTAAAATACCACAGTCAGAAATAAAAGAGCTCTGTTATAACTAGCAATACCCTCGAAGAAGAATCTTGAATATTTATTAATTCAAGATTTTTCTCGCAGTAGAGAAAAGATTGTAATGGGCGTTAGCGAGCGTTCCTCGTAATAATTATATTGTCTCGTCCCTTTTGTCTCTCAGTAACTGAAACATATAGGGAGACATATCTTAGACATATGAAACACCCAATAAGAAAGTGCAAGCTAAACACTCAGTGTGTTTCTACCATGATAGACACGGAACTAGAACGAGATGTTGGCCCAAAGATGGCGAAAGAGAAGCTACGTTTTCATGATATTTTTTTTTGTCGCCGGACTTTTCAAAAGAAAATAACGCGTTCCCATTTTTTTATCAGGTTGTAGAAAGAAGAAACATTTGTGAAAGTATGGGAGGACTCAAAACTCATAGAAACAGTCATCTTTCTGCTCGGGTTCCTTTAGCATTTCTCGTTCTCTCATCGTTCCACTCGTTTTTCTATTCAGATGACTTCGCGGATTTCTATCGCGCCGAAGTTGAAGAGGGCACAGCAAGAGTAAGTTAACAATTTAATAGTTTTGGTATAAATCTACAAGTTGCTCAAAACTTTATCTAAATCCTCCTGACAGACAATTTCAAAACGCAAAACAGCCGCCGTCCGTTTGCTGTCAAGCGCACACTGCCGCACTACTAAGTCAATACCTACAACAGAATGAATAATCACAGCATCTTCAATCAGAGAACGGCAACCGTGATAGAGCACTAGTAGATTTATACTAAAACTCAATAAAAATACGGAACATATTTTCTATTTTTTTCTTAAACTACACTTAATTAACCAATAATTACGAGAAAGCAAGAATCTCCTGCATGACGTACGCTAGGTGTGATTTTACCAAATTCTACCTTTAGCGATTTTACTTGGCTTTTATTTTTCCTGTGCTTTAGATGTCTGAAAATTAAAAGTATTTTACTTAATGGAAAGACAAACAACTTTCCGAATTTGAAAACCAAATTTTCCTAAAGATCTTTTATTTTCATTTTTCCCTGATGCACTTTGTCGTCAACCAGTTGTCACGAAAAATGTTTAGCCAAACATTTGTCAAGGTTCGTTTACTTAGTTAGTCGCTGAATATAGCAAACTAGCGGATCCTAAATCTCTCTAGGATTTCCTGCCGACTTGGACTGCACGCAATCTCCATTCGACCAACACAAGTGCGTGTCTTTCACCTCAGAGAGAAAACAGCAAACTGTCCAAATAGCCGTTCAATTGAAGACTGTTAAAATGCTGAGTTAGTAAATATGCAACATCACTGTAGCAATTTGCATATTCATGTTTATTCTGCAAATATCATTCTTAAGTTTCGTCTCGTAATTGACTTTTGAATGGATATTAAACAAAAATGGCAGATAACCAAGTAAGAATTAAAGACAAATTATGTACACTTTCTTTGATGGTTTATCGAATAATTCGCAGGGGTATTTATTTCGCAATATTTGAAAAAGGAAGCAACGGAGGCAATGTTTAGCTTGCGTATATCGAATTATGAGTGCAGGGGGGATGTTTGGAGAGCACAAGACAAGCGTCACATTTGCTCGAGGCACAGCTGGAAGCAACTACAGCTTCTTGAGTGTGTTCTCCGAACTATACATAACTCGATATAAGTACTTCTCAAAGCAAGTGGAGCCATTTTTATAATGTGCGCAGACATTTGCAGCTCTTCATAACGTACGTAGCGTCGACTTACCAAGTGAAGGAAAACAAACGATCCTGCGACAGAGGAGCGAAAATGCTTCATCTTTCTTTAAAAAATACCTATGAGAAAGTCGAGTCTTCGGATCAATGATAGTGTCCAAATATGTAATTAAGATGTAGACCGATGCCGGAATAAAAGTCTAAATATTCAAGTTTTGGTAAACATAATACTTTGAGAAAAATTAAAAGCCTGAAGTATTGTTTGGATTGTTTAAAACGCCGTTTACTAACCTTTAACAAAGGGAACTTGAAGCATAGGTCAAGTTCAGACGCCGTACTTCATATGAGCCGAATCGAATGCAAATAAGAAAAATCCTTTGTTCTCCCTCATTATCATACGATTCGGCTCATGAGAAGTACGGCGTCTGAACCGGTCATTTAACCGGACGGCAACGCCGTAAGTAAAATGAAAATACACAATTTAAAACTACTAATAAGCTATTAATGTTCACTCGAAAGAAATCCTCTCCCTACTCGTTTACCAACCCAACTTGATCAGTCTAGCCGAACTGAAGTCACAACTGTGCCCGTCAAAAGCACTGACAGCGCTTAAAGGGGCATTATATTGTCACGCTATTTGGCAACTTTATAAAAAAGCTAGAAGGTGTCTTCGCATCAATTGAATTCCAAATGTAATAATCTAGTTTTGTTATTAAAGACTATTGGATGGTACTGAAACTGTTTCCTGTCGCCTGTCGCTACGCATGGCATGGATGGAAATGGATTGAAACTTTTTTTTTCGAGTTTTTAGGCTACGTGTTCCAAAAACACTCAAGAAATTTATGATGGTTAGCCCTCTCTGATAAAGTTCATTTGATATCTTCGCCATAGCTTTACAGAAGCATTTTGTTTATGATTAAAGCCACAAAGTAATTATCTTAGCACAGAAGAATCGATCTAAAACAGCAAAATCCTCGTGACACTGCTCCTTTAACTTAAGTTCCTTAAACTCAAGCTGGTAAACTAGGCGGAAATCAAGGGAAAATTTTTGCCATGGAAGAAATAGATCAAGCATTTTAGTGCAACCAAAACCAGTTCTAGCGCTGTTTTTCCTGGCAGCTTTTTATCAGAGAACGGTTGTTGCCGTTTAAGTTATTCGTGTCAGCCAGTGAAAGCCGAAGCTATTTCAGTATCAAGGGGTGCTTTCCATTATGCCAAACTAACCGGTCAGAGGTCAGTGGGAATACCTGAGGAAAATGGAACGACATTTTCCTATTAAACCGGGCCAACCAATAGAAATGGCTCTTGTCATTTTAAATCTTTTTACCGAATTCCCTAATAAGGGCAAAGAACCGGTTTGTCAAAAATGGAACGGCGAATTTTGGCCGGAATATTCCGACCGAAATATGTGGACCACCTCCAGAGATGATCCCGAATATTCCGGTCAGAAGAAACCGAAACGGACTTTGCCATTTGAATTCCGTCCGAAATTTCCGGAATCTTTGGCATAATGGAAAGCACCAAAGGTCTCACTAATGTTCTGAGTATTTTTTGTCTCTCTCAAATTGCCGCGCATCCGGGACCATGTGTTACCGTAACAATAGGGTTTGACCAATCAGAGCGCGCGTAGTATCTCAGGTAATCGTATCCAGCGATTTTACAATGGTAGTTAAGTGGGAATTAGGTAGGACCAGTGCGTTCGCTTTATTATATATTTATAAGACGTGTTAAACTATCAAACAAAGCGGAGGGCAATTTGGTCTGAAATTAAACGTATCTACAAGTTACGTTTCAGATTAAAATTGCACGACATGAAGTTCAAACGCTACCTTGTTGTCCATTTTTAACCACTTTATTTAGCAGCAATATTTCATTGATCAAGTAGCTGGTTTATTTGAAGCAGAACTGGAAGCACTTTTACATCTTATTTTGTATGAAAAATAGAAAAAATTCAATTTTAGGCACGAAATGTGTGATTCGTGAATAAGTTGCTAATGGATTACTTTAAATTTAATTTCTAGCCTTGAAAGATGATTGCTTGGTTTTTAGTGTTCCATCTTCATTAACTGGAAATGATGCGATTTAGAACACAAAAATAGTGCGATTCAAGAATTAATCGTATCTATAACGAAATTCTCGACCGTGATTGGTTCTCCGCGTGCCTATTTATCACGTAATCGGCGCGCGATACGTGGGTGTCCAATTACAGGTGTCCGATTTGAACTTTTTGTAATTGGATACCCACGTGATTTACACGTCAATTACGTGCGCTTTAATGGATTTTTTTCGCAATGTTTCACACAGTTTTCAACATTTATGTAAAGTGCTACAGATGTTTTCGCTCAAAAGACCTTCCCAAAAGACATCAGCTTCGAGGTTCGCGCTCGTCCGATTTTGAAATTACTCGCGCGATTACTCCCTGAATTGTACTCCACTCGGTCCAGTTACCAGCTAATTACTGTTACAAATCACACTGCTGAGACACTTAAATAAAGAAATGCGGGCTTATGAGCTTCATGCTCTTTATGACTGAAGGGTCACTAAGTATCATCTTCATATCACTTTATCATATTTGACAGAATTATGTGTGATTTGGTGACTTCTTAGGAAAGAGGGGACTTTGTGATGCTCAACATAAAGAGCATGAATCTTATTAACCTGCATTTCTAGACATATCTGTGCTGAGAGCCAACCAGATTACAAGAGTCACCAGTGACTTCAAAATGGATGTAAAAAAAGGATTTATTGTTCCACTACAAGGGGTGATGAAGCTACCTTGATCCTCTCTTGTCCAAGTATTTCGGCTTCTGTTTTTTGAAATACAACCTGCATAATCCAAAAACGTTACCCATCGCTTGACGCTCGTCTAGATCTGCAAATGACGAAAACAAGACACGATTCTACTCAAAGCAGATTATTATTAACTGCCCGTTTGGGAGTTTGTAACGTCGTTCACGGAAAGTCACGTTTTGCCGCTATTTTGGAATCATCGATAAGTGAAATAATTTCAAGAATTTTGACATTATTGTCCTTAGATAGGAAAACATTCCCCAGAGAAAACAAAAAAAATATATTTTGCGGTATTTATTAGCTCACACCGGCCATTATGAAAAAAAAAACCAGGTCTTAACAAAAATGAAAGATGACAAGTTTAACCTCGTTGGAAAAATGAGACGACTGTGATGTCTGTTTTGTCACATGATAGCTTGGCACAGAAAGTAATAAGCCCAATTTGTATCTACTATGGAGTGAATGTTATTATCCTCTGATAAATCCTTTGTGTCAGGAATTCAAACAGACAAATTTCTGAAAAAACTGAACATCAAAATTTCAATTTCCAGCTGATGTGCTCTCTTTCTGACAAAATCAAATCCTTACTCTGGAAGTTCTGAAACCAACATTTCGATTAAGGACGTTCGCACCCAAAATTTCCCACGTACAGATTCTTTTAAAACTACTTACTGCAGGTAGAAAATGATAAGGTTATATTAAAAACGTAAAAAAAATATCGGGGGTCACCGAACTCGTTTTGAAGATAAGGTGCATCACAGACCATAGAATTCTATGATTTTCAGTTACTCGAGGCGATTCTGGCCAGATTCATTACTATCGACATATATTTAAGTTGAAGAATCATATCTAAGGTATGTTTGTTTAACACAGCATGTATAAGCCTGTTGGATAGATCTTTGCTAGATATGACATTAAATCAGGTAGAATTAGCCTTAAAAAATGCAACTTCTAAGTCACGCATACCTGTATTCACGCACACCTGTACCAATTCGACCCTATGTGAACAGTACATGAGAAATAATTAAAACTTACCACGTACAGATTTTTTTGTTTTTTAGTATCTTCCGAAAATCTGCCGAAAAAAAGAGTGGGGGTCACCGAGCATCCAACAAAAATATTCGTACACCAAGTTAACGCATAGTTCATAATTAAAGGTGTGTTTTGGTTATAAGTAAAGAATGCTGCCATCTAGAATTAACCACGACGCCACCTTTCTTTACGATGTTGCGATCAAAAAAAATTAAAAAAACTAACTTCCCCTACACCCTAGAATATACAAAGGACCAAAACATAATAGGTACCAAAGAAATATAAATTGCAAATTGTGTAAAAATGTAGCCTGCGAAAACAGCCATCCTTCTGCTTCTTCGCTACCGGCCCGAGTGGCGTTTCGCGTGAAGGACGTCTGCAATTCACAACAGAAAATTTCATACTGATGACGAAAATCTGTCCCGCATCTAGTCATGAGCGCTGATAATTAACCGCGCGGCCGTAGGCGGGTGCGGTTCTTGGTTTTGCTTCGGTTTATTTTTAATTTTTTTTTAACCGCGCGGTCGTAGGCGGGCGCGGTTCTAGGTTTTGCTTCGGTTTATTTTTTATTATTATTATTAACTGCGCAGCCCTAGGCTGGGCGGTTCTTCCTCGGCCTTCGGTTTATTTATTAACCGCGCAGCCGGAGGCTGGGCGCGGTTCTTGCTCGGCCTTCGGTTTATTTATTTTTAGTTTTGTCGGTTTTTAATCCCAAACCGTCGCGGATGATGTCATTATCAGCCAATTACAGGCCATTTCTCAGTTCTTTTCGTCATATCCCCCCTCAGGAGGGTTTTTGTTAAATTAGAGAATTAACTGTTTAGACAAACAATGGCCGCCGACGGGAAAAATGTTTATTTGGTCAAACTTGGTCCAAAATCCTTCAGCAATGGGCGTTTGGACATTTGCAAGGATAAAGCATCTAATTTGGGACCAGCTGCTGGCTACTAAGGTTGAAATTACCCAGAGTTAAGCTGTATTTTCGTTTTGCGTGCGAAACAGAATATTTTGTAATCTGGAATTTTTGGTTCTGTTCACTTTCGAAGGGAATGCGCTAAAAAAGGTATCACGTCTGGCGTCAGCCATGGAATGCGCTGACGGTGATAAATAAATCGTGTTTACTTCGCCAGAAGAAATGGTGGAATTTTCTCGGGGAAAAAAATTAAAACCGTAGCGCTTGTATAAAACCCTTTTAACATGTGTATATTTATATTCGTTTGAAAGGTCAAGGTATCTTTTCTTTAGTCGTAAACAAAATTCTCGGATTACAAGTCACGCTAGACTCGCGCTATGCAAAGAATGTAATCAGATATGCCTTTCAGCATATGGGCAGCGAGAGTCACGTTTCGCGTTATGAAATTCGGTCGTTATGTAACGGTAGATGACGGCGGTAACTATGTCACGTTTTACGAGCTGAACGTTCGCATAAAGATTAAAAAATAGGAAAAGAGCGCGGTTACAGCCGCACCGCGGTTCTTGTTTTTTTTAGTCTTGTCGGTTACAAATCCCAAACCTTCGCGGATGATGTCATTATCAGCCAGTTACAGGCCATTTCTCCGTTCTTTTCGTCATATCCCCCCGGAGGACGGTTTTGTCAAGTTAGACAAACTGGTCAAACTTGGGCAAAAATGCTTCTGCGATGGGCGTCAGGACATTTGCAAGGATAAAGCATCTAATTTGGGACCAGCTGCTGGCTACTAAGGCTGAAATTATCCAGAGTTAAGCTGTATTTTCATTTTTCATGCGAAACAGAAGATTTTGTAATCTGGAATTTTTGTTTCTGTTGACTTTCGAAGGGAATATTCAACGCGCTAAAAAGGTATTTCGTCTGGCGTCAGCCATGGAATGCACTGACGGTGATGAATAAGATCGTGTTTACTTCGCCAGAAACAATGGTGGAATTTTCTGGGGGAAAAATATTAAACCCTCAGCGTTTGTTTAACATATGTAAATTCGTTTGAAAGGTCAAGGTATTTTTCCTTAGACGTAAACAAAATTCTCCGATTACAAGTCACGCTAGACTCGGGCTATGCAAAGAATGTAATCAGATACGCCTTTCAGCATATGCTGGATGGCAGCGAGAGTCACGTTTCGCGTAATGAAATTCGGTCATTTATATGTAATGGTAGATGACGGCGGTAACTATGTCACGTTTCACGAGCTGAACGTTCGCATAAAGATTAAAAAATAATAAAAGAGCGCGGTTACAACCGCATCGCGGTTCTTGTTGTTGTTGTTGTTTTTTTTGTGGGTGACCAGACCCGAACCTCCGCAGATGATGTCGTCATCAGCCAATTAACAGCTCTTTTCCTCATATCCCTCAGAGTTTTGTAAAGTTAGCAAATTAACTACTTGGACAAAAAATGGCCGCCAGGGAAAAATGTTTATTTGGTCAAACTTGGGTTAAAATCCCTCGCAGATAGACGTCAGGATATATCCAAGGATAAAGAATGTAATTTGAGACCAGTTGCTGACTACTAAGGCTGAAATTATCCAGAGTTAAGCTGTATTTTTGTTTTGCGTGCAAAACCTAGGAGTTGCTTTTTGTTTCTGTTCACGCGCTAAAAAGGGGATTATGTCTGGCGTCAACCATGGAATGCGTTGACGGTGAGAAATAAGATCGTGTTTACTTCGCCAGAAGCAATGATGGAATTTTCTCGGGAAAAAATTAAAATCTCAGCGCTCGTCAAAATCCTTTTTAAGATATGAAAATTTATATTCTTTTGAAGGTCAAGGTATATTTCCCTTAGACGGAAACAAAACTCACGGATTACAAATCACGCGATGCAAAGAATGTGATCATTGAATCACGCAACTTGTACTGTTCATTTATTGTGGAATCGATCACGCAACTTATTATCTGTTGACCCGTCAATATACTAAAAATCCAGAGCTTTATAGCGTGCGCTGTGGAGATGAATTTAGTTTGGAATTTAACTGGAACGGAGCACTTAACCCTGTACTATGATTCTGTGGAGGAATTGGGCGGCTGGCATGCTTTGTGTCTCTATTTTTGCTTAGAGCAGGAGTGACTTCAGAATCGAGTATGCAGCTTTTACTCTTCTTACCCAATAATAAAGGTCTTTATTAAGAATTAATCGTGCAAACAGACGTGAAACAATTTACAAATAATAGTTACTACTGAAAAGACATACATTAATAAAAACTGATTTAAAACGACTTGTCCAGACATTAGGTAGAATATAATTATGCGGCCTAGTTCTCAACTGTCTTGTTCTGGGGATGGGGAGGAAAACTCAAAGGAAACTCAAAAAGCGATAAGTCGCTTAAAAGGTTTCGGATCGCGTTGAAACGCAACATGACGATAAAAGACAACTTGTCTTTTATCGTCATGTTGCGTTTCAACAAGGTATTGAGGTCAGTTATTTTTATTACAAAGTTTAAATTCTAAAATGTCTATTGACGTTTTTCTCAATACAAACCCTTTGTCACAAAACACCTCCACATGCTGAAAGGTGAGAGTCACGTTTCGCGTAATGAAAGTCGCTTGTTATGACGACGGTGAATGTTCAGCTGTACCTCAAAAAAAGATTACGTTGTTTGATGGTGAATAAATAGACAGACCAAACACATCTCCCATTAGTCCATTGGTGTTATCGTTGACCCTCTAAGTTTGGCCCTGACGAGTATATCTTTTAACGACCTCCTTTTGCTGTACGAAAGGATGGGAGGGTCTTTAAATGTTTTTCTAAGCACAGGTTGATTCTTTACAACGTGCCACTTTGCCATTAGGATATTCTTAAGATTAGGGCCAGAAGGGCAATATTCTGTTACAAACGGTGAAATTCTTTTGTGCATCTTTTGTTATTTTGTAGCGCCGACGATCTTTTCCTAAATTTAACTTCTGAAAGAATGTCCCCGCAAGGTTAATATTTGGATAAACCCTCGCTCTTCAAAAGTTTCCTCTGAAGGAAAAGGATGCGGCTTTTTACCCCAACCGTGGAAGATAAACTGTAGGCGTATTCACCTTGCAAAAACTGCGAAATCCTTTAAGAGCACTTTTCTTATGTGACTTTCATTTGTCACGGCCGTAGGAATATAATTGAATCCCCTTGACAGAAGGTTGATTTCGTCGCGCGTGAGATCGTAATCTAAGAGGTTATTTATGTGTGCTTTCTTTGATTCAATTTGTTTTCTTGGCTAAATTGTGCTGCATTATTTTCCGGCTTTCTTTAGGGGAATTTGCAGTCAGAGACAACACTCTTGGATATGACTCAACTTCTTTATTTTGTTCTCTCTCTAATTCATTCGGTTTTGGCATTTTTCTGGATTCGTTCGATCTTATCAGCATGTTCCTTAGCTGACAGTTGCCTTTTCTTAATCGGTGTAACATCAGTGCTCTTTCCTGATTCGAGCTGCTCGAGTTTTCTTAGTTTGGTCGTTCTTCTTGGTGCCTTGCATAAGCTGGTAACAAAAGGAAAGGAGTTAAAGTAGTTTATGCACGTTGGTACATCTGTCAATGTAAGCGCAAGACCGTAGAAAACAGTTGACTGGAACACTCCATTGCGTGACTAATCCAACTAGTCTAGGCTTGAAATAAAAACAGTTTGTAATAATTGATGCGAGGCTACCAAAATAACACTTACCTTGTCTGGTCTGAAACCTTTATGTCGGTTTGGCTTTGCTTACAACCCTCTCGCGGTCAATCTGCAGTCGCATCATTAAATACATATAAAATCCTCCACAAATGTTATTGTGATGAGAAGGCTCGGCTTTCTTTTAAGCCTGGTTTCTAATCTCCCCAAGAAAGTGATCCCCCCCAAAAAAAACATTTTGCCGGCGGTAACTATGTCACAAAACGCTCGGATTTACTAATCACGCTATGCAAAAAAGGTAATCACTGAATCACGCAACTTGTACTGTTCACTTTCACTATGTGACAAATAAGAGCGATCGCAATGTGGAATCGATCACGCAACTTGTAATCTGTTGACTTGTCAATATAGTAAAAATCCAGAGCTTTGTAGCCTGTGCTGTGGAGATAAATTTCGCTTGGAAATTAACTGGGACGGAGTGCTTAACCCTGTATTCTGATTCTTCGAAAGAATTGGGACGGAGTTCGAGCAGGAGTGACAAAACCCTTGCAGATAGACTTCAGGGCATATGCAAGGATAAAACATCTAGTTTGGGACCAGTTGCTGACTACTATGGCTGAAATTATCCAGAGTTAAGCCGTAGTTTTGTTTTGCGTACGAAACAGAAGATTTCGTAATCTGGAATTTTTGTTTCTGTTGACCTTCGAAGGGGATATTCAATGCGCTAAAAAGGTATTACGTCTGGCGTCAGCGATGGAATGCGCTGACGGTGAGAAACAATAACGTGTTTACTTCGCCAGAAGCAATGTTGGAGGTTTCTGGGGGAAAACAAAGTTAAAACCTAGCCTTAGCGCCCGTCAAATTTGGAATTCAAGCAGGAGTGACAAAACCCTTCGAACATATGCAGCTATATATTCGTTTGAAGGTCAATTGTGAGCCGGTGTTTTTTTCCTTCGAGCTAGGTAAACAAAAATCTCTTCGATTACAAATCACGCAATAACGCTAAGCAAAGAATGTGAAATAAAGGGTGCTTACCATTTGGCCAGAAAATCCGGAAATTTCGGTTTGAAGTCAAATGGTAAGGTAATTTTCCGGAAATTCCATTCGGAAATTGTGGAGTACCTTCACAGGTAGTCCTATTTTTCCGTTCGGAACGGAACGGCGGAAATTTCCTTACCATTTGCTAAACTTTCAAGTTTCCAGTCTCTCATCAGCCGAAAACAATTACAGGAAATCGAATTGCAAATGGTAAGCGCCATTTCGTTCGGTTGGTTTGCTGATTTTGGAAAAACCCTTACCATTATTCAACGGTCGTCCCAACCGGTTTATTCTGACAAATGGTAAGCACTCAAAATCTCTTACAACCCGGGCACTGAGCCAACTGTGAATTACGTAATCTCTATTGTTTCCAATCTTAATTGTTTCCGGGTAATGTTTTCGCGCAAAACGTTGTTGCTAAATATTGCGTAATGTTTTTGTGAGCGCCAAAAGAGTTAAAAGAGCGCGGTTTTAAGTTTCTTAAACTTCTTGTTATGCATAATTAAGTCCGTAAATAGGCGGGACTGAAAATACTCACCAAAACAAATCTGGCGTCTTGTAATATTGTAACGGCGGTTTGTGTAAATTGGGGTTTGTGACATCTGTGCATTTGCTGTTCTCTGTTCGGTTACTCGACCTTTTTGTCGCTTCACTCGTGTTTTTGAAAGGCACTTCATGATGTGTTATAAGGAGGGATTCATGATGTGTTATAAGGAGGGATTTTAAGAAGAGTTGAGCCGTTAGACCGTGCCATGACAAATTTTAGAGGGCATAGGTCTACATGATTCCCCCTGTTATCTACGTGTTACTTCATGGATTTTGACACCTCCGTAAACAATGATTAGAACTGATTGAGAGTGCAGAACTGATATCATATTTGCCCTCGTACCTTTCTTCTAGTGAAATTCGAATGTTTCTTTCAGCTATCTGATCGAGCTTATGTTTTTCAAGCTTGATGTAACGACATGATTCAAATGACAAAAGTCTGTTGAATGCGTCTTTGTTCGGCTTAGTCAAGACCATGGTTTCTATCTTACATATGGATCTCGTTAGCCCAGTTGTTATCGTCCAAAAATATGCTGAATTGTTCACTTTTATGATAAAAGAATGAAACTTTGCCAGATTACTACCATCCCTAAGACCAAAATTTTTTGATATGGATCCAGTTAAAATTTGCTATTGGTGCTGAGTACTGCGCATGCCTTAAAAATCGCCAACATGGAAACGAGGCTGAACATAAAAACCTTTTAAATGCCATTTTTTAAAGGTAACTTTGTACATTTAACCTGCTTATGTTGATAAAGGGGTCATAATCTTTGTTGTAAAACTTAAAATGGTGTCACGTGACCCTCTGGCTGGAAACTGAGATGATAATGAGTGGGATGCCTGTGACTACAGCTTGCAGCTAAAAGAATTTAGTGTTTTGGAGTCAAAGATTGATGACTTATTCATTACTTTTGTTTCTGCTGTTTTAAAGGTACAAAGTAAGTGTAAAAGCTTACTTTGGTAGATGTTAATATGGATTTGAACAATGCTGCATGAAAACGAGGCTGATAGGAAACAAGGAAAACAACAGTCAAAGGGGCTGATTTTCTGGTCCAATGAAACTGAATATTAATTTGACAAGAAAAAGATTTCATCAAATACATTGCACTCTCAATGAAAACCTGTTGCTCTGCTTAGGCATAAAAACACAACGCTGCTTTTGTTACAGATTTTACCAGCCTGCGTAGCCAGAGTTTAATTCCGTGAATTTAGCGTCAGTAGCGTTCGCAATCAATTAGAGAGCGTCTGGATCACACTGCATTTAATTGCTCGTTGACATGTGAAAGCTGGTACGCGCTGCTGTTCGTGTTTGGTTTACTTCCATAAATTACTTATTTTTTCTCTATCTTTGCTTTTATGTATGATATTAAGTTACTTCACGAAAAGAATTTCATAGAAAGATTGGATTCTATTAAAAAACTTATTAATATCTGGTCGTCAAGGGGTCTGTCCATTTATCAGGGTCGTAACGAGGTATATGGGATCAGGGATCAAAGGCCTAAAAAAGGGTGGGATCCGGGATCACAGCCCCGGCATCTGGGATCACAACCCCCGGGATCGGGATCAGCGGTGTTTTTCATTGGATCAAGGATCAGGTGTTCTGGATAACCAAAAGAATTCACGACACTCACCTTAACAGGGTTTTTTAGGCTGTTTGAAATTTTATGGTCAATTTCATAAGTAATTCTCCGTATTTGACTGATAGAGACGATAGATTACCGGAGATCGGAACTAAAGAGCACTGGTTAGTCACACTGACGGTAACCTGTTAAAAACTTTCCAGGATTTTATTGTCTAACTCGCGCTGCATGACATTCATGTCATATGAACACGTAGGATTGCTTTCGACTGAGCGCGAGTTGTTATGGGTATATTTTTTGGATCGTTAGAGTCAACTTTTCAGATAGGTTTTTTTATTCAATGGGGAAAAGAAAGAGGAGAAAAGACAATCGCACATTTAGAAGGTAAATTGATGTTAACTTTGATTTAGGGTTTTCTTTCTAGTCAAAACCAATAATCTTTTAGCAAAAGTTTAGTTCATGAACTCCACATTCTAGTCACGCTCCTGTTCGCCCAACAGAAAAGGCGTTCAATGGCATGAGCAAAGCTCAAGGCGGCGTTCATCAAGTAGGTAAGTTAAATTAATGAGTGTGAACGTTGTTACCAATCATTGAGACTAGAGTATACATAGAATTGTTTTTAAAACTGCAAAAAGACCAGACATACAACCATGATGTAAATTTTGATAACACATCGACAATTGCTAGCACAGAATGACAATGTCGTCTTGTGAGATTTGACGGGGATGTGAGCAACATTTATTCTAAAGACAATTAAACTAAAACAGTAACAAATAAGATTCCTATTTATCATGGAAAATGACACAGAAGGGTTTATTGAAAGGTTTCAAGGATTTTTTATGAAAATAGTGTCATCATTGACACACACAAGGGGTGTATCACGTGAAACTTTGTAGCCAGCCGGCGCCATAACTGAAGTTGAGTTTGTGGGGGGGTGCGGCAGCGAACCCAAAGCATAGGTTGAAAACACTAAAAGCAGCGAGGGAGCCTGAGTGGTTTCATGATCGTTCGAAGCTCAGGGAAGAACATTTTACACCAGAGGATAGTGTTCAGGAGAAGGATGATTTGCTTGAAGAAGACTGAGACTGTTTGCTGAAGAATTTGGGCAAGGCGTGCGGCAGCAAAGAGTAAGAGACAACAAAGCTTGAACTCTCCCTCTGGTTTTAAGAATGATCCGAAGAGTTCACAACTGGAAACGTTATTTGGAGCCCTTTTTCCTAGCTATTCTTCAGGACGACCTTCATCGCAGCAATGATGGCGTCTTTGAGCGCACCTTGCGTGTTAACTGGCTTGAGCTGTCAGAGGAAGATCCTTCAGTAGTATATACTGCAGGCAATGAAGACAACAACAACCCGCCTCGGCGTATTTTAGATATTGCACTGGATGGTGGTTCAGGATGGTGAGAAATTTATCCTAAGTCGAAACGAGGAGCCACGCCTCTGGCCCTGAAAACGTGGCTAACGGGTCCGACAAGGATGAGAATGATTATGAGAGTAGTGATGAGGAGGAAAGTGATGGCGACAACTGTGAAGACGATGATGATCAACTGACGCGTATCGAAGCTGGACGCAGCAGATCCGGCAGAAGAGTGACACGATTTGTGCTTTTACAAGCTCAGAAAAATCCTGGGCCTTTCCAGATGTTAAACTTTGCTCAAAGTTGCACGTTTTCTCGATAGATTCATTTCAATAGATTTCTTACAAAGAAGGCAATGTATAGTCACGTGTTGAAGACCTCGTGGGTCTCTTTCAGATGTCAGGAAAACGCGAATAGTGCAAATAGACAGGTCGTATGCTTATGAAATTTTAAAGTTTGAAGCATCATCAAATGTTTCTTTTTCAAACGAATGGTCAAGAAAGGTTACTGCGATGACATACGTCTTATTCCAATTTTGGTCATTAAAATGGAACTCTTTTTGTCAGGTGGATAGAATTGAAAGGTATCATATCTTTACGGAATATTTGTTTCCCTGTGTTTCCCTAATAACAAGTTTAGGAATTGTATAGTATCGCTTTAGTTTGTTTTCGATTTAGTGAAATTAACCTTATAGTTAAATTTTGAGCAAAACCAAGAATGTTTACTCGTGTCAACGAAGTGTCGGACCCTTCGATGATGATTGTGAAAGGTTATATTCTATAATGGTAAAGACGAACACTGATTGAAGTGGGGATCAAGTTAATGTAGGTAGGATCCTATTAAATGCTTTGGATCAATAATAATGTAGTGGAAGAAATGTGAATAAGCGTTTTTTTTTAGTATAATAATGTCGCATTGGCGCAATGAAGAGAAAATCCCCTGGGATCAACAAAATTTTTCGGGATCAGGGATCAAACGTCTCATCACTTTTGGAATCAGGGATCAAAAGTTTGGGTAAAAATACGGGATCAGCGATGAAAACATATACCTCGTTACGACCCTGATTTATGGTAAAGTGACAGTCATAAAATCTTTACTAATTCCAAAATTTGTTTATGTATCGTCCTTACTTCCGACCCCCAAGGAATTGGTAAAGGATTTAAACAGGTTGTTTTTTGAATTTCTATGGAAAGGGACAGACAAAGTCACTCGAGTATCGACAATAAACGATTTTGAACATGGAGGCTTAAAAATGATTGACATAGATAGTATGATTGTATCTCTAAGATTAGCATAGCTAAAACGAATATTCAGTGAAAATGGTGGAACATGTAAGAGCTACCTATTTTACCTTTTGGAACGCTTCGGTGGTCTATTCTTCATTAACTGTAATTATGATTTGAAAGATTATCCAAAATTTTCTCAATTCTACTATGAACTTCTGAGCTGGTGGTCTCATTTTCGAAACACCTTTGATTCAGAACGTAATTGGTGTCATATAATTTGGAACAATAAAGAGATACGCATTGGAAATAAACCTGTTCACTATAAAAAGTATTTTGAATCTGAAATAATTTTTGTTAAGGATCTGTTATTTCATCTGAACACTGAAGAATCATTTAACTGCGTAACACGTAAACTTAGTAAAACAAATCTTTTATTGTGGGCAGGACTTCGTCATTCTATACCAAGTAACCTTAAATTAGATACTCCTCAGAATTCTCTAGCACCTACTCCAATCCTAAAAATAAAAAATAACACTTTTGATGTAACGAAAAAAAAATCAAGAGATTATTAAATTATTAATCAGTAATAAGGCGCAATTTCTGAATTCTACTATTAATTTAAGAAGTGAATTCCACTTGTCTATTGACCAGCTGAAACAAGTCTTTATACTTCCTCATAGTGTTGCTTTTGAGCCATACGTAAAAGCTTTCCAATACAAGATATTAAACTCTATTTTGTTCACTAATGTTAAATTGCATAAAATTGGTTTCAACGAGAGTGACCTCTGAATGTAAAGAGTGATCATCGCAGTAAATTTTCCAATTTAAGCAATTGGAAAGAAGAACCCTGAAAAAAAAATCAGGGCTTCAACGGGATTCGAACCCGTGACCTCCGCGAT
>CM042755.1:20989381-21004381 GCA_022496165.2 Catalaphyllia jardinei
ACCGCCTCTATTTTCAGGTCGGATTAAATCGCGTATTGATATAAAAAAAAAAAGGTTCATTATCCCTTTCATGATCTTTTCAAAATCAGAAGAGTAAATTTCTCATTCAATGCTCAAACCCTCCTTGAAATTCCTAGACTGCTACAAAAGATTACAACCATCTATTCAAAATCAACGAAATTCTTTTAAAAAACGGTACCGCCTCTATTTTCAGGTCGGATTAAATCGCGTATTGATATAAAAACACAATGATTCATTATCGCTTTCATGATCTTTTCAAAATCAGAAGAGTAA
This sequence comes from Catalaphyllia jardinei, assembly GCA_022496165.2. Lineage (NCBI taxonomy): Eukaryota > Metazoa > Cnidaria > Anthozoa > Scleractinia > Caryophylliidae > Catalaphyllia > Catalaphyllia jardinei. The sequence goes on from CM042755.1 coordinate 20,989,676, forward strand.
ATTTCTCATTCAATGCTCAAACCCTCCTTCAAATTCCACGTGGTGATTAAACCATGCATCGGTATTGAAAAGCGCAAAAAGGTTATCCTTTCCATTCAATTTCAGTGACCTAATTCAAAATCAAAATAAGCCGCCTTCAAATTCTAGGTAGGATTAAATCACGCAAGTTTATATATGAAGGTATTTCTTCCGCTCAATTTCAACGACCTAGTTCAAAATAACGTCGCCCGCCATATACTCCCATTTTTACGTTAGATTTATTACCCCTTGAGAATCGTCTTGGTTCGCGTTCTCAATAGAACGGACAGCCGCCAAGAGTCGTTCATCAATTAAATCTATTGTCGGTTTTGAGGACACTGTCAAACTGAATTTTATGACGCTAAAGTTTTGCTAATCGATAATCGATTTCGTGAATAATAAATGCATGTCTCCACGTGCTCGAGCACGAACTTAAAAGAACTCAGGAAAATACACTGATCATTGACTTTCATTAATTTAGTGGCTCCTAAAAGAGCCGTTTGTTGTTTTACTCACTGGAAGGCTCCTAAAAGAGCCGTCATTTACTGGTAAGACGTCATACCATGTTTTTTCTGTCCTTCAGGAATGAGTAATATGCGCGGGAAAACGGATATGCTGAAATGATCTTGAATTTGTCCCCGTAAGCCTCCTTCCAGGAAAAGTAAATGCAAATCTCGTCCGTGGGATAACCCCACGGACAGACTCCAATTACTTTCTTCATCTTGAAGATGTACATGTAAAAGTACCCATGGCGCCGCTTGTATCCTTGTTCTATGATCTGGTAATCGTGACTGTCCCGGAAAGTTTTCCGAGCTAACAATACCAGCGTGGAAGTGAGGTTGAAGAAGGGTAGAAACTTCGACGCTCTGTGTTCATTATCCAGATCGACGTGCCTTTCGTTAATATGTTCAGCCCGTTCTTGCGAGAGGATGACATAATCGTTTTCGAAACTGACCGCCATTTTTTCCACGAGTGAAAATGTGAATATTTTTTTCCTTACTATTCCTGATCTTTCATGACCAAAACTGTGTTGAGTGACATGTGCCATCTATGGACCAATCAGAATTTTGCAGCGCTTTGCCGAACCAATAGAATTAGTGCATTATGGTGGCATGAACCGTTGGGGTAGTCTTTGAAATACCGCGCCTTAAAAAAAAGCCGTCTTTTGAAAAAAACCCGCCAGTTTGAAAAAAGCATCGCGCTAGCTAACATTACACAAATCGAAAGAAAAGTCTTTTAGCAGATTTCATTGCAAGAACATGGAGCAGCGCCAATCCCGAAGACTACACGGTCTGGATGCAGAAATAGTGCCGGAAACTGCCCGCGACCAACATTGCATATTCTGTTTCATCGACGAACATCATGGCTTCAATATTATCGCAGGCAATGTTCTACAATTCCCATGCTGCAAAAAATTCGCACACCGCAGTTGCCAAAGAGAATGGGAGAGAAACTCGTCACAATGTCCACACTGTCGCAGAGAACTGCCCAACGAAGGAAATGACGGACTGCCTGTGGAAGCTATTGAACCGCGTAACGGACATATTTCACCGCGGCAGCGAGCAATGAACGCCCTTCAATCCGCGATACGGGATAGAGAAGGACTTGAACAACGAATGAACGCGGTAAGTTTCACTTTTTTGTTGTTGTTGTTGTTGTCAGTTTCAAAGTTAACTTGATTACCACGTGCGTCCAGTGAGTGAGTGATAAACCGACGCTTTTTTTTATACGCATGGCCTAAAATCAAAAGGATTCTACAAACACGTTGTACGTGCTTACGTTTGCCAAACATTAATCGTATGATATCTTTTGCTTCAGTTCGAAGTTGGCTACCCGCTTCCGACGGAACATGTTCAATTTCTGATGGAAAGAATCTTACATGGTCTAACGCATTCTCCATTCCCTCTTATTGATGTTATGATAACATTAGGAATTTGTGACGTTGATACAGAAATTAATCGGGGGTTTTTTCGCATACTTCTGGACTATGTTTTACCGGAGGAAATTCAAGATTATTGTAGTATTTTTATAGTTTATCACCATCGCGACATTTATGATTATAGGTTAGAAAGCGTTATATTAATGTAGTTTTTCTTGCTTTCTTTCAGTTTCGTTTTCCCTACCACATCAGAACGGATAATGTTGTAACTATTTTAAATGTATTAGAAAGCGTCATCAGAAATATTGAAAGAAATGTTTATCGTGTAGTTTTTTATGTTGCATCTTGCCATGTTAATAACATTTGGGATAACATTCGTTTTCGAGAGTTTCTTCGCTATGTATTTCCGTTTGAAGTTAATCAAATCTTAGAGTTGTATTCCGTTTCAACAGACATGCATTTGAATAATGAGTATGAAATTCGTTCAATGGATATTTCTTAAGTTAGGCGCATTAGTTTTAACACAATTCACGTACGTTGCTGGTAGAGCAGAAACGTTGTAATCGGATTTTTCATAATAAACTTTGCTGTAAAGTACTCATAATGTCAATTTTTTGTTTTGTTTTGTTTTTTGTTTTTGTTTTTTGTTTGTTTTTGTTTTTCTTTTAATCCTCATCTGATTCTATATATTATCCAATGAACTTCTGCGAAAAAAGATCGAATTGGATAAAATGCCATTTTAAGTTTAGAAAAACGTTCAAATTTGCCGCCATTTTGGTCCATCATAGTCTTTTCTTTGTTTTGGAATGAGTTGTGACGTAGATTCAGGAACGTGACATGAAATATAGGATCAGATATGGAGATAAATGAAAAAAAAAAAAAAGAAAAAGAAAAAGGGCGTTATGGGCACTTTAAAATGAACACAGAGTGTGATATTTACTTTGTCAATGAGTAATGATAGCATGATCGTCCAATGAGCAGATATGTCCAGAAAATCAGGTTAAAGAAAAGCATGCTTTTTATGATAGACATCACAAAGTGTCCTCTTTCCTAAAAAGTCTCTAAAACTCCTAATTCTGTTAAATATGAAGTAATATGAAAATGAAACTTTGTGATGCTTATTCATAAAGAGCATTGAACCTCATTAGCCTGCATTTCTGCACATAAGTACCACTGAGTGATTGAAATGAAAACAAAACAAACAAACAAAAAAAAAACAAAAGTTATAAAAAGGAGTTTTCTTGACTTTAATAACATGAACGTCCAAGGAGTGATTGAAATGAAAAACCGAAGATCTCCGACAACTTCCCGAACATTTCTGACGATTCTTTAAAAATTGTCCGAAGGTCGTACGAATGTTGTCGAAGATTTTCCGAAGATTTCCGACGATTCTTTAAAACTTGTCCGAAGGTCATACGAATGTTGTCGAAGATTTTCCGAAGATTTCCGACGATTCTTTAAGACTTGTCCGAAGGTCATACGAATGTTGTCGAAGATTTTCGGAAGATTTCCGATGATTCTTTAAAACGTGTCCGAAGGTCACACGAAGGTTGTTCCGACCACTTTGACGGTTGAGTAATGACGTCATTGACCTCGTTTCCGTGTTGTCGAGTAAAAAAGCATGGTTTCTAACATAAACAAAGACTTAAGAGAGAGGGACTGGAAAGTCATTAATTTTAAAAAAGGATCGACCCCACCGGGATTCGAACCTGGAATCTCTTGATCCGTAGTCAAACGCCTTATCCATTGGGCCACAGGGTAATAAACAAATAAATCACGTAATTTTAAAGCAAACCATCTTTAATATCAAATGTTTTCCTAAAATTACAGGATGTGGAAACTAATTATTTACATGACATAAGTTTGAAACCATAACCAAAATGCGTGACACTCGGTCATTGGACAATGATGAATATTATCATTTAAATGAAAACCACAGCTGGCTAGCGGTTCTACAATCGTTTGTTTTAACTGATCGTATTTGGGACAACCCAAAGTTTCAAAATCGATACAAGGAATGTTCAGTTTGTTTAGCAAGTTCTTTTCAATATGACCTCCTTTGTAGGCTACTACAGTTCTTTCACAAGTCTTGTATTGATTGTACAATCGCAGTAAGACAATATCTGCTTGATCTTGCTCATAAGCTCTCTCTCGGTAACGGGGTTCATAAGTGAGTCCGTGTACTTTATGTTTTGCAAAGTTCACCGTCTTTTTATCCTTGTGAGACAAGTCTTTGAGCGCTGCTGGCTGGAAGAAAGCATGGCGGCCAAAGTAATCATTCCAAGAGTAATAGCCCATTTCACGCACTTGAAATTTCTTTTGCACAAAGAATCCTTCTAAGTCTATGACGAGACATAAGCGGTCCTTGATAGAGGCCATGGTGCTTGAGACTGAAAAGTCAATGTCTTCAGAGTTAAGTTTATGGTATTTTTAAAACCAATCAACGTTCTTGACGTGGATTGTTTTGATTGGACTAGTTTACACGGGTGACTAGTGATTGTGCGCTCTTCTGCTTCCCTCGAAACAATCACAGCTCCAACGAGGTTCGGGGATCACGTGATCTCGCACTATTTGCTCATCACAGAATTGGTTAGATTGCTTCTCGTAGGGCAGTTGTCGTATCCAATTGGACACATAATTCCGCCCGTCAGGTTTGTATAATTCATACGGTCGTGGGTAACCTGCATGATTAGAGGGGTGTTGGTTCTCTAATAGCCAGGCTCTGACTTTCTTACTAGGCGTTTGATCGACCCACTGAAAGAACTTGCAGTTACGTTTGGGGCAAATGAAGAAGAGACGTCCGGGGTTTTTTTCAGATTGCGACTGGGACATTCTCAAGGGTCGTTCACAGTAGCACTGCATTTTTTCCAAATCATTCTCCAGGTAGAACTGGTGCAATTGACGCTTTGCCGAGTCTCTGTAATAGTCTACACGATCCACACCACAGGACACAAAACACTTGGCAACAGGACACTTGTAATACTCCCACTCCCCATACTGTGTTACAGTCTTTTTCTTCTGTAAAGCTTCAGATTCGTGTAGTGGGCAACAGTACAAGATCTCAGTATCTACTTTTGTCATTGGTCTCGGTAGCTGTGGTGGTGACGAATTCCTGAAGGGTTGAGAGATGGAGTTGGCACGCAAAGCGACTCTCGGTAAATGGTTCCACTCTTTAGTAATACCGTCTAAGAATTCATCAGCATTAAAGTCTTCACTACTCATCGCCACATCAATATGCTCAGACACTGCTGAAAATAATTATTTAAACATTGACTTTTTTTAGAGTTTCTAAAATATGTGCTACTAATCTAACACGCCTTGGTGTAACTTCTTGTCTTCTATGTAAATGTCTTTGCCTCATGTGTTCTTTTTGTTGCTTTCTCTTTGTCTTAAAGAAACTGTCTCTCTTTTCCAAGTCTTCTTCCTCTACTAGACAACAAAGCTTTTGTCGTGTACTTAGTCCGCCATTTTTAAAATGCTCTTGGTTTTCACAAAATAATTAAAATCAACCTTGCACTTGGAATTAAACTTTGCATGTTTTAAGATACTCTTTAAAGGTATTGTATTGAATGTCTCTCGTTGAGGTTCTATGGTCTTGACCACTACTCTCTCGTTGAACTCATTGGTTGATGGTTTGTATGAATGCAACCATTTATCAAGTAAAGTTTTTGTACCTTCCTCAGGTTCCTTCTTGATCTTCTTCACCTGTTTCTCCTTCTTATCTTTGTCCACCATTTTTCGTTTCCTTTTTGATTTTATTACAGGAGAACGGCAAGAAGATACATCGCCAGGTTGGAAAGAAGCACATGATCTTTCTTGCGCTTCTATTCCACCATGATCGCTTTCAAGCTGTATCATTTCTGGTTCTCCTGTCATGTTGTTTCTTCTTTCTGCTCTCCTCTTCTGGATATGCTCAGACCAAACGATGTTTGTGAGTAAAGAGGATGAATAGTTCCGCACATTATATGGGATTTATTAGACAATTGCCGTTCAGTACTTTTCAATAGCATGACATCATATTTGACCAATCACAACATTTTCTAAACAAATAAAGAAATCAGCCTTTGTGAAGGACGCCGTAAAACTAGCTTGACAGCGTCCTCTGTTTTCCCGCCTTTACTCTTCTGCCAATCACAACATCTTGTAACCAAATAAGGAAATCAGCCTTTGTGAAGGACGCCGTCAAACTAGCTTGACAGCGTCCTCTGTTTTCCCGCTAGTATTATTCTGACCAATCATAGGATTCTGTGATCAAAAAAGTCAAACTAGATACACCAGTCACGAACCAGATGACGTCACATTCATATTGTATAAATGTCAAATCGGAACTTAGCCGTCAACAGTCAAAGCGTTTGAATGAGCTTGGAAACATCATGAAGTTTTGCACGAACAAGAACAACGATAGTGATATCAAGGAGATCATCGACAGTCAAGTCAACGTCTGCTTGGAAGAATGGTTAGAAGATACCAACATGTTGATTGACACTCTGTTCATCTTCGACTTTTTGTTTTATGAGCCGCCTGAAGAAAGTATGTCGGAGACAGATTTAGAAGAAAAAAGACCCGAATGGAAAGATTGCATCCTTCCACGGATGAAAAGTAGTGACTTTGTGTTTCTCTTAACTTCAGAGTGGTACGAGGTAATGTACGATAAACGCACGAAAGCCTTCGAGTTTGTCCTGTGCGACAGATCCCCTGAGTTGTCTGAAGATACCAACATGTTTGCTGCCACCACAGGTTTGGCGTATCCAATGCGCATTGCGCTTGTTTCTCTAGTAAGACCCATCAGAACAATCCAACAACACGGGTGATTTATTCCGAGTGGACAAGGTGGTGAAGCGAAAAGGAAATAAAGTCTTTGTACGTTGGAAAGGTTGGCCAGATAAATACGACAGTTGGATTGACAAGAAGGACGTGAAAAAGCTTTGAGGATGAATGAGGAGTTCTACATCACCTTACCAAGTCACAGCAGTCGCGCAGAGTTTCCACAGAACCAAGGCAATCATTTCAAGATTCGATTACCCCACCCCATCAGGTTGCAAGGATCGAGTTGGAAAGTTGGATTGATTAGCATCTCTCTACCAGATGTGAAAGTTCATCTTCCCAAGTTGGTCGACGGTAACGAAATCCTGTTTACCATGGACTGGATCATGAAATACCCTTCTGGTGCATTAAAGTTTGGTATAGCTCACTACGACCCTAACGATCTCAGAGCCGTGGTTGAGTACATTGATGGTGTCGGTTTCATGAAAAGTATGGTGACATTTTTCGAACAGCGTCGCATCTTGAATTACGGAGGACCCCATCTCGGTAGCAGCTATACAGCATCCGATGGAAAGAGAACGTACGTGAAATTTCGTTGGGATGGAGACGATCTGTTGACGGATAACAAAGCTACACAGGTCCGTTCCAATTACTCACCAGCGTTGAAGATCAATAAGATGTTAGCCTTAAAGATGGGATGGTTGAAGAAGAGAAGCCAGGGAAACTATGACTTGGGACCCAATTTACGTCAAGAGTTCTTTACCGACACGGTTCCCAATTTAGTAACGATGACACACGATCTGAAAAACGATAGGGGAGACCCTCTGTTTTGGCTGACAGGAGAGAACCTTTTTCATCTGAGTGTTACTTGCGATTGGCGCTTCACGAATCTCAACAAAGCCTTTCAAAACGTAGTGGGTTCGACATCACGTTCCCTGTTCATCTATTCTGACGTGGGGGGAAGTTCAGTGGTTGGAAATCAAGTCACGGATCTCTTGCGAGAGGTCAATTATAGACGGACAGGGGATGGAAGTCATTATTTTGAACCACTCCACATTCAATATATTCCGTTGCGCAAGGACCTGTTAGACATTATTGAGACGCAAGTGTCAGAGACCACAGGGGAGCTGCCTCAATTTGGTGAGGGAAACACGATTCTTACCCTTCACTTCAAACGAGCATGAAAGGTGGAAGTTTAACACGATTCAAACCTGACCCACAAGAGGGAGGTGGCTTTGTGCAAGAACTGCTGAAAGCAAGTGTTATGGGAGGTCTGAAAGGATTAAAAAGTGGTCGCAGCGTTCGAGATCGCATTCGAAAGGCGAAAGAGGGTGCAAAACGGAGCGCTAAGCGAGCTGTGAAGCGTAAAGCTTACGAAGTCCTAGATAGAAACATCAAGCGAAAATTCAACGAAATCTTCGGCGACTAATGAATCCAATCTACTCTAGAAGCTCGAGACTCGTCAAATCTAGAAAAGGGTTGTCAGGGTTACGTCGTGAAGGGTTCCCACAAACCTCGAAACGGCGACGAAAGGTACAAAAAGGCGGATGGATTGGTGCTGAGGTCAGTAAACCAGTTGGCTACGATTGGGATCACATCTTAGCGAAAAGACCAAGAAGAAGAAGAAGAAGAAAATGACCGATACCTTGATAGACGGTGCAGTGTTACATCCGGGTTCCAAATCAGTCCTGAATCCTCAACTGAACCTCTTCACGGTACCACCCACTGATCTCAGCATATCCAGTTATCGCATCGTACCCATTCAGACCTATACGACAGGCATCAACCCCGTGGAATTCCAAGTGGATCCTCAAGAAGATTACGTGGACCTCAGTCGAAGTTTCTTTGAAGTTGAGTTGGCGCTCAAACTAGTAAATGGTGATAATGTAGTCGAAGCCACGAGACTGTGGCCCACGAACAATTTGGCCCACACTTTGTTTAAACAGATCAGTGTGAGACTCAATGGTACCTTGATTAGTCCTCAAACCGACACCTATCATTGCAAAGCATACCTGGAAACATTGCTCAACTATAACAGAGATGATGGAGAAACCGTGCTAAGACCTCAAGGTTGGTACAATGCCTTGGACTTTCCAACACAACTGACTGCAAACAACACAAACACAGAAGGAGATGGACACGAGGCTTTCCAAGCACTGTCCTCCAACCAACAAGCTTCAGTGAAACTTATGAAAGCAGAACAAGACAATTACACGGATGGAAAACGACACGTGCTAAGGTTTACACCCCACATCGAGGTGTTCCACTTGAACAAATTATTGGTACCTGGTGTGCAGATTGGAATCCAGATGTACTTCAATTCTCCCAATTTGTTCTTGAATGGCGTGAATGTAGCTGGAAGACTGACGCACGAAAATGTCAAAGTAAGATTGTACCTGTGTCAAGTAAGGCTCAACCCCAGCGTCTACCGAGAGTTGATGACGAAAATGAACGTCAACAGAACCATAGTGGCTTACCCGACCGTGAGAAGTGAAATTAGGACTTTCAACATGCAAGGGAACCAGCAAAGATATGAGTGCAACAATTTATTTCAATGTCGAATTCCTAACAGAGTCATCGTGGGGCTCGTGCATTCAGATGCCTTCAATGGTAATGTGGCACGTGACCCATTCTGTTTTCAAAAGTTTGGTGTGAGTAACATCAGGCAAATGGTCAGAGGTGAAGAGTACCCTTACGAGACCCTGGAACTAATGCACAACAACAGTACCCAAGATTTGAGAGGTTACTATCGGTTCTTACAAGCCACAGGATGTTTGTACAAGCATCAAGGAAACATGGTGAGAAGAGAAGATTGGGGTCAAGGCAAGAATTGCACACTGTTCGCATTTGAGAATGCAGCCAATGGATGTTTGGACAGTCCAGTGTTGAACCCCAAGCAGTCAGGAGAGTTACAGATTGTGCTGAACTTCGGCGCACCACCAGGGAACAACATCACTGTCATCCTGTATGGAGAGTTTGAGAACCTCTTGGAGATAGACAAGAACAAAGCCGTGTTGTACGACATTTACCAACGCTAATGGAGAAAGTTCCTCTGAATAACGTGCAGCTGGATCATTTGGCGACAGCGGATGCCATATTGAAACCCTACTTTTACGGGACGGTGGCTTGCGATCGATTACCACGTCGCCCAATCAAGAAAGAACCTCGCGAGTACATTGTGAACACGGATCCTCACGATAGACAGGGCCGGCACTGGCTGGCGCTCTGGACCCATAGTGGGAATGTGTGCGAGGTGATGGACAGCTACGCCTTACCTTTAGAGTCTTACGGGACAACAGAGCCCCTGCAAGACTGGTTAAAAGGTCAATGGAAATATGTGATTTACAATGGACAGTCTCTGCAATCGATTTACAGTAAAAGCTGTGGTGATTACGCCTTGTTCTATTTAAAAGACAGAGCGAGAGGTCAAAGCATGAATGAGTTCTTGAGGCGTTTCTCGAAACATGATTATGTAGACAATGATCACAAAGTAGGCCAGATGTTAAAGAAGTTGATCGAGAAAGAGTTAGAATGGAATAAAGTGTGTAAAGTGAAACATCTACAAGACACGTCGCGTTGTGGTGTGAGACATTTAGTGTAATGATTGCTAGTTTGATAATAAAATAAGATTGAAAACATTTTCTGTGTGATGATCTTGTAGTGCATTGGTTATTATCCTCGACTCGAGAGATCGATTCCACGCAAGGTCAATTTTTCCATGTGGTATCAAAAGCAGCATAGCCATGCACCTTTAGTCATTTGGAGCATGGAGCGACGCGAGGCTTTTCGATTTCACACCCCTTCTAGTCTGTTGGTGGTGGGTCCTTCAGGGTGTGGCAAGACAATGTTTACCACCAAACTCTTACTGAACAACCTCGATTTGTTTCGTACCACACCATCCCAAATACATTATTGCTACGGGGTTTCAACCTATGAAAGAACGGGGGATCAAGTTCCACGAAGGCGTTCTAGACACAGATTAATTGAAAACGTGGTTTCCTAAAGGCGGATTTCTCGTGTTGGACGATCTAATGGCTGAAGGAGGAAACGATTGCTATTCACCAAACATTCTCATCATCAGAATGTCACCGTGCTCTACTTATGTCAAGACATGTTTCCACCTGGGAAATATGCCAAGAGTATTTCCAGAAACGCCCATTACATCATAGCCTTCAAGAATCCCCGTGATCAATTAGGCATAAAAAATTTACTGTTACAGGCATTTCCCACCCAATGGCAAGTTTTACAAGGCACGTTTCAACGTTTGACAGAACGTCCGTTTGGCTACATGGTCTTGGATTTACATCCTGGCAGTTCAGACGATCAAAGGATTCTCAGTCACCTTTTAAAGGACGAAGGATGTATGAGATGTCACAAATTCATCGAGACACCATGATGAGCTCTTCCAGGATTCAATCACTACGGTATCTCTAATGAACGGATCCAAGAAAAGCGCCCAACTGTTAAACAAAGATTTGCTGTACCGACTGGATGGGTTGTTTGCCTTTTACCACCGTCAGTGGTGGTGTCATCGCCAGATGTTTTACCGCTTTAAGTGGTGTCACGGTTGTTTGAACGCTTTGGCATTAATCATCGTGGCAGCAGGCATCGTCGTAGGATCCGTCTTGGAAAACAGTCTCCTGATTGCCTGTTTAACTGCTGCTGGAACTGTGATTAAGGGATGGAATGATTTCAAAAAGTTTTCGTTCAAAATCGAGATGTGTTGCTTTGCCTACACCACTTACGACAAAACATTGATCGAATTGAGAACCTACGTGCGAGGACTTCCGATGGAGGAGTTTGAGGGATTTTTGATCAAGATGCAAACCTTGGATGACACAATCACTGATTTCACACCCCCTGTGTCTGACAAGTGTGTGCAAGAATATGAACAGCGATTTTGCTACGACCACGTCGATAAAAGCACGAGCACCTACGTGTGAGTGGTAGTAGGTGTCATGAAGAGCAAGCGAACAGTTCGTAGAAAACCAAGGAGACGTAAGAAGACACAAAAAGGGGGATTGTTACCATTGACAGCTCTCAATCCAGCTTTAGTGGCAGCAGGGAAGGCGGCGGCGCTAGGTGGAATCTCTGGTGCAGCTGGTTACGGTGTGAAAAAGGGTTTGGAAGCTGCTTCGCGTAAACGTAGAAGATGAAAAATAAACCAAAGACAAGGAAAAGAACTAGACAGCGAGGCGGAGCACGGACTCGACGTAAACATGATAACAGGCAACGTGGAGGTGCATTGTTGACTGTTCTCAAGAACGCAGCCAAGATCGGGTACAAGCTCGGAAAGGACAAGAGGTATAAGAGAATGGGTGCAAAGGGTGTCACAGGCAGTTACAGTAGACGTCCTGCACCGTGGGAAGTATGATTCGGTTACGAAGACAACGCCCTTTCTTGGAGGCTATTCTAAAAGAGGCCAATCGAAACAGGAGACAAGAGATGTTAGAACATGCTAATGCAGATCAAATCAATGCCGTGAGCGAAATGGTGCTCAACCTATTACGAAACAGAATACCCCTTCACCCGATTACCATGGCTAAACTTCATCGCTATAAGACAACGCTACGTGAGGTGGGGAAACGCAAAAACTCGGTCAAGAGGCGAAGAGAACATCTCCGAGAACAAAAAGGCAGTGGATTCTGGCGAGGTTTAAAGGAGGTGTTCCGAGCATGTCGATGTTAAACACCAGAGATGCCCACGGTTATCCACTGCAAGGTTACGACGAATGTGGTCCTTACCTACCACTTCTAAAAGAAGTTGTCACGAAATCCAATGCCAAAGAGACACAAGGCAACGACACCTTGACGAGACTCGTACAACTCCTGCAAGCTGCCAACGCTTTTGAATAGAAAACACAACAGCTTGTACCGAGAACACATGGCTTTAAAGTACAAGGACTTCTGCGAATCGTGTCAAACGAAGCGAGAGATCACACCGCCCGGTAAGACCATTACGCTGTGCGACGAGTGTGGCGAAGGCAAGAAAACCATCCATAGTCTTCGCCTACAACTTGAAAAGAAACAAGAAGAAGTGAGATATTGGCAAGATTGTTACGAGACCTTATTGGGTGAGCATTTCGAGCATGATAGAAGAAGTCATGATGGTGCCCAAGAAAGAGTTTGACCAATTGGTTCAGTATTACAAAGGAGAAATCACCGACAACGCCTTGTTGAACAAGGCGGGTCGATTGGCCGCCGAAAGTCACGTGATACTCCGCGATAAATCGATTCCAGATTCGATTGCCGTCAAGAAAATTAAACCTTTAGCTCGTCAGAGAGGTCGCTTAACCAAACGTATCAGACAAATTGGCCCTTTGTCGAGCAATAGTATTGATGTCGACGAAGTGGAGGAGGAGGAGGAAGGAGATTTGGTGAAGGGTCCGCTGGAAACCATGTTCAAACAATTGATCAAGAATACTTCTCGAGGTACGAAGACACCTAAAGTCAAGGAAGAAGCTAAATCGTCTACGTCAGGTGTTAAAAAGAAACCACCCGCTGCTAAGACAATCACTCCACCACCTGACTCAGAACTGGGAACGCTCCTAAGAAAGGCTGACATTCTCCTGGGTAAAGACAAACGCAAAGGCAAGGGCAAACGTAAAAACGAGGCCGAACGTTTAAAACCCACGAGTGGCTGGAAAGACTGGGCTGAGGGCAAGAAACTGAGAAGAAATCTACAACACGATTATGATACGGCCTAAGGCCCGTACGCGCAAGCACCGTCAACGAGGCCGTGGTTTTGACATTCAAAAATGGCTGGGCAAAACGGGGATTGAATTTCATTGGCCTGGGTATCAATACATGGGGCCTGGGACCAAGTTGGCAAAGAGACTCAAACGTGGTGATCCGGGCATCAATCGACTGGACAAGATTGCCAAACAGCACGATATCGATTACAGTCACGCTAAAAATTTGAGAGACAAGTGGAAAGCCGACGCTAAAATGATCAAGGCCATCGAAAAGTTACCCGGGAACAAGACGCTAACAGAAAAGATTGTGAAAAGAATCATGCAGGCGAAGAAAAAGTTAAAATTGTAATCAATTCTCCCTTTGCAATTCATGTTGTTATTATTCAATAAAACTTCACAAAAGAAATATCTGACTTTGTGTTAACAAAAACACGGAAACGAGATTAATGACGTCATTTCTCATCCGTCGAAGGAGGCGGGGCTTCTGGTTACCATGGATACGTCAAACTCAAGAAAACAATAGAATTCCTTTCCATGACAAAAACACGGAAACGAGATTAATGACGTCATTTCTCAACCGTCAAAGGGGGCGGGGCTCCTGGTTACCATGGATACGTCAAACTCAAGAAAACAATAGAACTCCTTTCCATAACAATACCTTTTCATTTGCATTACAATACCTGTCAAATACGTACTGGACTAGCCCATACCACTACTCACGCAACAGGTCTACCCACACACATACACCACCTGTTTGAAAATCAAAAAAAAATTCCTGGGGTAATGCATATGGTTTCAAGTAGGCTGCTTCGTTTCTCATAAATTTTGCTCTGAAACGGCCGTTGGAATGTAAACAATTGCGGGACATAAATGTTTTCAAAAAACAATATCTTAGAAATATAATGGAACAGTTTCAATTTTAATATTTAAAAGGAATCGCTTTAGAAATCTTAATTTGCCTGCCTCCTGCCAGTTGGGATTGAAAACTGTGTTGTCTTTACTTGAAATATTTGTTTTCTTTGTTTCAGTGGCATGCCTGTAAACTAGCCAAGCTAAGTGCTTGGTCACTATAAATAAGATTTCTTGAGAAATAACACAACACTTTTTAAATTCAAAAACATGTTTCCACAGAAACTTCTGTCATCTTGAGTTTAAAGTACAAAGTACAGAGTTGAATATATAGTTGAACCAAAATGCTAATTAACTATAAGAACAAAAGGAAACATGATAATGTAAAATATTACAAAGAAAGTTTTAAATTAACGTGATAAAGTTGATGATTAAGAGGAGGTTTTTCCCATTGAATATGAATTGCTTCTTTTATCTTGAGCTGGAAGGTGGTGGAGGCGTG
>CM042755.1:21019112-21026612 GCA_022496165.2 Catalaphyllia jardinei
TACTGACGGACGTATGACACTCTTTAACATGATTGGCTGTTATGTCACATAACAGACCACCATCGGATCAACAAATATATGTGTATTGAATAATTAATACAATAGGTCAATTTATCGACATAAATAACATAATGGCTTGGCTTGATGTTTGTTTTTATTACAGAGCCATCACTCCCAAGTCTAGGCTATCATGACTGGGCACATGGAGAAGATTAAAACTGATTTCTATTTCCACTGGACCGAGATCCTCATCGTAGTCCGTAATGTGATTTGCCAGCTATGACAAACTATGTCAGGCTGATCGAGTGATCGAAATTTGTGTCTTTTTGCCAGACTGGATAGAATTAATTTAGGCGATGAATATAACTATTAATGACCGTATCAATTTGTTTTATTTATTTTTCTTGTTTAATCCTTGTGTAAGTTGAATCACAATCGGCCTGTTATTTAAACTACGGCCACATAAATGTAAATCGGCGATCAATTGCCTTTGTGTTTCCAATTGTTTCAGCCCGTTGTTCCACGACCATAGGGAGTTTAAGCAGCTATAGCAGCGTTAACGTGGACAACTTAACGTCGATTGTATAAAGGACGACAAAGAAATGAAGCAAGAATTATAATGTGTCTGTAGAACCATAGTATTGCTCGTTGAATCTTTTTTGTTTAGCGATATTTCCGTTGCCGTTGTGGTTTTCTTAAACTTCCTTTTCGTTGAAGGCGAAGCATGTTTACCTAGCCCTCAGCCTTTGCCGAGTTGTATCTTCACCACTTTCTACTTCAGCGTCTAATTGTTAATAATTTTTAATTCCAATGGTAAAAGCAGTGCAAAACATGCATTGTTAAGTTTCAACAGCAAAATTTTGATAGTAAAACTCGATTTTGTGTCCTGTACAATATAATCCATTATCAGAAAAGTGTCCAGCGATACTACTGAGAAGCTATGCAATGAGCACAACATATTGGTTTCATTCGCGAGGGAAGCTTTTAGTAGCTTTGGTCGAGATAAAAATTGGGTATATTTGGGCACAATTTCCATTAAAGGGGCATTGGCAGACCCTTATATTGTGGCTAAAGCGCTCTCCGCATCGACTATTTCTGTAATTTACCATAAGGGTTAGAACGACTTTTCAGCGAAATTAGGAACCAGGTAAAACAATAACACAACACACACCTTAAGATACAGAAGACATAAGTTGTAAGACAGAACCTGCAAAAGGAACTGCGAAAAACTTTCACAATTCTCGCACGGACTTTCGAACGATTAAGTAAACTCGAACGATTAAGTAAACAAGTATACAGCATTACTTAACGCTTCCGAATAGTTCGAAGTCAAGGCGGGGACATGCATATTCAGTGTTACATTACGATTGCTTTCAATTTTGGCTTACCGGTTTTTCGTCTACAGTTTGCTTAGACATTATGAAGCGTGATTTGAATAAAGTAAAAAGGAAACCGTCTCATTGCAAGTCGAGGAGGCGTAATGCAAATTTAATGTGTAGCAGGCCACGGGTTCGAATTCCGTTAAAGCCCTGATTTTTTCGGCTCCTTCTTTCCAGTTGCTTGAATTGGAAAATTTACTGCGATGATCGTTCTTCAATTTCAGTCTTTATTTCAGATAGCAGCCAAGCAGCACTAGAAACAGCTTGGGTTCAAGCCAATGCAACTCCCCAAGTATATGCCCTAATTGTACATTTTTTTCAAAAATGATTTGGGTGCTGTGAGGCCAATGAAGAGCTGACCAAAATCTAATTTGTCTTTGCTAATAGAAGTTCAAAATACAAACAAAATAGCAGGGTGTTGTAATATTGTTTCATAGTCAGAATATTGTAGTATTCAAAAGGTGAAATATCACATATATTAAAGAACATTCTACAACCGAGTTTGTTTTTGTATGAAACGAGCTTAAAGAACAGAAATGTCGTTTGCACTTGAAGCTCGATAATTTTCCAGATTTTCACATTGTGAGTTTTCAGCAATTCGAGTCACAGCATGATCGTAATAGCTGTATATCGCCTTCTAGCGGGTACTCTATCTGAGACACGTCAAAATTATTCTTCTCCTACCAAGTGGATTATGCAAGTACGAAGTCGCGTTTCCGCAGTGTTTCAAAATCTGTAATGAGTAGGGCATGAAGTTCCTGGTGTTGTGGTCTGGCCTTTGTTGTTATACTCATGGTTGGGGTGGGAAATGCTCGGAGATATTAGCTACGATAAGCTAGTCTCAAATCCGAGGGTAAATAAAGTATTCGTTCATTGATTCATTCATTCATTACGGAATGCGAGACAGAAACGGCCACTTATTGTGATTAAGAGATTGAAATCGTTAAATCGTTTACAGTTGTATAATAAGTGTTTCAGAACTTCCGTTTGAGTGTGTTCGGCTTTCGTTAATAAGGAAGAGTTATCACTTGTAAGAGACAATCGAAAGGGCAATTTACACTCTAATTGAGTACTCATTGCCACACCTTTTTAAGGAAGATATTTACCTCGCGGTTTGGTCCAAAGAGTTGCGTGAAGTTGCTTTGTGCGTCTCGCGTGAAGGCAGCGAACGAGAGTCTTCTGAACAGCAGGCAGTCAAGGAGGGAATAATACTTTGTATATTCAAAGTGACAGCATTCTTTATTTAAGTAAACAACCTGACGGTTGCTGGGCTTTGAAATAAATCAGTTTGCGGGGGTCTCGCTGGTGTAATTTATAACGTTTTTTTTCCTGAGAATAATGCACACAAGGAAAATGAAATGTGCGCTCTGAACCCATTGTGTTCCTTTTGTACCATCAGTAGAGACAGAGAGGAGCTGAGTGACCGCCTTTAGAGATTAGAGATTGTTGGAATTTTGGCTTTCTCTAAATGCGCTAAAAATATAGCTTACATATCGCGTTGCGCCAAAAATCAATGTAATTAAAAATCCATAATTACTAACAACTTCAAACAGAGAGAGCGAAAAGTAATTAACCACTTGACCGATCCCTTGGTCTTCTTTTGGAGGAAACAGAGGCGTACTATGGAGCACGGTTTGTATATTTCTGTATTATTGCAAACTATGTTGTATTAAGTTGTATCTCTTTTGTAAACAGTGTAAAAATAATAAAACTTGAAAAACTTGAACTTGTGATATTGCGAAAAAATTCCTCTAGGACCAATTTAATCAGTAACAAACAATTTGAACCCAGGAGTATCAGTAGTTCGCATTGTGTGATCGTCCGAGTGAGGGTAGGTCTGAAAAGAACAGTTGTTGGTGAGGGACGTTTCGGCATTTCAGAGTCAAATTAATAGTGTTTGTCAGTCGATGAGGTGACATGTCTGCTTCGTTGAAGTGATTGGTCAGTTAAGCCATGATGGTATTGGCTAAAAGATTCGTGTAGAGTTTGTCATAAGTCATTGGTCGTTTTCGATATGAATCTATCTATATTGTTAGTCAAATTGGTCGGTTTGAGGTACGTCTATTGTTAGTCAAGTTGAGTAGGTCTGTTAGAAGTCCGTTTGTAGGTTTCGTTTACATATTGAGCTAAGTCGTTTGTAAGGCGCCGGTACGGTTGTTGACATCGTTTGTTCTAAGTAAGTGTACAAACTTCCTGCAGGTTAGCCGCGGAGCAGAGTCTCAGTCAATGTTGTAGTTTGTCACTTGCTGAAGCACAGCTATGTGATTGTAGACATCACCATTTTTTTTCTCGAGGCTCGTTTGTGCTCAATAAGTCTACTATGTTACGTTCATTACTTGGACGACAAAGCGAACGACTTCCGAACAACTACATCAGTGCGGTCCATACCTAACCACTTTTTCAAGAAAATGGGAGGATCGAATTTTCTTTTAAGATGCAACTATGATGTGACTTCTTTTGATGACCTACCGACCTTTTACAAAAGGATTCTTGACAGTTTTAATGAAATAAAAACTCTTTACAATTACTACCAAAAACAAGATATAGCTTTGTTCAACAACAAAGAAATACTTTTGGGTGGCAAACCGATTTTTTTTTTAGTAAATGGTTTAAAAAGGGAATTATTTCAATTGAAGACCTACTTGCTGAAAGCGGTAACGTCTTCACATTCCAGGAATTCTTTCTCAAATACTCATGCCAAACTAACTTTCTCCAATATTATCAAGTGATAAGCGCCAAACAGACCGACGCCTTCAACAAACCTTTTTTCACAATGAATGACAACATCTTCCCTCTGAGCGAAACTGTACAAATCAATCCAGGTCAAGAGATTTTTAGAAACTGCTTAATGCAAAAACTCATAACGAGGACCATACGGGCCCTCTATAAATAGCGATACTTGGGGTAAGATTTTCAAGTCTTTGAAAAACATCTGCAAGGACACAAAGCTCAAAGAGTTTCAGTTTAAACTCAGCCATAGAATTATAGTGACAAACAAAGAACTGTTCAGATTTGGAATCAAGCCTGGAGACAAATGTCTGTATTGTGGAGATAAAGACCTTTGTGCAAAACCGTCATTCAATGGTTCAACCAAACAAACCTATGTCAGATCCTCCCAACCACCAAGGAAGGTTTGTTTGGCATTCTTTCTAGTACATGTGATGCACGATACATGCACGATATATGTGATTTAACTACACCACCTTGGCTATGCGCCATTACATAGATGCAAACAAAACAAATAGCAAAACCATTTCCATTCATGAGTTTATTGACAAATTACTCGTGAAATATAACGTTGAATACATTAACAAGAACCGCTCCAAGGAAAGGACTATAATCTTGAAAACTTTAACTGTGTAAAAAAAAAATAAAGTTAATATGATCATGCAAAAAAATATATATTTATAATATCAATGTTATTTATTTATCTATTTATTTATTTATTTATTTTATTAGTATAGAGTTAGTATTGTAGCTTATTATATCTCTAAGTAAGTACGCGCGCTGTGATTGGTCAATTTAGCGGTCCGTACTTTCCTGCACGGACCGCTAAAACTTAAAGTTTTTTTTGTTGCCAAACTGTTGCGTGATTTATCGCCAAATTTTTTCAACTTATATTGCAGATAAAAGTTTAAAACTTTCTTTTACTCTAAATTGTGTACTAAAGCGTGCTAACGACATAAAAACGATTTCAAATTGATTCGTTTTGCTTTCGACCTGCTTCAGAAATTTAAAGCCGTTCCTCATGAATGGAAATCGGTGCCGAACCCTTTGGACACACAATAGGGATATAATAAATATCTTACTAACCTCGTTTTCTCGGTCCGTACCGTAAGTTACTGATCCTCGTTTTTTCCCCTTCGATTTATGGCCCCCGCGCTTCGCGCTTGGGCAATAAATCGAAGGGGAAAAAACTCGGTCCGTAACTTACGGTACGGACCTCGAACTCGGTTAGTAAGAGGTATTTATCAAGATACATGTGATGGTCTCTTGATCTTATTATTAGCAGAATAGGAATCGTGTTATATTATTATTGTATCGTAATCTAAATAGGGAGTGCTGTATCCGCTTGTAAGGAAAGTTGTAGTAAAGAAAACAGTATTGTAATGTTATTACAAACTAAAAAAGAAAAAAAAAACATCAGTGCGGTAAGTACTGTCAGACGAGTACGCCAACAAATTTCGTTCTCCTTCCGGCCGAACTTAAAGGCGGTCTCCTTTGAGCACACAAGAGGCCACCTAGATCGCCAAATCTACCTGCAGACGTCTGGTCAAAGCGCTGATAAACGACTGGTCACATACAGAAGACTCAACAAATTTTGGTTATTCTCTTAACATAGGTTCATTTAATATCCATATACATTTGAATCCAGATTACATTTATTGGCTATGCACAATAATATGTCCTTGCTTAGTGCAAGTCAGAAAACGGTTAAATAAACTAAAACAATTTATTTGAACTAGAATGATCACTAATATTTAATGGCAGGAACCAGGAAAGATAGACAAAGGAAAGGTTGGGGGGGGGGGAGAGAAAAAAAATTCGAGACTGAGCCCGCAGGTTCTCTCCCCCTTGTGGGGGGGGTAGCTGTAGCACACTATAGTATTGTGTGTACGGTCAAGGTCCGAAAAGCGAACTAAGACGCAGCAGCAAAGAAGTTTTTTGGGCTTCATAGCCGGCCTTAACCTCTGTTGTGTGCGCTGAATTGAAATGAAAATTTGCTTCAGAAAATTTAAATATTATTGCAATTATCATTTAAAATTGCTTTCACTTTAGACTATGGAACTTGAATTGAACTTAGATGATTGGGCTTAAAGAAACGTCCACTTCCTGGAAAGCAATTGTCGATTGAGCCAGAAATTCTCCGTCTGACTGAATAAAAAAGGAACAGTTCTTGCTTAGTCACACAACATTAACGTAAGTTTTGCTGAATCATTTTAACATGACAACTACAAAATGTCTAAAAACCTATTGTGAGTGGGCGCCTCTCATGGCTCTGAGCGTCCTGTTCGCGCCCTCTCCTTTTAGGCTTTTTTATGATTATTATTTTGCAAGTGAAGTGAAGTATATATGAAATAATTCATATTTGAACTGCGGTTGTAGATGCAAGTGAAGAATGATCATCGCAGTTAATTTTCCAATTTAAGCAATTGGAAAGAAGAAGCCTGAAAAAAATCAGGGCTTCAACGGGATTCGAACCCATGACCTCCGCGAATACCGGGGCGATGCTCTACCAACTGAGCTATGAAGCCACACATTGGTAGCGAGTTCAATTTATTGAGTTCAATTTATTGAGTTAATATCTTCCCGTGCAGTGAAATAATGTGAAGTATATATGAAATAATTCATATTTGAACTGCGGTTGTAGACGCAAGTGAAGAATGATCATCGCAGTTAATTTTCCAATGTAAGCAATTGGAAAGAAGAAGCCTGAAAAAAATCAGGGCTTCAACGGGATTCGAACCCATGACCTCCGCGAATACCGGTGCGATGCTCCAGTAGTCATGCACCTCTTCGGAACCTCTAATTTTATTTGCTCCCGGAGTCATCCACCTCTATTGTTTTCAGGACTAGGGCCATTGTTTCTGTTGTTTATTCTATTGTTTTCTCGGCCAATCCTGTTAGACCTTACGAGAGGTGCGTGGCGCCTCCGATGCTCTACCAACTGAGCTATGAAGCCACACATTGGGAGCGAGGTTGTTATTTTATATATATTATAAGTATAAATCTACTAGCGTTCTATCACGAATGACGTCCTCTGATTGGCTACGCTACTCACGTTCTATTCGGTGATAGATAGTGAGTAGCGTAACAGCGTGCGCTGGGGGCCGCTTCTTTGTGTCTGTAAAGAGGATTTAGATGAAAGTTTTGAACGACTAGTAGATTTATACTAAAACAATTAGATTATTCGCTCTCGATTTCTATGCGTGATAGAAATCTCGAGCTCATAATCTAATTGGGTAAATAGTTTTGCCCATTAACATTTAATATATATATCTGACTGTATTCCCAAGAACATACCTAGAGAATTTGGCTCGTCACTACTAATCTTTATACAATTCTTTCCTAGAGCTAGCTCTCCATAAGGCTTATCGTAGCTCAAATAAACTCACCGTCT
>CM042755.1:21032461-21070020 GCA_022496165.2 Catalaphyllia jardinei
CGAATCTGGCAAACATGGGTGCAAGTGCTTCGATGACCTTGGCACTTGTAGTAGACTTCAGAATAGCAACTTCTAAGAAACGACTGTAGTAATCGATCACCACCAAAATACTCTCTCCTGTGGGTAGGGGTCCCAGCAGGTCTGCTCCACAATCCTGCCAAGGAGCACTTGAAGGAAGAACGCGGGACATCGGCTCAGGAGGGTTAAATCCAGAAGTGACCTGGCAGCCATGACAAACTTTACAAAATTTCTCAACTTCCTTGTCCATTCCCGGCCACCAAACTTTACTACGGAGCCGATACTTCGTCTTCACTATACCCTGGTGCCCTTCGTGTGCCAGCCGCACCACCCTGTCGCGCAGGAGCTTGGGAACCACAATCCTTGTGCCGCGAAGCAATAGCTCACCATAGACGCATAATTCGTCCTTGACTTGTGCATACGAGGGAAGTGTACACCGGTCCCAGTCCCCTGATCTCACGCAACTCTTTATTATCGTCAATTCTTCGTCAAAATAGGAAGCTTCTTCAATTTCTGTAGGTGATAGAGCAACGGGTATACAGCTTACAGCAATGGCTCTGACAAAGTCGTAGTCTTCTCCATGGTCCACCTGATCCAAGGAGTTCAAACGGGACAACGCGTCGGCTATATTTGTCTTCCCTGGGCGGTACACCACTTTAAAATCGTACCCTTGTAGTCTCAAGACCCATCTCTCTATTCGGGCGCAAGGCTTTGAAGTGCGCGAGTAGACACGCTCTAAAGGCTTGTGATCTGTTTCTACCTCGAAGCTCTGACCGGAAACGTACATGTTGAACCGTTCACACGCCCAGACCAAGGCAAGTGCCTCCTTCTCTGTTTGGCTGTAGCGTCGTTCCACGTCAGTTAGACTCCTCGACGCGTAGGAGACAACTCTCCACATTTCCCCCTGCTGCTGGGTGAGAACCGCTCCTAATCCAACTGGAGACGCATCGGCAATGATTCGCGTTCTGCAGCCAACCTTAAAATAAGCCAGTGTCTCTGCCTGGGTGATTAGACGCTTCAGTTCCTCAAAGGCTGTTTGCTGCTCTTTACCCCAGTGAAACACGATGCCCTTCCTGGTTAACTCTTGAATAGGCTTGGCCACGGACGCCACGTCAGGCATGAACTTAGCGGAATATTGGACAAGACCCATAAACGATCGCACTTCACTTGCGTCCTTGGGAGATCTAGCATCTCTTATAGCAGCAATCTTCTCTTCGGATGGGTTTACGCCGTCACTAGTCAGCTCGTGACCAAAGAACGTAAGCCTTGACAACCTAAACTCGCACTTGTCTCCGTTCACCGTCAACCCCACTTCACTCAGCCTATCTAACACCACAAAAAGACGCTTGTCATGTTCCTCCACGTCACACCCATGAACAATGAGATCGTCCGCAATGTTCGCAACCCCAGCACAACCCCTTAACACATCTCTAATGATCTGCTGATATTTCTCCGGCGCCGACGTTACGCCAAACATCAACCGCTTGTAACGATAAAGCCCTCGATGCGTGACAAAGGTAGTGATGTGGCGACTTTCCTCACTGAGTAAAATCTGGTGAAAACCCCACTTGAGATCTATCTTGCTGAACACCGTACTGCCATTCAAGTCGTGTAACAGCTCCTCAACGGTTGGAATTGGGTGACGCTCTCGGACGATTGCTTCATTTGCACGACGCATATCAACACAGACTCTTACGTCGCCACCGCTTTTGGGAACCACCACCAACGGCGAAATCCATCCTGACGGCCCCTCCGGCACTTCCTCTATAATGTCAAGCTCCAAAAGTTCATCCAGCTTTGCATCCACCTTCTCGCGTAACCCGAACGGTATCCTGCGTACCTGCTGCGCTACAGGCTTCACCGACTCATCAATGTGTAGCTTGAGCTCGTAGCCCTTCAAAAGACCAACACCACTAAACAAGTGCTTGTATTTCTCTCTGACATCCCCGTCCGATCGCCCACCGTCAACACTGTTTGTCTGAAAAGGACCAATACGCAACAGGTTTAGCGCCTCGGCAGTCTCTCGGCCCAACAGCGTGCGACCATCGCCTTCAATCACCATAAAATCAGCATTACTTCCGTTTTCAAACCCAGCCAGCGTGACATCTGCCGTGAACGTTCCTAGGGTCGGTAAAGGTTCTGTACCACCATAAGCAAAAAGTTCCTTTGCAGATTTGCGAGATTCACAGTTAATCCCCTTTTGCTTTAACAACTCCCAGGTCTGCGGGCCCATAACATTACATGAAGCTCCCGAATCAATGAGAACATCGGGTACGTCTACACCACCAATGACCAGTGTTACTAAAGTGCTCCTTTGTTCCTTGTGATCATTCACCTGTTCCACTGAAAAGGCATAACCGGGTCTTTGCGAATGACCTGGTGTAGCGAAATCTCCTTTGTCTTCTTCTCCAGGGCTAGGTCTTCCAGTCACGAGGTTCGCCTCTCGCCCTCCGCGTCCACCTCGACCCAGTCCACCAGCACTCCTGCCTCCTCTGCCGCGTCCGCCTCTGCTACTCTCAGGTCCTCTAGATCCCGAATGGGTCCTGCTTAGCTGATGGAGTCGAGGGCATTTAACTTTGAAGTGGCCTGTTTCGCCGCACTTCCTGCAAGTTTGACCACGCGCCGGGCACTTTTTGTCTTGACTGAAGTGTCCTTCTTGTCCGCAGCTAAAGCACGTCTTCGCTTTCCTGGGATTTTTGTTTCCATACAGCCTGCCACCCACTGCATTGACCTGGTTATCTGCTTGGTCGGTACTATATTGCTTCAGTTGTCGATCAACCGCTTCTTGGGATCTTGCAACACGCAACAATTCATCTAACGTAACAGTTCCTTCCTTTTCCAGAAATTTCCGGCGTAAATGGCTCGAATAACACTTGTCTATGAGCTGATCGCGAATGTAGTCATCCTCGCCGGCGCCAAAATCACAAGTCGCTGCTCGCTGACGCAATCTACAAACGAACTGATCAACTGTCTCTCCGATCCCTTGCGAAATTTGTCGAAACAAATGTCTCTCAAAGGGAATGTTCGCCTTTGGCACGAAATGGTCGTCCAACACCTTTAACGTTGCTTCAAAACTTGCATCTCCACCCTCACCAGCTAGTGTGAAATAAATTTCTTGCACATCCATACCAGCGACATGCAACAGCAAAGCACGTTTTTGAGCGTCGTTCGATACACCTTTCCCGCTCACATACAAACTGAACGCTCGCTTCCACTTCTTCCATCGCTGACTTAAATTGTGCGCCTCTCCTTTTGGATTAAATGGTTCCAATCCACTGACATCTAAAGTAACAGAAGTCATCCCAGAACCGCCAACAGCACCGCTCGTCGCGTTAGTTTCGCCCGATCCACCGCCTCCCGGCATCGCTGAAATAAATCCTTGACGAAATCCTCGACGAAATCCACAGCGAAATTTTCAACGAAACTCTTGAAACCCTCGGCGAAATCCTCGAAATATCCTCGTCGCCAATGTAGTACCGCGGTTAGGTTAAAACACACTTTATTCACGACCGTTACACTCCGAGCTCAGAACGCTAACTGACTCGAATAAATTACAACACACGCTATCTATAGTACATGCAAATTACATAATTCCCGTGTGTACTACATCACATTCATTCTCTCGCTTCTACGCGCTTGCATTAGCATCGTATACACTACACCATGTTTGTTTTATCAAGATATTTTTTGACCCAGATAGTTTTTAAAGATTTATTGAAAGAGAAAAGATCGATCATTTTAAGTCCACCATCGCGGTATTAGTTAATTATGGCGTTTCGTTTAATCTTGGCAGGTTTCCCGTCCCATAGGAAATGATAGGAAGCTTCGTTCAATTCTCTGATAGCTTGGTCGTTTGTTTGCAAAGGAGAAAAGACATTAACCAACTGGGAGGCGACTAGGCTTTTTAATATAGTGATTTTTCCAACTAAGCTTAATCTTCGATACTGCCAGTTTTTAAGTACTTTCTGAACTTTTTCGGTTTTTTTTTTTCGAAATTCAAAATCATGGTTACTTCAGGGTCTATTGAGAGCCAGACTCTTAGTGTTTTTGATTTTGAGTTCTTGCCATTTGAAATCTTTTTCTGAACACAAGAGTTCTGAGCTTCTGGCTTTTGAACCTATCCATAACGCTTCGGTTTTTTTATTGTTAAGTCTGAGGCCAGATATCTTGCTGAATTTTTCTATAACGTCGTGTCTTGTGAGCCGTCTAGAATTAATGTGGTATCATCTGCATATTGACTTAATTTGATTTCATTTTGGCTGATTGAAATGCCTTTAATACTAGGGTCCCGTCGAATTGCGTTAGCTAGAACTTCGACGGAAAGAACAAACAAATATGGAGATAAATGGCAGCCTTGTCTCACCCCTCTTTCAATTTTAAAACAATCGCTCATCCACCCGTTGTTTATTATACAGCTTTCTATGTCACAATAAAGAGTTCGTATCCACTTTTGGATCGAGAGGCCGAAGCCATAGTGTTGTAAGGTTTTTTCAATAAATGGCCATTCGAGGGTGTCGAAGGCTTTTTCGAAGTCTAAAAGCAGAATCAAACCAGGGATATTTTTGTTAGCGGTGTAGTTAATGATGCTATTGATATGGATACATTATTCAAGTGGGAAGCCGCTGAACTGAATTTACAAAATAACGAGGAAAAGCTGGAAAACAGCCAAAGAAAGCTACAAATTTTAAATTTCTAAACATCGCAGGGCCGGGTTGTTCGAAAGCCCATTTAAAGTTCTATAGCATAAGATATATTTCCTTTACCTTTGAGAAGAAATATTCGTACAAAAGTTCATTTAGATCAAAATTAACTTCTTACTTACATGTCTTCACTACGTGCCGCCCTGCCAAAATTTTTCAATATTCTCTGTGTTTATAGATTTGCTAGTGTTCTCCAAATGTCAAATTATGTGAAATTCTGGTCAATTCTGGGCCGGCAGTTTCAGACATCAGTTGAATGAAAGCGGAATATATACGACCTATTCCAGGTGTGACATACAAAAAAATCCAGAAACCAGTGCGAAATCTCACCAAACAATGACAGGTAGTAGTTAATAATAATCTTAACTTTTGATACTTCTTTGTTAATTTTTTAATAATTCTATACTATAAATTTGTGTCTACCAAAAATACAATTTGTGGTCCCAAGGGGTGGGAATTTGACTTACAATGGAGACCCAAGGGTGGGGAAACTGACATTTGAAAACCTGAAAATGTCAAATTTCCCCGGGGTTGCCCGACCCCCCTCCCCCCCACCCTCCCATCCTGGGACGAACCATTGATAGGTGCATAAAAAGCTAAAGCTATGCGTGCACAGGAGGGGAATATAACACTAAAAAATCTCCAAAGTGTCAATAGTGGTGGCGATGTCAGTATTATGATTGAAAACATATTGACTCACATCGTTTAATTACATCTGGTATTTTATTATCAATTGTTGTGCTCAGGTAATCACAACGTATATGAAACGTATATGTTGCCCCTCTATTTTTATTGAAGCAGGAGAAACGGAACCAGGTGCATAAGATGAGAATCGAAAATTAAAAATAGTACAAAAAGTCTGATTCGGAAATTTGGTGGCAAGAAAAGAAAAGCTTTCAAGGATATATGTTGCCCTTCAAAATTTGCAAATACCTCGGATTCGGAATAGCAAGGTTCACGGCAATGATTGGCCAAGGAGAATTTTCCGTAATCTTGTTAGGGGTTAATGATTTCGCCAGAAATCCACATCTATTTTTAACTTGTCAAGCAACAAGACCATTTGTCGCTGTTTCATTTGCCATCGAATTTAAATTAGTACAGTAAAAGTACTCCAATATTCCAAGCCGTCTATTATTTGAAAGCTCCCTGAATCATCCCATTACGACGTCAAGACAAGCCAAAAAAAGTGCCGCTTTGGATTAAAGTGCACAATTTGGAAAGTGCTAAAAGCTTTGAGTGCGAAGGTCATCAAGACAAATTAAATATGGTTAGAACTTTCTGCCTTTGTAAACTGAGAAATTTTAGCGGCTTCCATAAAGATTGTACAGCTTTGAATACTTGCAAAGTTTATTTTTATACGGCTGTACAGTAATAATTTGCATTCTCGTTTTATATTTAACAAATAAAGAGGTTTAAGCCGTGTATTACACTGTGATATAGCACGACGAGCATTTGAGAACACTAGGGAGGAGGGAACTCGAGTGCTCTCAAATGCCTGGAGTGTTTTATCACAGTGTACTATATCGACTTGTTCTTCATTTGCTTTATGACACAGATTTTACACGCGCGAAACAACAAAACACGCTTTTTTTATGTTTTATACTCTGATAAAACATGGGTTTTGACCAATCAGACCGCGCGCCCGGTCCTATCTACATTAAAAATATAAATAAAAGTCATTTTATGAGACTCTCTTTGTGATTCTTTTTAGCTGTCGACGGTCATCCAAGATATTTCGAAGTTGGTCGATGGCCGTAAATAGTTTACTTTTTCTACAAAATCGTTTCTTGTAAAGGGTTCTTCCATTGTCGTAAGCCATTAAAAAATTTACTCGTATGATATTTTTTTAATAAGAGGTAGTAGAAATTTTGCGATTACCTAAACAAATTACATTTTCTGCATTTAAAACTGAGATCAATAATTAATGTCCAAGAAACCATTCACCAGTCTAAAAGCGGATTAACTGAAGTAAGACAAGTTGTAACATGATGGATTGTTCATTTGACATAAACATTAGTTTTTCCTCAGTAAATTACTTTGCATGAACAAATTTTAAAATTCCAAGGTGATAACCACATCTCCAAATCAAATACATACATATTTTTCATTTCATTCATAGCATCAAGTCTAAACTGCATTCAAATTATCTTATTACACCTGTCTATTATTCATTTGATTTCATTTAATATTAATTTGTATAGGTTAATCATACAGTTTCGAGTTCAATTTGGGATAAATTTGCACGAGTGAGTTTTTGAAAAAGGTGAAATTGCACGAGCCGCTATAAACATGAAAAAATCACGTGGATGAAGTGCCGGAAGATCGTCTTGAAACCACTTTTTTTCATTTGAGAAAAATTCCCAAACGTTTCGCGATCATTTTAGAGCAAATTTATCCATTTTTTTTAATTGGAGGCCATTCGAGTCAAGTTTAGTGAGAGCAAGATGTGTTGCTTGACGGTTTTGCAATACAAATAGAGTCACGTTGTAGAAACGTGTAATTATTGGAAACCCCCATAAGGCATCGTATCGACAAACAATAAACAAGACGTCTTGAAGCGATTTGTGAAAAACAGAATTTTTGCGGCCTGAGTTTTAAAGAGACAAAACTAGCAGGAGAGTATTGCATGATGAGTGAGCGAGCGTGTGAACGAGAGCTAGCATCTTCAATGCAAGCGCTAGCTTGTACAACACAACAAGAACTGACAATCGAATTTTACTAAAACAGTTATATTCATTCGCCCCTCCAAGCAAAACAAGAGTGAAATGCAATGTACTGTTTGAAGTAATTAGGACATGCGTTTGGTTGAGGCTTGAAATTTGCAGCGTGTATGTGAGATTTGAAACAACCGCGACTGAAGTCTGTTATTGTGTTCGACGATAGGACAACACATTATAATCCCGTCATTCCCGCGGGTCTTTGTCCCGCAATTTTCCGCGATGCCAGATGAATTCAGGGTTTGGATGCCATCTTGGACTGAATGGGTGGCGCAAATAACTTCGATCTCATGTACTAATTTTCCATGACCGCCTTACACTTGCAGTGATATTACAGTTTGAGATGGTGAATATAATTCGTAATTTGGCTTTTCGCAGTTTTCCACACATGGGTAACAGCAAATATGGCTACCTAGGAGAATGTCAGAAAGCTGTGTAGTGGTGTGTTTTCTAGTTGATTTTACATGTTCACGAACACGATTTTTTGTATCGCCTCGTTGACTTTGGAATATCGATGTTAACCTTGTGAACAGCTCTATTTCATAGGCAGTATTTTGATTGGATTTGTTGATCAATTAGTCAGTCGAATATTGTTTGGAACTGGTGCATGGAAACTACTCTGGAGGAAAGATCCGTAAGAGTGGGCTTGAACCAAGGAACAGAAGTGTAAATACTGCCTACTGTCTGCCACACTTTTTCAAATGTATACGTTTGCTTATATTTGCGCTTCCATCAGTAGAATAATGTACTTAACAAATAAAGAAACCTCGACTGTGCTCTGTTCTGTTGTAAAGCACGCAGGAAGCGGTAGAGCACGAAAGAAGTTTACCGAGTCAAAATCTCTAGCGTACAACGTGCGCTAATTAGGGCCACTTAATTACCTAGTACTAGAATTACTTTAAAAATTACAAAATGCGAAATTTATATGTATGTATGCATGTGTATTTACATGTTTAAATTAATTGGCTAATTATTACATAAGAAACAGTCTTTACATTCGATGTCCAGTTGACAATTAAAATTAACTTGTTCTATTCGTTTTCTAAAAAGCCGAATAGATTTTTCGAGTTTTGACCATAGGACAGGGCCTAGGTACGACAGGCTGTGTTTACCGTATGCAACTGTCCTGAATCTTGGTATTATGAAGTCTGAATTTCTTAAATTATAATGAGTACTAGAGACAACGAATAAGTCCGTGATATAGGGGGCGCCAAACCGTTTTTGACTTTAAACATCAAGATTGCTATGTCCTGTAGTCTTCGCGTGTTTAGTGTAGGCGGGAGCCATAATCATAATCATAATCATAATCATAAATGGCCTGTTTTCATCAGTGGAGAAATGTAAATCATTTTGGAAAACATTCCAAAGGAGAGCCCCGAAGGTCGATCCTTGGGGACAGCCTCTTGTGGTCGCGTGCCAGTCATTTGTCGTTTCTTGATTGATCCTTACTCGATTTTTTCTATTTGTGAAATGATCGTATCAGGGGCTAAGGAGTTATTGGAAAAACCATATGCCCTCAGCTTGTTGAACAGTAAGGGAGGGTACAGCGAATCAAATGCCTTAGACATGTCAGTGGACAAGACTCCCACAACGTTGCTGTTGTCAACAGCCCGTTCCATCTTTCTACCAGTCCAGTAAGGGAAGTTTCACAGCTCTGGCCCTTTCGATATGCAGTCAGGTTGTGGCTCAACTTTGGGTCAACAAATGATGTCAGTTGTTTTCTTAGTAGCTGTTCGAAGACCTTTCCTATCACTGTTAGTACTGTAAAAGGTCTATAGTTCTTAATGTCCTGTTTAGTCCCGTTACACCACCTTTGATGTTAAAAAAGTTGAACTGTGTTTCTATTCGCTTAATACTATAGATATATTAATAAGCTTAGTTCATAAGAATTAAATGTGAAAGAATTAATACAAGAAAACTGAAAGATTTTAAGTCAATAGGGAAATTAGCCCTCAAGGAAGTCCAGATAAGATATAAGTAAGTTATGGCATAAAACGTTTACGACTAGCAAGGTTAAAGACAACAACTCAATCAGTGTGGGCATCGCCATTTTTTTTTTCTTTGAGTGCGTATGCCTAAGTGTAATTTCTTGTTATATTATTATTTTAAAAATATTCTTCAATTTAGCGACAAAGGAAAAAATAAGCAACACAAAGTAAAACTGTAACATAGCGTAACACTATTTAACGTAATTTTTTGGCAGTGTGGTGTAAGGCAGTGTAATATAGTTAAGTGTAGTTTGTATAGGTAATCATACGGTTTCGAGTTCAATTCGGAATTAATTTGCACGAGTGAGTTTTTCAAAAAGTTGAAATTGCACGAGCCGCCTCGGCGAGTGCAATTTCAGCTTTTTGAAAAACTCACAAGTGCAAATTAATTTCAAACTGAACGAGAAAAACCGTATGATTACTTATTAATAATACAAACATTAAAAAATTTCGCGCGGAAAAAGAGCCGGAAGATGTTTCTTGAAGCCATTTTTTCGCATTCAAGAAAACTTTTTGTACAACATTTTTGCCATTGCTTTACATGACATCATTGGCCTACAAATTTCTCATTGTCTTTCTGCAAATCATGATCCAGAATTATGATGTGTAATTTGCACTGGTGTTGCACTTGAACTGCACTGCTCTCAGCCAATCAGAATCGAGTAAGTTTCATGTTATTTGAAATAATTATAAAGAGTGTTAAAGAAAATATTGAAATTACAATATAAAACCTGGAAAAGTTGTAGAATAAGCTAATTGTAATATGATATCTTCTGGCTTTATATTTAAGAAACGCGAGTTTCCTTAGAATGGCTAATTTTCAAGCCAAATTGCCTTATATCTGGCCCTGAAATTTATTTAGCATCGCCATTTTAATTTCCTCCAAAACAAAAAATCATTTATAAGAAATGAATCACATAGTGATGAATAGTTTAATATGGACTACTAGCTACTACTGATAGTCGGATTTTGAGCAAATTTGGATTTTCACATTTTTGCCGCAAATTTCCTTGGCAATATGCCAGCTTTTTACATTGATATCCTCAAAGCATGAACTGAAGTTCAGAAATTTTAATTTTAATGAGAATAACCGCATTAAAAATAGTATCTTGTGGGAAAACTAGAATATTAAAATACAAGGAAAATCAGTGCCTTGGAAAGAGTGACAGGCTGTTCAGTTGTGCAGAGAGATTAGAAAACCTTTTAGATGAAAACAATTCCTTGTTAAGTAATTCGGTTTGGGGGCCTATATCCGCCATACCTAGCAAATGAAAACAAACTTTAAGATCTGGTTTAAATGCAAATAGCAACCAATCAGAAACAAAAAAAATGGGCAATTTTTATTTTCAACCAATGCACTTGAAGTAAAAGTATCCGTAAATTATTGACCCGCAGGAAATTCCGTGAACCTTTTAAGCTTGTTTTAGATTATGTAGGCTAAAGATAGAAGAAAAATGAGCTTAATGCAATTTAGTCTCTTTCTTTTAACGTAGCAACAGAAACTAAGAAATTAAGTCTGTTTCAGAATAAGATAATAAGTATGTTTCAGAATAAGATAATTCATATCATGTTACCTTATGGTAGAAGGTTATATATTTGGGTAGCTATTGTAGCTTCTTAAAATCTCTGTCTCGCATGTTAGTCGAGTGCAAAACTGTTTCATGATCTCTGGTTCAAAGCTATTAACTGTTGGAATCTTCAGAGTGGTAACTCCTAAACACTAGATGTACCAGGTATATCGTACAGTTATTATCCCGAAGAGAAAGAAAACCACTATTTCATTTTCTTAGGTAAAAGATACATTTTTGTACAAAGGCTTGAGAAAAATACTTTAAGGTGGTTCGATAGAGATTTTTCTAGATCATACCTAACACTTTCAATTAGCGTTTTACGAACCTATCGTTGTCGCGATCGATGTGAAAATTGCAAAAGGTTTTCAAAAAGGCTGAAGTTTGGTTGAATGTGTTTTTTAGGTAATCGATATTTCTATGGAAACGATAAAAAAATAAAAACCAGTAAAGCACGAATTTTGTACGAACCAGATCTGTTATAGAAAAGCTTATGATGTATGGCAAGGGGAATATGCAAGAATTAGAATATAAAAATTCTGTATGTTTGATTTCAAATAAATCGCGAAAACATTTCACGCCATGCTTTTTGTTTACTGAAATTAAATGGACTGAAAGAAGAAGAATATTTTAATAAAATTGTTCCCAAAGATACCAAAACATGCCTTTCAATTATATTTTGAAGCCATGAAACTTATGCTGGTTTGTGTTTTCGTGACCTCGAGAACGAGATTTTTTCTTAACATCACTTCCGTAATACATTTGTACCATTTTTCGATTTTAAGCGCTTTTTGAAAACTTTTAAAAACGGATTTTTCCCTCAAAACGTTAACCGGGTATTCCTGATAATGATAACAATTTTATTACAAAGTTTCATTAGCATTGATACACTGGAGCATTGATACACTGGGACGATGAAGTAGGCGCTCGAATCCACGAAACAAACGTTACAAATTCCCGATATCAAAAAAACTTACGCTAAATTAAAATATTCAGACCCATGTGTGTAACATTCCTCAGTGATCAATACATTTGGTTGATGCATATTTTAAAAAATAATAATTTGCTTTCTCCGTGATTGACTTAATGCATTGACAACATCACTTTTGCGCAACTTTTAACCCTTTTTCTCCTGAAAAGAAAAGTACGATTTTCCCAAACTACCCTCCTGTTCTTTGTCTCTCGGTAACAAGGTAACTCGGAAATGGTCAATTGACAACTGCTTCCCCTCAAGCCTCAAGTCCGGCACACACTCCAGTTCAAATTGAAGCCATTAGCTCATAAAAGAAGAACAGTTCTTCTTGGCGCCTTAAAAATACTAGCCAGTTACAAGTAGAGTGATATAAAGACCGACATTCAAAAGAAGTAGTTCCGGAAATGCACTGGCAATAAATGCTACCCTATTCAATTAGATGCTACCAGCTGGTATACAACTGCGAAAGCTTTTATTACAGTTCACTTTATGTTTAGATGTCACTAAATTTCTCAGGAATTAAATCATGTTCAGTTTGCCTTGCTATATACTAATTTATATATTTATAAATGCCCATTCATTCACTTTTCGTGTATTTTTCTAAAAGGGAAGGCATATTTACTGATATTGCAATCCAAGCATCAAACTTATGTACTATTACCATAGTAAATCAATCTGCAATCTTTATTACCACCCTTGATACGCGACCACAAAATTTTAAACATTCAATTAACTAGTAAGGTTAGCAATTTGCAATCATGGCAACACTTTTGTTCTCTTTGAAACGATCCTCTGAACATTTCCTCACAAACACCAAATGATTTCTTTGAAATGAATGTTTCCCAGTTTTTTTTCGGAAATTATTGCGTTTACCTTTGAATAAGAAACAATAGAGAAACCTTCAATGAAAGCGCTTAAAAGTCGGTTAACTTATTTGACAATGACACAAACAAACATAACAGCAGTTTCCAGTTTCAGACTAAATTGCGCAAAATCCCTAGCCTTACGTTAGACTTACTAGTTCGTTTGGTATATTGACATTGCCATTACAGTATGGATGTTAATAAAACAAAAACAACGGAAAATAATCCCTCTACCAATACGAGGTCAGTGTTTTTTTGTCCGCTATATCCAAACTTCACCTGGGATTTAAACAGTACGACCACTTCTTGGATTTTGGTTTTCATCATAGCTTTTGCCTCTCCCGTTACCATTCTCTTGAATTTGTCTGTAATCATTGCCGTCAAGCGAAGGAAAGAACTGCAAAAACCTGTCAACATTCTGTTGTTTAGTATGGCCGTAGCAGATTTTCTAGCGGGCGCTATATCAATGCCGTTATCTGCCACGGTTGATATCTTTATTCTCCGCCAAGTTCCGTTTCAGTATATCTGTACACTAGATTCAATGATAAGCAAGCCCATGATGATTTTTATTTGCCTCTCATCTCTTTATCATTTAACTGCGATTGCATGGGAGAGGTACGTAGCGATACAAAAGTCCATCCACCACAAAGCTATTGTTACAAATGGTCTCCTAAAAAAACTCTCGCTAGTCGCCTGGTTGTTAGGCTTGTTCACGTCGGCTCCGTCTTTTGCTATGGTGAAGGTTGGGATGGACCGCGAGGTGTTCCAAATCAGATTCATTGTAGAAGCTGCCGTGGGACTCATTTGCTTAATATCTATTGCGTATTTCTATTTCATGGTGTACCTTGGAGTACGCAAACGCAAAATAAACGAAATCAGCCGAGTCGACGCTCTGATAAAAGCGAAACTTGAATTGAAGGTTGCCAAGACGACTGGCCTGCTAACTACTTCACTAATGTTGTCGTTTCTCCCTGGGATTGGAATAATTTTCTTAAGAAACAATTTCCCAGTATTTGCAACAAGTGTGTTTCTCCGTTTGGGCGAAACATTTGCGCTGTTGAACTCTCTAGCTAGCCCTGTCTTGTACTGTTACAAAGACCGCCAGTTTCGGAAGGTTGTGCTGGAGCTGTTAAGAGTGAGAAAATCGAACGCAGTTCAGCTAGAAGATCATTGTGTCGCGCGATTTGTCATAAGAAATAAATCATTTGGATCAGTGGAGCAACTGAAGAAATCTGTTGGTTATAAAAGCTTCAGGGAAACGTTCTCCATACCTTTAAGTTCAAATGAAAATGACAGCCGTCGCGTGTGCATTCAACCTCGCCTAACAAGATCAGTCTCGTGCGATGCAGCCATTTTCGATAATTTTGTTCACCCTCTTGCCAAGCCTCATGAAATGTTAATGAGGAGAAAACTTTCAGCGGCAATTTAACCAAATATTTAGTTGTTTTTTCGATAGTATAGATCTGCAGTAACTTCTATTATAATCATCAAAAATGTCAATTCGTTTCCATAAAAATGACTGCCAATAAAATATGTCTTAATTAATACTTAGAATAAAAACAATATTCCTGTATCTCATGCGAACTCAAGCAAACAAAGTTTCGATCTATCCTCTAAATATATCAATCTATTTTTAGTTCAGAATTTTTATCTTAACTTGGGCGTTGTCTCTTGTTTATAGTTTCGTAGAACAGCTTAGTATTTTTTCCATGATTTAACTGTCATTTATTCTATTAAAGTTAGGTTTCTCACCGACAGACCGCATTCTAGTGAAAGCTGTATTCTTGGGTTGCACGTGACGTCAACGTTTTCCATATTCCAAAACTTAAGAGCCACCAAAATTAGTTATCTTTATCAGGCACGAGAAAGGGTAAATTTATATCTGCCGTGGACAACTTTTCAGCTCATGAATATGCTTCGTCTAAAAATAGGCACATTTTAAATTTCAGAGTTATGGCAGTGTGTGACATAAAGCTATGGAGGTGTTTGTCGAAAAATATATACTTATCTCGGGATTTTTAGCCTTTATTTTTAGAAGTTAAAGTTTTAGGAAAAGTTTTTAAATGTTTGCTTGATCAGTTCAGGTAATCAGTGGCCTAGATAGCCAAAGTAATTTTCAGATTTTTACGCTATTTTCCGGCCGCCATGTGGAGGTTTTAGGTGGGGAAATATTCGGTCACGTGACGTGTTTAGACCAATCGCACACGAGAGAAAATATTTGATGGATTATTAATTAACAATTAGACTACGAGCCCGAGTTTTCTACGAGCAGATAGTCAACGAGGCGCAGCCGAGTTGACTATCGCTCGTAGAAAACGAGGGCGAGTAGTCTAATTGTTTTAGTATAAACTTACCATAGTCTCATTGCATAAAAAGAAAAAAATGTCAAGTAACGCGTAGAAAAGAACTGTTTTATTACGTTAGATCAGGTTCAAACGTGATGCGCGATGTGCGCTGATGCGTAACTGATGACTATCAGCAGATAGTCATCAGTAATTTAGCCAATCAAATTCACGGATTCACGATAGACTACGGTAAATTTATACTAATAAACAATAGTCTCCATTGGCGCGAAAAATATGAAGGGATATTTGTCCGCGGACAGTTTTCTGAGAGCGTAGCTCGAGGAAAACTGAGGAAAACTGAGAGCTTCAATAATTAAGGAATAGACAATGTCCAAACCAAATCTCCGAGCATATTTTCGCACCAAGTGGAGGCTATTGTGTTTATTATCCTTCAAATATTTTTCGCATTACTCACAAGTTGGGAGTATCCTGGGATATTCGGTCACGTGACGTGTTTAGACGAATGGATAGCTATCATCTCTTATTCAGCAAGCGCGAGTGAAATAATTGTTTTATTAAAACGCCTCCAAACAATAGAAAACTAGACTAAAATAAAAATAAAAATGCCCAAAAATTCACGCGTTACGCTGACCTAATTTGTAGAGCATGGTATTATGGCTCAAAACCCATGATGATGGCTAAGCCAATGAAACTCTCGAATTGCAATAGCCAATAATTCAGCTTTTAATAACAGT
This sequence comes from Catalaphyllia jardinei, assembly GCA_022496165.2. Lineage (NCBI taxonomy): Eukaryota > Metazoa > Cnidaria > Anthozoa > Scleractinia > Caryophylliidae > Catalaphyllia > Catalaphyllia jardinei. The sequence goes on from CM042755.1 coordinate 21,048,329, forward strand.
GAATAAAAAGGATAGCAATCCAAACCGTAACAGGCCATTTCCGAGTTACCTTGTGTCTCGGTTTCAAAAAGAGTCTCGAGCTACCTTGTGCCTCTGTTTCAGAACGAGTCTTGGTGCAAAACCTTCTTTATGAAAATAAGTTTGATTTGCATGAAGATGAACCTTTCTTTCATATAACGATGCAAGGCTAATACTACGTAAAAAGCTTAACGGTGCAACGACATGATAGAATCCAAACTGAAAGCCAACAATTGCAACTGTGGACAGCTGTTTTGACCTTGATGTAAAGTGTATATGAAGTAATTCATATTTGAACTGCGGTTATAGATGCAAGTGAAGTATGATCCTCGCAGTAAATCTTCCAATTTAAGCAACTGGAAAGAAGAAGCCTGAAAAAAAAAATCAGGGCTTCTACGGGATTCGAACCCATGACCTCCGCGATACCAGTGCGATGCTCTACCAACTGAGCTATGAAGCCACACATTGGGAGCAAGGTCCATTTATTGAGTTCATATCTCCCGTAAGGAGTGAAATGATGTAAAGTGTATATGAAGTAATTCATATTTGAACTGCGGTTATAGATGCAAGTGAAGTATGATCCTCGCAGTAAAGCTTCCAATTTAAGCAACTGGAAAGAAGATAAATTGACCTTGCCCCCAATGTGTGACTTCATAGCTCAGTTGGTAGAGCATCGCACCGGTATCGCGGAGGTCATGGGTTCGAATCCCGTTGAAGCCCTGATTTTTTTTTCAGGCTTCTTCTTTCCAGTTGCTTAAATTGGAAGATTTACTGCGACGATCATACTTCACTTGTTTTGACCTTGTTGGGTCTCATCAGCACGGTGTAGCAAGCTATGAAGTAATCAGCTGGCCGACTGATATTCATACACTCACTAAGATGGTGATGACCTCAGATGAAACTCAAATCCAAATCCCTGCCAATTGGCCAATGTCACATGCGAAACGCGTGACAAGGAACAATAGTAAAAATCCAGAATATCATGTCGTTGCCGCGATAAGGTAACTGCGGGCAAACACAAACTGTCCCGCAGGAAAATCATGGCCAAACCATGTTAAAAATGAGCAGCATATCGGATCTGAAAAGAACTACGGCCCCAAAAAATACTAGACAGTGAAACCTCATGATGCACAGGACCGCAAACGAAAATGCTGCCAGTGAACGCAGGATCTGTAAAAGATCTGATCAGCCAAAAATAGAAAGCAACAAACAATGATGCAAGGCTGATACTATCAGCTGATACTATAAAGCTGATACTAGTATCAGCCTTGCATCATTGTTTGTTCCCGGGGGGGGGGTACTTCCTTATAAGAGGCTAATGGGGATGTGCCGCTGGATGGGGTCGCATTTTCAAGACTGGACTGACTATAATGGGGTTACATTTTTAGTAGAGTTACTAGAATGGGGTCGCACATTTTCGAGATGTCTGGGATAAGAAAATTCTGGCAAGCAGGGAAGATACGCGGTTAAAAAATGATGCGTGCTGTTTTTTAATATTTAACAGTCGTCTCGCATTGAATTCCGTCGGTTCAGGAAATCACAACTTAAACATTAATGACTTGCACAATAGTGCGGGACCCCTGGGTCCAGAACAAAGTCCAACAAATCATCCGTGCTACGGTATTTATTTTGCGGCTATTCTATCCTCCACTGAAGTTAACATAACCCGGAACACAACTTGGATCTTCTTTTGAATTAGCAAGCGTTTGATCGTAGATGAAAAGTAAAGTGTTCTACATTCAATTTAACAAACGTGTCAATTCATTTTCTATTAGGTAGAGGCATCAACAGAAAGTGACTAAGTTGGGATCGGGAAAAATTACATTTGCCCAAAAGTGACTAAGATGGGGTCTATAATTAGCCACAGAATAGACTATAATGGGGTAGGGGTTCTGAGTGGCCAGCGGCACATACCCAGCAAAAATTGACCCAAGTACCCCCCCCCCGGGTGTTTGTTACTTTCTATTTTTGGCTGATCAGATCTTTTACAGATCCTGCGTTCACAGGCAGCATTTTCGTTTGCGCCCTTTGCATCATCATGTCTTACTTTCATATGAATCGTTTTGCACACACTTGTTTTGATACAGCCGGGAAAGGCAACTCAAAAATGGCCTGTTGAATTTGGATACTTTTAAGCCAAACACAATGAATCGTTTCCTCTTCAAAGCAATGCCTGAGCGATAAGGGAACCAATCAGATTCGAGGATTCGCAATAGATCCTGACAAAAACTGTCATAGGCCACTGCAGAAACGTGAGAGGACTGGGAAAGAGTGTAGTTGTTTTTCGGTAATTTTTGTTTGAAAAACTAAGATATTCAAATGAAAGATCAACTAAATTTGAGCCTTTACCACGAATAGAAGTATTTGGAGGAGGAAGCTGTCAAAATGTTAGCTCTTCGATCAAATATCACCCAAACTAGAGAGTTTGTATGGATTGGGTAGACAGGCCACCAAATTATAAGGGTTTTGCAACTTTTGCAAGGCTCCCATTTGGACAATTTTCCGCTGAAAACTCTTGAACTTGGCTGAGTAGCTTTTCATTCATTAACATTTCAGTTGAACTGTTAAGATTTTCAATCTAATCAGAAAAAGAAACTCGCCCCAGTGCTCTCACGTTTCTGCAATGGGCTATGGATGCAATGCCATCCAAGACAAGGGTGGGGTGCAACTAGCGTAACCCGTAGATCTGAAGTTGCTGCTGTTACTTTGGTATATTTTGCATGTCTGTAAGCCCTAGATTTTTAGTCTGAAAACTTGAAAGCCCGCACGATGAAAGTTCTAGCAATTCTTGTAGAATTTTAATTGAGAGCGACTGCGTGAGGGCCTGGTCAAAGCTACGACCCGGCTCCATGTGCCTTTTGCTAAATAACTTGTCTTGCCTCAGCTGCTGTACGCATGAACTGGAGTTAGATTTCAGCCCACTTAACGATGCCAGATCTAAAATATTGAAGTATAATTTATTGAAAAATGCATATAGAATTTATATAGAAATTTGTGAAAGCGAGTATGTTTAAAGTTTTCAAAACGTTCAGACCGAATCACGCGAAAACTTGCAGCTGAAACTTGTCAAAGCCACACGGCCGCCGAAGTGAGAGAATATTATGCGGTAAGAAGCACATAGATTAAATAAAGGGCGTTTTTTTCAATAAAATCCAAGATTGGATTCTTAAATCCAAAAGAATCCGAAACAGATTTTGAATTTCTTTACTAAACAGATCAATCCAAGATATCATAGTACGTCAAAGGAACCGAAGAATCCATTCTTGGAGGTGGGTTCTTCTAGTCGCCGCACAGTGCATTCCGGTAGAATCTCGATTTTGGATAAGGTAGATTGATAATCTATCTTATACATTCTGATTATAACAGTTGCTCGCTCCGAAGCAATGAAAACCAGGATTGAACAGTGCAATGTTTATGTTGTGAGGCATTATAAGCGAGAATCATTGTATACGTTTTCATAAACTCGAATCTATTATAGCAAACAGGGAGTAACAGACAAGGATTTTAATGACGCAAGTTCAAGTTCAAGTTTATTGCGCACGATTCAAAGCTACTACAGAAAAAGAAAACCGACAAGAAATTTCGATTGGAATTCACTCTTCCAACCATTGACACACTCCATTTTAGACTAAAAATCTAACAAATTGAGTCTAAATTAAAGTTATCATTCCCAACCCCTCCCGCTTAAAATAGATAAAGCACACCCTATTTTCCAATGACATGGTTGAAATCAGGGTCAACTCATCAAACGGGCATTCCAAGCAAAATAGTATAAGTGGAGCATCAACCATAATACTGCCATAAAAACAAAAGCTTTAGCCAAGCCCTTGTAATTTTGCAGTGAGGTTTTCTGTGTTGTTAAAGAATAAAAATGCAAGCTAGAGTGCAATTTATTTATTTGTTCATTCGTTATTGCATTGTTAGGAAAAACCTGTTTTTGGTGTTGGATAATATAATCGTGTGATATTTTAGCGCATTTGAAAAGTGTTACTTGATCCGCTATTTTATTACTGCTAAAATTATACTCTTCCATAATACTATATTATTAAACTTGAGCTTATTCATATTCATCAAACACCAACATTGCCAGCTGTGTTTAGTCGGTTACTATGATTAGTTTCTCTTGGTGTTAGTCGAGATAATGAAATAGATCCGATGACCAGTTTTTGGAAGCACTCTTTCTGGAAAAAATCATTTGTGAATCTAGACGCCCATAACAATTTCCTGTGTAATTTTTCAGCCAAACTTTCTTCGTTTAGTAGTCTTTTGGACATTGAAATATGGTTGTCTAATTAAAATTCGCTCTCGTCTATACCTCGCACAATAGGCCAGGAAAAGTGTAATTATCTTAATCAGTACTAAGGTGTTTGTCTGAATATGATTAAAACTCGAGCGCACGCAAATGAGATAATGATATGGAATAGGCGGGCTTAAATTTTAAGGAAGCCTAACCCACGAAGCTGGGATTGCACTTGTGACACGTATGTTGTAAGAAATACTAAACAACAACTTTTATCCTTAAATTTAGTGTGATTTTTGGGTTTGACTCGATGGAAACAAAGATTGTAATTTTTATATTTCGCACGTTGTTTTATCTTGGTCAACCACCTGAAAATTGATAGTTAAAATCCAGGATGAAAATATTTTAGTCACTGCGAGTAGCCTCGAAGGAAAATATGCTAAACAGCTTCGCGCGCAATCGCACAAGTGTCTAATGCGAATTGCGCAAGCCCTGACCTTAGCATAAAATTAAGGAATTGACAGTTTGACAGTGATCTGACGGATTATGTGGTTGACCCCATAAAAGAAACGTGAGAAGTAGCTCAGTGGTAGTTGCAGTCCAAAGTAGCCGAAGTAGTTGCTGTGGTAGTTGAGATCAGTGAAGAGTGAAATCGGGGCAACCTTGTAACAGCAATCGTTGGAAATAAAAGAGAGAGGTAACCAAACAACAGAGTGTTGAAGTGGCTGGCTAATTCCCCAAAAGTCGCTTTAACAAGTTGGTGGGAGAATCCGGGGTCGCGAAGGTTGATTTCTACGCTCCCGAGAAGCACAGGTCAGTTTGCTGCTTGTTCTTAACCTCTATGTCCGGCCGTGGACGCGGACGTGGTGTTTTAGCTGTTCGGCCGGTTCGTCTTCCGCGTTCACATCTGCGAGTATTGCACTTGGCGGGACAAGTTCATTTATTTCCTGGGGTTGTGCCCAAGCAGAGGCCACCAGCTACTAAAGGTGGATAAAATTTAACACCACACATCAACTAAAACAAACGAACTGAACATTAAGGGTTAAGCCCCTTGAAGAAGAAGCTGACGCTTGTGTGTCTTTTCACTGCCGACCTGCGCCTGCCAAGCAAGGACACGTACGCGAGAAGATCCTTAAAAAGGATTCCACTATCACTTAGGGAATTCAAGCAGAAACAATTCCAAGCAAGGATATTCAGACAAGACCTACCAGCCTGAAACCAAGAATGTAAGACTGTTGTTAATAACTGCAATTTATTTCCTTAGCCTTACTTATCACTAGCGTTTTTACCTTTAGCTTCATCATCGATCTACATGTTTACCTCACTATTTTTAGTACTTATTTCCTCATATCGTGCCGTGTCAGACAATCGTGTTTTTTGTTTCTGAACACAACGGGGAGTGATGGGAGTAGTGTTCGTGAAAATTTATGCCCCCGAAACCCGCATCTGTTAAAATATTATCACTCGATATGTGTCGCCCAGGCGCCCAATGTTAAGAACTTCTACTAAAGCTTCAACATATAAACAACGGTGCCGAATGTGGCGAGGAATGTAAAGTTGGATGAGATCAAAAAGTAGCGCTGGTGGTAATAAGAGAAAATCACACAAACGTGGGAGTGACAAGAATCGTGAATGCGAAAAGGTACTCTGAGGAGTTAATTCGAGAAAATCTAACAAAAAATCTAATTCATAAGGTGTATAAACAGCGGAGAAACAAAATATCTCCTTAGTATGCACCCGATAACAATGACTACACCTAGAAGTAGCAAAAACACCATTAAAGGTTAAATAGGCATTATAAACTGGACTGCAGTGAGAAAATAACATTGGGGAAACGAAACGTGCGTAACGGTATGCAGGAATGCATAAAAGATACGTCTTAGCTGGCGATTCCGCTAACTGTCTGATAGGTCTGTCAGGCTCCAGGTCCATGTGAAACACCGATCTAAAATAAAATAAATGGTTCGCTAAGAAACTGGACTACGTTAAGATTTGGTGCTTGCGCAATAGAAATTAAAGAACTGGACTAACGAGCGGTCACTGTAGTGACGGCAAGGTAAAATCTGAAACAAGCAGTCGTGGATCATTTCCGGTGGAGAATTGACTCACAAATCGCTTAGCAGTCTACGGAACTGCGAACCGACAAGGAACGACAAAAAAAACACTCGAAATAAGCAATATCTGTTGTTGTAAATTCAGGTAATTAATGGTTAGTCAAGTGAAAGGGAAAATGGTTGAGTGATTAACCTGCTAACGGCTAACTGGCTTGCGACAAGTTGAGCACGTTGTAGAGACACGATGAAACACCATACGTTTCCCAGAAACGGTGAGAGATCCGTCCGCAGTAGAGGTTGTGGGTTGAAGTACCTGTAATTCTTGTACAGTTTCTTCCGTTGTCAAAGGGTTAGTAACTGGTGAGCACTGTTCTGCGGTGTGTTTTTGTCGAGAGAACAGCTTAAGTCGCCGTGGTAATTGTGTACGGTTACGACCGTGTAGGAAACAAAATAGTACACTGTGTAATAATGTCAATATGAACGCGATATACGTAAGCCAGTCGTTAAGCGTAGCTGTTGTAGTAGCTGTGTGTAGGTGTGAGATATCCTGTTTTAGCACGGCAAGGCGCTCCGTAAGTTGACCATCCAGTAAACGATAGGTGTCGTCCAGTGACTGTAAGGTGTAGAAGCGGTGAGAAGTTAAGTGATTTATAATGTAAATGTAAGATATCATCTTCTCCTGTGTGCCAGGGGACGTAGTGGAAGGAAGTCTGTGTGAACAGGGGAACATGTATCGTAATTTTGTCAGGGCATTGTCCTAGTCCTGTTTGTTGAGTAACAAAAGTGACATCACAAGGAAAATGATATACCATTAGTGGTAAGAGTGGAATTACATGTGTGGAACCATTGGTTGCATTAGAAAGGGTTAGTTGTCCTTGCTGGGCAGATAAATAATATCTGCCACCCAAATGGAACAGTTCATGTAGATTACTACAATCCTTTGCCTTTTTATGCTGTCTAGCAAAATTTAATTTTGTGTTCCTGTGCAGGGTAAACCTAGCCAATCAGTATTGTTTACTAGTTGCAAAATGTGTTGTGAATAAACAAATGTAGCGCTTGAGTGGAAACATTTATCTAAGAGAGATTTCTGCAAGATAAATTCAGAATTCTGACAGCGCAGCAATGCTAGTTCGTCACGAATAATTGGACCATGATAGCAAACACCTGATATGTTGTAATTTATAGGCGTTAAATATTCAATAGTGCAAAAGGTGTGATCATTGTGCAATTCTGGTACAGTAAACAAAATATTTACTCTCAAGGATTTGGATTGCTGGTACTGGTAATCAACTAATGGTTGTATTAAAAGTGGAAAGCCAGCATCTAGTGTATCCGCTGTCGCATGCAGTGAGGAAACAGTCTTAAGACGTAATTGTATTTCCGTAGCCAAGAAAGAGGGGAGGTCATCAAAACTCACAAGCTGCTTGTTATATAAGTTATGTTTGATGCAGTATATCATTAATCTCTGTGAAACGACGGAGAATAGAAAACGTTCTGGCTACTTCTACAGAAAACTTTGATAGAAATTCCAAAAAATTATTGATATGGCAATTTTCGTGAGCTGAGAATGTTTCCAATTTTGTTTTCTAAGCTTGGAAATTCGAGTCCAAATCGCGTAATGCCGATTGAAGGCCGTTGACTTTGGTGGCCAACTTATCTGAAATTTTAGCTAAATAAATAGTTTTGCCATTGATTATCCGCATCATGTATTGCATAATTCCCATTGAATTGAAGGTGGTAGAGAATGCCTCGATAACTCCAAGCATGCTACAAGTTTCACAGGAACCGCAGGAAACGAGGAACACCAAAGACGCCTGCTGAACAAGCCCAAGGTACAGATCGTTTCCCACGAAAGCTGCTTTGTTTCCTACGAAAATTATGTAACCATTGTCGTTCCCGTGGTGTAATACCATGACAATTCTGTAAAGCCCATGACTTGCAAAGTTGTAACGATTTTCGATAAAAATATGGGCATGACATGGTTGATCGAAAACCGGTTGAATATTCATAATAACGACGTAGGTATGAATCACATTCGATTAAGGAAGCAAACCCATGAGTTGATAATAACCGTTGCATAGATGTTTGAACAGTACGAAGTTGTGCTAGCAATTGCTCAAGAAAGTGTGCTTCGTCTTTCGAGCAGGTGTGGTTAATTGTAAAGTCCTGGCCTATACTGGGTGTGCACAGGTCGATAAAAAGATTGAGCAACTTAGTATTTCCATAAAACACTATTGCCTTCGGGTTTCTAGAGATCATTAGTGGTTGTGGATAGAATGTAACCTTTTTCCCATTAAGATCATAATCTGTGAATGCAGAATCCTCTTGTGCATGCACAGTTGAGGTTATGTGAAACAAATAAAGTATGGTTAGGAACAACATAATTCTACTTATTGTTATTGTGAAATTCTTCCAATAAGCGCTTGTCCAGGAGATTTTCTTCTGGTTCCCAGGTGCTTTACGAAACTCGATAGTTTGCCCACGTGACAAGGTACTGTAGTTTAATTTTCCCTGTCTCTTACGGGACTTGAGGAATCTCTCAGCAGCGTACACATCGTCTACCAGTGTGGAATCTGAGGGAGTAACAGCAGGACTGTTAGATGGCTCAACACTGTCAGAAGTTTCATCTACCGGTGTAACAGGAGTAGTACTATTATCATCTGGTTCAAAACTGTCAAGTGGAAATTCTGATCCCTGAAGAGAAAGATTGTTAGGATCCTCCTCCGAGGGTGGGAGGATTGGTCGGTCAGCGGGGGCATAGAAATGCTTCATGCGATTGGCATGAACATTGGTGGCAACGAGGCGGTTGTCGCATGTTCGAAGTTGATAAAGAACTGGGGGCAACTGGCGACAAACACGAAAGGGTCCATGCCAGCAGTGGCGCAGCTTTTTCGAAAGGCCTTTCTTGGGCTTAGGAGTGTACACCCACACGCGCTGACCTATGACAAATGGAGCATCGGCAGCCTTTTTGTCATACTGGAGTTTCATTAGCTGTTTATTCGTGTTATATTGCTGCGCGCTAAGAATTGTGCGGTCTCAATCTGTGTAACTATTCTCTTACGATGTTCCTCCACCGATGCAGACAGTGCTGTTGGTGGCAAAAGAGAAACGTCAGGAGGCAATCGCGGTTCTCCGCCATAAAGGAGATAGAATGGGCTATCACCAGTTGAGACGCAAGGTGAAACCCGGTAAGCAAATAGAATGGAGGGGATGTACAAATCCCAGTCAGTCTGCTCCGAGTTAACAAACATAGACATGGCTTCAGCAAGAGTGTTATTGAAACGTTCAACTTGACCATCGCATCCGGAGAGATAAGCAGTTGTGTTAAGCTTTGTGGTATTGAGCAACCGACAAACTTCTTTGACCAAGGATGACAAAAAATTACTTCCGCGGTCAGACAGAAGGGTGCGGGGTGCACCATGACGCGTAAAGATTTATTCAACGAAAATACGAGCGATTCTAGCTGCCTCAGTCGAAGGCAAGGGAAAACCTTCAACCCACTTCGTGAGGTACTCTGTAAAGACGAGGACATACCTATTACCAGATTTCGTAGTAGGAAAAGGTCCAATAATGTCGCAGGCTACTCGATCAAAGGCATCTTGTACTTGACCCCATGTGAGTACTTCATAGCGTAGAACTGCAGGAATAACTAACTGTTGATGAGTTGTTGTGCGCCTTCGTCCTTTGGGAGTCCATAAATGAAAGAGGAGACCGTCTTCACTTAAGAAATGTCGTCAATGGCGAGTAGAAGGGAGCGAGCAATGCTATCCTTATCAGGGAGCTTGGAACTTTCAAGGTACTGAATAAGGTCAGCAAGATCTGGGTCACGGCGCTGGAAATCTCGTACTCTTTCAATCTGGACACCAGGGACATCATACGCTGAAATCGTTTGAGATGATGGTGCATACGGGCGACGAGATAGGGCGTCAGCATTTCCATGCACAATTCCAGGGCGATGTTGGATATCAAAATCATATTGTTGAACTAATAGAGACCATCGAGCCAACCCACCTGATGGGTCGGAAATGGACATTAACCTCTTGAGAGAGTGGTGATCGGTATGCAAAATGAACTTTCGCCCATAAAGATAGGGTCCAAATTTCTTAATACCAAAAATAACAGCTAAAGCTTCTCGCTCAGTTGTGCTGTAATTTTTCTCCGCCGCATTGAGGTCTCTACCAGCATAAGCAATAGCGACCGCCCTGTTATTCTGGATTTGCCCTAAGGTAACACCTAATCCCTCATTAGCAGCATCAGTGTATAAATGGAGTTGTTTGTTGAAATCTGGAGAGGCAAGGATGGGGGCGCTTATTAAAGCGTCCTTTAAGGCTTTGAATGCCTGTTCACAGCTATCAGTCCAAACAAACTTGTGATCCTTGCGTAGTAGCTTATTCAAAGGGGAAGCTATCTTAGCAAAATCTTTGATAAATCTCTGATAATAATTAGCGAATCCCAGAAAGGATCGAACTGTTTTTAACATTGTGGGGGCGTGGGAAATCCCTAACAGCCGAAATTTTGTCATCGTCTGGGGCTATCCCCTCGGGTGAAACTACGTGTCCTAAATATTTAACCTGGGGACAAGCGAACTTACACTTAGAAGGCTTGAGTTTTAGGTTAGCATGTCGGAGGCGGTCAAAAACTTGGCGAAGATGACATAAACGATCCTCAAAGGTTCTAGAATAAACAAGAATATCATCCAAATAAATTAAACAGATCTTGTAAGTTAAATTACGCAAAACACACTCCATCAATCGCCGAGAGCATCATCAATCCGTGGGAGAGGGTAGGAATCCTTCCGCGTCACTGAGTTAAGACGTCGATAGTCGATGACGAACCGGTCAGTGCCATCCTTTTTCTTAACTAGGATGATAGGTGAGCTTCAAGGGCTAACACTTGGTTGAATTATCCCCCAGTTTAGTATATCAGTGACATGCTCTTCAATAATTCTACGCTAGGCTTCTGAAATACGATAAGGGCGTTGTCGAATGAGCTGATTGTCACCAGTTTAAATCCGATGCCGGACTAATCCTGTGCGGCCAAGCTCCTCAGGTGATAAGGCGAAAATATCTCGATATTCTGAGACCAAGCACTGCAGTTGTTCCTGTTGAACTTCAGTTAAGGTGGTGTTAGAAAGGTCCAACGGAACAGTCTGGGTTGAGGATAAGGTTGGAAATGCAGGTGGTGGACTGTCTGGCGTTGTAATAACAGACATGGAGACTCCACATGGAGTATAAGTGCCCATAGTCGAGCAACGGTAAATAGTAACGGGTTTGTTAGTAGGGTTTAATACACGTATAGGAAAAGTATGGTCGAGAGGGAGACTGACTAACTGTGAGGCACCACAAACATTATACCTTTCGGCAAGCTGACTGCTTGGTTCTATCAAACCTGTACTACCTACTGGTAAGGGCTTCTTTGGATAGACAGGAATAACACATTCTGACAAGAATGCTAATATAAATGTTGCATTAGCAAGGACAGTGACTGATTCGGGTGTCTCAGATGCAGTATCTAGAAGGCCAGGGGAATGATGTAAGGGTATTCGAGGGTTACCAGAGAGAACAAAGGTATTGGCCTGCATATCAATAACCGACCCATATTACATTTGAAAATCACGGCCCAGAACAACTGGATAAGTGAGATTGTCAATTACCAAAACCTCAAGAACATAAGGCACGGTATCCAAAGTTAAGGCGAGGGTCGTTTGTCCTTGAACTGGACGTTCCTCCCCACTAACTGTGCGAATAGTAAGTAAATTAGACTGTTGTAACTAGGGACTAGATGGTAAGGAAGAAAAGAAAGAACTACTCATGCACTGCGGTAACAGAAGCACCTGTGTCCACCAACATTTGCGAAGGCCGAGTTAATATAGAACCAATTACATACAGACTACCAGGAGGTAATGAAACGGATGCGGTCATGGCGTTAATTTCTGGAACTTCTTGAGATGGTGGCTGTGGAGGTGTATCCCAATTTAAAGGCGAGGAGCTGCGGTTAACCACTGCTGTCTCCGACGAAATCCATGTTAGGTTTGTGTCATCAGTCATAGCAGGTGGTGCCTCTTCATTTTGGTTGAGTGTGGCAAAACCAGGAAGATCTGAAATTTCTGGTAAGGATACTGAGAAACATAATGGCTGTTCGGTTTCTAATGAGCGCTCTGTAAGGTTAGTATCCGAAACTAGGCCTTTATCTATAGGATCCAAGTTCTGCTGACTGGAAAGTCAACTAGGATATAATGTATGCGCAACTTGATCAGGGTTGTGCATTTGGTTATCCTGATTGTGTTTCAACGATGAATGTGTGCTAAATATATTTTCTGTATTGTCACCATGGTGTGCTGGGAAATCCACATTAGTTGATGATTCATCAGTTGTTGAAGAATTCCAAATACTTTCATACCGGCAATCTGAAAGTATTATTTGATACCAGGTAGTGATATCTTGATGTGGTGTACCCAGTGGGGCATGCATCCCTATAACATTGCTTACCTCTAGGGGAGCAGCAATAATTTCATCGGTAATTTTATCGGTAATTTCATCGGTAATTTCATCGGTAATTTCATCAGCGCCCGTTGGGACTGGTAACTCTTGAGAATTTGTGTATACATGCATGCAATTTTGACCTTGTTTATAAGGAGAATATATCTTTTCATCCGACCGATCTGGCTCCAAAATCGGTAGTGAATTTCATCACAACAAGTCGGAGCTGAAACTTGTTGAGAATTTGGACGTTCATCACAACAATGTGGTTCTGGTGTTATAGAATTTGGAATCTCTTCAGAACAACTTGGTTCTGGTATTACTGCATTAGAATTTGGAATTTCCTCAGAACAACTTGATTCTGGTATTATTTCAGTAAAATTTGAAATTTCGTCAGAACAATTTGGTTCTGGTATTATTTCAGTATTGCGCTCTTCGTCTGGCCAAACTTCGAGTAACACACTACATGCGTTTTCCGCAACGGGAAAATCAGCTCTTGGGGTTTTGCTATAGTCTGTGGTCTCCTCGAATACCTTGGTGTGTGTGTGTCTAAGCTTGTTTCCTCAACAATAACTGGACTTTCCAAGTCATATTCGATTTGACTATCCTCTAATGGATATTCGGTTCCCGGGATAACCACAATATCCAAATCTGGCGAGTCAGTATTAGTGACTGTAACACGATTTGCACTGACACTAGGGTTATGAGTAACATTCTCGTATGTAACTTCACTATTTACACTATTATCATACGTACAAATATATTGGTCATTTGCCCTGGCTCTTGCAAGGAGCAAATTATCGCCTGTAAGAGCCTCTACCCGTTTAACTGGGAGGTAGGGGAACGAGTTGTGGGCCGCCTAGGAGGTGGAGGTTGATTGTTGTGTGGGGGAAGTCAGGGATCCCGGGTGCGTTGCCGGCATACCCTCCAAGTATGACCGACCGATTACAGAAAGTGCAAATTGGATCTCCCTCAGTGCTCCTCTAGCTTCGCCCAAAAGAGCGAAAGTCAGGCTGGCGCGGATTTTGATACCGCCGCAATTCCTTCTCTAAACGAGTGACCTGCCGTTGTAACTGGTCAACCCGAGTATTTTGCACCCCTTGCCAATTGCGGGGTTGAGAAGAGCGCGATGTTCCCAGTGGTTGGTCATAGGCAGCCATAGCATAGCTAGCTTGCATTTGTTGTTGTTGCCTTTGTTGCTGTTTTTGAATCTGTTTGATTTAAGCGGACAAGTCTTCCAGTTTTAAGCTTGGACATATTCTCAGCTGGCGCGGCAGCAGCTATCACTTTGCTAGTACTACGAGGTTGCTCCATGAATTTACTAAACATAGTTTCCATTTGTTTTAAAACAGAGTGCGTATCTGTAACTCCCTGACGGCAATTAACTATGTCTTTCATTGGCGCTAAAGACTCGGCCTCTTGAAATGTCTTGGGCCTACCTAGCGACACATATGCCTGAAGGTCACCCTATAATCCTTCGATAAAATAGCGGACCGTTTCTGCGTCAGACAGTTTTAAGCGTTTGAATAGGCGCGTTATGTCGGTGATGTAATCATCTATGGGTTCGCCGTGAGCGTGTTTACGCGCACTTAATCCAATCCTGCGGACCAGACGCAAATCATGCACGAAATGCATCAAAAAGAGCAGTTAAAGTGCCTTTAGCGTCATCACGTAACGTGATAAACCAAGCGTGCGCAATGCCTCGCAAATAGAGTGGAAAAGCATTTAATTGTAACTCCTCCGACCAATTGTTGAGTTTTGCTATACGGCAAAAATTGTCCAACCAAGCCAATGCATCTGCGACTGGATTGCCATCAAAATTATCCGGTTTTAGCCCGTGAGCTGTGGGCTTTGCATTTGTTGTAATGAGCCTGCATTAAATCGAGTTTGGTGTGCTGTGCGTGCGACTCCTTTTCGAGATCACCCCTTAACGCAGTCGCAAATTCTTTGAACAGATTTGTAAGTTCCTCCTTTTGGGCCGCCTCCATTATAGACACATTGTGTGTTGGATCGGGACAAACACAAAATTCAGTATCGGTCTGCGTTTCTGCAACCTGAGTTTTTGCTTTGGATTGTGAACGAGTGATAATATTTTTAACAGATGCGGGTTTCGGGGGCATAAATTTTCACGAACACTACTCCTATCATTCCCCGTCGTGTTCAGAAACAAAAAGCACAATTGTCTGACACAGCGCAATATAAGGAAGTAAGTACTAAAAATAGTGAGGTAAACATGTAGATATATGATGAAGCTAAAGGTAAAAACGCTAGTGATAAGGCTAAGGAAATAAATTGCAGTTATTAACAGCAGTCTTACATTCTTGGTTTCCGGCTGGTAGGTCTTGTCTGAATATCCTTGCTTGGAATTGTTTCTGCTTGAATTCCCTAAACGATCGTGGAATCCTTTTTAAGGATCTTCTCGCGTACGTGTCCTTGCTTGGCAGGGGCGGGTTCGGCAACGAAAAGACACACAAGCGTCAGCTTCTTCTTCAAGGGGCTTAACCCTGAATGTTCAGTTCGTTTGTTTTAGTTGATGTGCGGTGTTAAATTTTATCCACCTTTAGTACCTGGTGGCCTCTGCTTGGGCACAACCCCAGGAAATAAATGAACTTGTCCCGCCAAGTGCAATACTCACAGATGTGAACGCGGGAGACGAACCGGCCGAACAGCAAAAACACCACGTCCGCGTCCACGGCCAGACAAAGAGGTTAAGAACAAGCAGCAAACTGACCTGTGTTCCTCGGGAGCAGAGAAATCAACCCCGCGACCCCGGACTCTCCCACCAACTTGTTAAAGCGACTTTTGGGGAATTAGCCAGCCATTATTTTATTTTAGATCGGTGTTTCACATGGACCTGGAGCCCGACAGACCTATCAAGCAGTTAGCGCGGAATCGCCAGCTAAGACGTATCTTTTATGCATTCTCGCATACCGTTACGCACGTTTCGTTTCCCCAGTGTTATTTTCTCACTGCAGTCCAGTTTATAATGCCTATTTAACCTTTAATGGTGTTTTTGCTACGTCTAGGTGTAGTCATTGTTATCGAGTGCATACTAAGGAGATATTTTGTTTCTCCGCTGTTTATACACCTTATGAATTAGATTTTTTGTTAGATTTTCTCGAATTAACTCCTCAGAGTACCTTTTTGCCTTCACGATTCTTGTCACTCCTACGTTTGTGTGGTTTTGTCTTATTACCACCAGCGCTCCTTTTTGATCTCATCCAACTTGACATTCCTCGCCACATTCGGCACCGTTGTTTATATACTGAAGCTTTAGTAGAAGTTCTTAATTCAACGAGCTGTTTTGCTCGCACTTACTTTCACGATTGATTCGTAAGGGGATCTTGGCGCATACATTTTCTTAATTTTCCGTGCAAACTTTTCTTACTTGATGTACTGTATTCACTATATTTAATTAGTGTTGAGTTAGTGGCCGGAACTCTGCCGCGACCGCGTAGGTATTCAGCCGGTTTGCCTCTGGGTTTGTCTTATTCACTGAGGGGCGATACCGTACTACTCGTGGTTACAATAAGGCCGACCTAGTAAGCCGACGGGTTACCTATATACGTATCACAAGTAATTAATAATTCTTCTCAGCTATGATTTTCTTTTTTTCTAGAGGAGCCATCCCCAGTCACTACCACTATGCCACGTAGGCGTTCTCGCCCGCGTTTCCGTCCCCTGCGTGCTCGTGCTCGTGCTCGTGCTAGTTTGGAACGGTTTCTGCAACGATGTTGTTTTATCTGTATAAACGCTCCCAGCGAGCATCCCTCCAAGAGATTACCTTGTTGCTCCCAACTTATCCACGAGGAATGTCTTCCGAGGTCTTTTCAGTATTCTTCACGCACTAACCTGCATGATACATGCCCTCACTGTCGAAGGTTCCTTTCATCTTACAACCGTTCAGAAAACATTCCTCCTGGTCTCTATCCATCCTGTTTTTGATTTCTTTCATTGCCCACCCCCTCCACCTCCTCCTCCTTCCCACGAAGACTATTTAGAGTATTTTGGAATATCAGAAGACAGTGATTTTCTGTCTCCTTCAGATTCTGATAATTTGTTTTTAAATCCTTCCGTTCCTAGCCCACCTTCGGGTTGGCTGGAATTTCGTAGATCTCATTATCGCTAGTAATAGCATTTTGTTTAACTACTCTTTTACTGTGCGTACGTGCAGTTATATATCAGGAAAGAGTTGATTTGTAGATCTGTTTCCAGAGTGCTTATGTATAACAAAAAACAAAACAAAACAAAACAAAAAAAAGACTTGGCGTTGGGATCATGAAGTTCTGTCCAGGACTAAACTTTTTTTTCTTTTCTTAAGGAATAATGTTGCTTGCATTTTCTCCTAGAAAGTGAGCTAGGGGACTAGCTCAATCTAAGTTGGGGTTAAAGAATAAAAATACAAGCTAGAGTGCAATTTATTTAGTTGTTCATTCGTTATTGCATTGTTGGGAAAAACTTGTTTTTGGTGTTGGGTAATATAATCGTGTGACATTTTAGCGCATTTGAAAAGTGTTACTTGATCCTCTATTTCATTACTGCTAAAATTATACTCTTCCATAACGCTATATTATTAAACTTGAACTTATTCATATTCATCAAACAACAACATTGCCAGCTGTGTTCTCGTCTATACCTCGCACAATAGGCCAGGAAAAGTGTGTTTATCTTAATCAGTACTAAGGTGTTTGTCTGAATATGATTAAAACTCGAGCGCACGCAAATGAGATAATGATATGGAATAGGCGGGATTGCACTTGTGGCACGTATGTTGTAAGAAATACTAAACAACAACTTTTATCCTTAAATTTAGTGTGATTTTTGGGTTTGACTCGATGGAAACAAAGATTGTAATTTTATATTTCGCACGTTGTTTTATCTTGGTCAACCACCTGAAAATTGATAGTTAAAATCCAGGATGAAAATATTTTAGTCACTGCGAGTAGCCTCGAAGGAAAATATGCTAAACAGCTTCGCGCGCAATCGCACAAGTGTCTTATGCGAATTGCGCAAGCCCTGACATTAGCATAAAATTAAGAAATCGACAGTTTGACAGTGATCTGACGGATCATGTGGTTGACCCCATAAAAGAAACGTGAGAAGTAGCTCAGTGGTAGTTGCAGTCCAGAGTAGTCCAAGTAGTTGCTGTGATAGTTGAGATCAGTGAAGACTGAAATCGGGGCAACCTTGTAACAGCAATCGTTGGAAATAAAAGAGAGAAGAAACCAAACAACAGAGTGTTGAAGTGGCTGGCTAATTCCCCAAAAGTCGCTTTAACAGATGTCGCTTAGCCTTCTGTTTTGTGTTTGAACAATCTCAAACCTCAAACAAGAAAAGCCTTGACATTTTCATTGTTACAAGAAGTGTTTATACTTGACTTTTAATCCGGAGCTCCACTCCGAACTTTCCAACGTCACTTTACTTTTCAGCCTTGACGTATTAACAGTGTATTCCTGATTTTGTTTTTGAAATGATAAATTCTTTTGTGTGAGTACTGTCTCAATTTGATAATAAAGCACAAGTTGTATGGAATTTTGTGATAGTAGTTATTATGACAATTATGTTTGCTTTGCAGAAAGGAGGGGGTTTGGAAGAAAGTACTGTAATACAGTCGAGAATACTTAGGAATAGTCTGTTTGGGGGTTTGGCGCTAAAATGGACAATGCTTGATTTGAGGAGAATACTAGCCTGGTTTGGTCTGGTATACATCTCTCTGTATAGATGTATCACCTGGAAGTGCATGTATAGTGTATATATGGTGCGCAGTTTGAAATGCCCACAGGCAGCTATGATAATTTGTTAGCTGTTTTAATTAACAATTACAAATGAGCTTAAAGATTCTGGTACATGTACCTTTTAGGTCTAACAATTTTCCATCACATTCCCCCCCCCCCCCCCCGCCCTTCCCTCTTCTCTGGCCTCCGGGGGTATCAGCTTAAAGGAGCGCAGTAATCCGGCCAGTTGTACAAAATAACATTTAAACAGAAGCCAGCCTGGAAATACGCTGTAGTGGTTTAAGTACTAAGATGGAAAAACACGAAAAAGATAATAAACCATAAACAAACAAGGATGGTTAAGGATGGAGAAGATTACCATGGATTACAAATGATGAACTTGAAAAATCGTGTGACGTTGTTCCTTTGAGAACAAAAACTAGATCTTCAGTCTCTAACAGAGACAAGAAGCACAGGTTAGTTGTTGTCACAATTTGATTAAATAATATTGCACACAGTCTTCAATATTCGATACTGTTGTATTCCACATTACAACAGTCGAGAGTCTTTGCTGGCCAGCCATGATGAGAAAAGTCAGGACACTTCATTGTTCATATTAAATAACATCTTTCCCCTGTGACTGTAAGTGTAGAAGGACGGTCTGTTGCCGAGTGATTCCCAGCTCCTTTAAAAAACAACATTCGTAGAGCAAATTATACACATATTGCATAACTATGAAAGAGAAATCTTATCGTGCGGGTCAAGAAAATATCCATACCAATATCAACAATGGTCATTGGAAATTCCAAGCATTGGGGGAGGGGCTCAATGGCCAAATTTTTTAAGAGAAAGACAAAGTATGAATCTAAAATGGAGATTCCAAGGAAAAACCAAAAAAACTACCCTGTGGGGAGGTATCTGGATATTCTCTGGAACTTCACATCACACACACAATAAATTAGTTCAGATGGATGATTGAAATTTAAACATACCTTTTTACTACATTTGCAAACTGGGAGCAAGCAGGATATGAGATACATGTACATATATTTGAGATGTGTCTTGCCTCTAAAGTGGATGCCAGCAACTGCCAGCACCTTACGGATGACAATGATACATGATGGCTGCTTTGATGTTCTGGAAAAAATACTCAAACCTCACCTGGAAAATCTTGATTCAAAATTTCTGCTCCCTTGTAATGAAATATATTCTATTTTGCCAGACAAACCTCAAACAGAATAACTTATTAAGAGTGTGTAATCTGTCAACAACAACAAACTAACTTCAAAACTTACTACCAACTTTACAATGTACATGAGTTTTTTAGCCAATACTATCATCATTCCAGACTTACATGTCATGCAATACCATTGACTGACTTTGGCTCAGATTTTTCGAAATCTCAGTCACCGGCAAGCGTTCTTCTGCAAACTATGTATTCATACTAACTTGTTTGCCATTTCTGCTGCAGCTCGGATTTCTTTAAATTCACCAGCCATTCTAGCCACGCCGAGGCATCCTATTAACAATCCTACGATGCACTGAATGCACACCTACAAAGAGGATGCAGATTCTGTGTTCAACTCATAAATTTTCTGTTTTATATAAACTCTAAATTAGGGCAATCAGGAGGAGCCTAAAGACAAGTGAAGGTTTAAGAAATGGCATAGGTTTGTTTGAAAGGGTTTGAAGTGCATGTAGCTAGGCTTAGGTTTGATTTGAAAGTTAGCTTTAGACTTTTGTTAAAGGGGCTCCATCATGGTATTTTGAGTTACCCGTATTTTAACTATCAACAAAATTACCTTGAAACTGAAGGAAACCTGAAAATAATACTTTACAAAGATGGAAAAACACCAAAGAGATAATAATAAACCATAAAGCAACAAGGATGGTTAAGGATGGAGAAGATTGACACAGATTACAAACAACAAAACTGAAAAATTTATGCTAAACTTTTTAAACTGTTTAACTGTGACATGACTCCTTTAGGGCCTGTCAGTGAGGCGCACGTAGCACTTCTAGTAGAGGAAATTTCCTTGTGAAAGCCTTAAAGGGTTACGGTGAAAGGAAGGTTATGAACTAGGTACATGTAGCTATCCTTACATGGTAAGAGGGCACAAAGTTGAGTTGTAGTCATTTGTTACTTAGTGTCTCCTGATAGGGTAGAAGTTAAGAGTTACTGTTAGTGTACATGAACAGAACTGTTTGATTCTGTGTCTAAAGACTTGGCCTTCCAGAGGAAGTTTTTATAGGCCTCTCTTCTTATTCCTAATTAGCAGTTTTGTGCCAAATGTTGTGAAATTCTAATGAGTGGTTCACAAGAAATACTGTAGACAGATTTCCAAAGAAGCTAGTCCACATTCAATTGCAATGTTCTGACTTAATACGCATGCGCTGCATTTAACTGGGTTCTTTCGGTTACAAAGAAAAATCTGAGAATTACTTCGTTCTTTGCATTGATTTCTTTTCTAACATACCTTTGTAAGAGTAAAGACTAAAATTATCGATACACTGCGTTCCATTATGAAGAAAACTAGCACAGATAGCGCAGGCATTTACCAAAGAAGCAACCTTATGGTTCAAGCGTCAACCTCAGGGGCGTGTCCACCTTACACTGGTGAGACTGTTGACTGTTTATGGCCAAGAGATATAATATTAATTTTGAACATCAACTTACATCAGGAGGAAGACCAGGGAATTCTTCTTCTAGCAGCTTGTAGTAAGTCCGACCTTAAACATAATCAAACAAAATGTTAGTAATTAAAATAAATGAACAAGTATGCATACACAATTAAACCCTCACAGTGTATCAGATAGAAGAGATATCTCAAGTCAAAATGTGAATTAGTGGAAAGCCGCTAAAGATTGATATTGTGACCCTACTGATCCTCCCTGGGGGGAACTCCCATAAAAAAAAGACGGGGCAGGGGCTCATCTGAAATTTTGAAAGGAACCCCTAAGGAGAACCAAGATCCAGTTTTAGAGGCATAGCTTGAGGTACTGATTCTTACATAACACATTCTCCTGTCAAATTTTTTTTTTTCACTTAAAAGGTACTTGAGTAGTTCCTGCTACTAAGAGGTACTAAGAGGTACTAAAACAGCACCGCTGTTTTACCCCTAAAAGGTACGCCAGGCACTACCTGTGCCAGTCCATTGTATATGGGAGGCCATTCACCCCCCCCCCC
>CM042755.1:21070120-21077620 GCA_022496165.2 Catalaphyllia jardinei
ACCCCCCCCCCCCCCCCCTCACCCTTTCTCCTGGGCCTACAGACCAATTACAATAAACCATTTTACAGTTGTGTGCTTCATGACCTGGCCTATGAATGCAAGGCTGGAGGCGACCTTGCTTTGATACAAACCTCTCTGCTTCTTTCATTTAAATGCCAGCTAGGTAGCTGCATAAGAACAGCTTGATTTACACAACAGAAGCACTGAGATCTGTATCAATACAAGGTCAAAGGTATGCAGCCTCACTGTCATTTAAAGGCCAGGTTACTCAAAAGACAACTGTAAAATGGTCTACCGGTATTCCTCTTCTACCCTAAATGCTGTTATACAAAAAAAAAACATGTTCTGGTTCTATGAAGTTTTAGTATAAATCTACAAGTTCTCTATCACAAAGCACATTCTCAAGCTCTGATTGGCTATGCTACTCACTATAAATTCTGTGATAGATAGTAAGTAGTGTAGCAGTGAGCCCTTGTCAACAAAATGATGCCATGTCTTGGTGTTTTCAAAATGTCTGTGAAGACCATTTACATTATAAAGTTTTGAATGACTAGTAGATATATACTAAAACAATAATATTACATTATTCACTTTCAATTTCTCTTTAGGTTAAGTCTGCATATGGGCCAATGTGGCCCATCAGGCCGGAGTTTATCCCGGTTTCTGCAGCATGAAGAGACTAAGAGTATTTCTACTCCCCCCTGGATCAGATGCTAGTCCATCGCAGGGTTACCCCCAGCATTAAATTCACCAGTACTCATTTATACACCTGGGTGGATAGAGGCACATGAGAGTAAAGTATCTTGCCCAAGAACACAACACAATGTCCCGGCCAGGGCTCGAACCCGGACCGCTCGCTCTGGAGTCAAGCGCACTAACCATGAGGCCACTGCGCCTCCCTCTGCACCTGTTTACAACCTCTATTTTGATTCATTCTTCTTAATTTGCACCTCTTTTGTTGTTAGGACTAGGGGCATTGTTTGTGTAACTTGTCTATTTACTGTTTTCTTTGGCCAGTTATAAAGACCCTTGTAAACAGTGCAAGCTCACCCTGGAAATCTTGAGTTATAATTGTAAAATAGAAACACTTGTGGAAGGTCAGGAGAACTTGAAAAAGCTGCAGTCTAAACACTCATCTATCAGGTCATATTCCCACAGCATTTCTTATTGTGTAATTCCAGAATTCCAGTCCCCACCTCTCTGGACATTCCAATCAAGCTTCATACATTTCTTTACATTTTTTGGCCTTACAGAGCCTCCCACCCCTCAGGAAATTCCAATCCCTTCTGTGGGGGGTGTATGGATATTTTCTGGAACTACACATTCCCCCAAACTTGCATGTTTAAAATATGAGCTCTAGATTTCTATCACACAAATTATAGTTGATAATAGTGCAGACCGAGTCAACTTTAAGCAGAGAAATCAAAATCGAATAATCTTTAGAATTGTTTCAGTATGAATCTACTAGTCACTCAAAACTTTATCTAAATTGTGTAGTTCCAGAAAATATCCATACCCATCCTATGGAAAGTTAATGGAAATTCCAAGGGGTAGGAGGGTTTCAAAAGCCAAATTTTTTGAATGAAAGTGTGACACTAAAAGGGAATTCCAGAGGGGTGACGGGTTCAATTTGAAAAACCTTCCATGGGAGGGGTATGGATATTTTCTGGAACAACACATTCTGTTTTACAGACACTTCAGAAATGCAAAGAAGCAGTCACCAGTTTATGGACAACCACACACTGCTAGACTACTCACTATCTAAAACAGAATAGATAAAGTGAGTAGCGTAGCCAATCAGAGCTCGAGAATGCACTTCGTGATAGAATGCCAGCTTCCAGATTTATACTAAAACTTGGGCTCATCCTAGGTGTAAGAACCTTAAACACTCACCAGTGACGTAAAACAAACAAAACAAAGAAGTCAACATAATAGACCCTAACCCAACAATAGCTGTAAAACAAAGAAAAACTTCACAGGTTTTTACACCGAGGTAAACCCAAAACTTGATAGAAGCAGCACATGTTTTTTATTGTCATTTTAAATGTAGCACGCTGATGATTACAGTACATTATTTTACAGAGTATGTGCATGAACATGCATATGTTTGCTGTGCGGCGACACAGTCCATGTTTAGTTGTAAAATTTTTCATTCTCTTGTTCCAAACAATTAAACAAAAACCAACGTCCAGTAATCACTTTCATAAGCTAAAAACACGTGTTTTATAAAACATGCTGGTGACATTAAAAATTATTAATAACAAGCTTTATGAGCTGGTATCTGAGAGGACCATTACATAATAAATAAAAGGGGAATTTTACAAAGAATTATTGGTTTAAAAGGAACCACCTCGTGACCAAATTGTAGTTTATACAGAACTTTACAAAGCCTCGTAATAATAAGCTTACGTAACCCAACGCAAGTGAATCGTATACTTACATTGTACTGCTGAATATCCGGCGTGTAATATAGCAGCCAAACCAAAGAAGACTAAAATCCGACCGATGATCACCATATTAGATGCATTCACAGCACTCTTACTGCGTAGAGAAAACCTCTAAGCGATGTCGGCCATTTCTTTCCAATTACCCTCGTCTGAAGAACATTGTCGTGTAATTGGTCATGTAACGTCCTTGGATAAGAAGAGGACCCTGGGAACCAGTGCGATAGGCAATCCGTGCGCTGGAATCGAAGATGGCTCCTCCTCGCGTTCAGCCGTCTCCAAGGAGAGACGATTTAAAAGATGATGCAGCTGCGGATGATGGGGATTTCTTTCAGTTACCTCCATTAACACTGTCAATTACCATAGTAATTCTATTGGTTTTTTACTGGGTAAGTCTTAAAGATGTTTAAGGCCATTGATCGAACTTGTATGAACTTAGCTGGCTTGTCCCGGCCTGCACAAATTCATGCAAGATTCATGGGGGATCAGTGCATAACATTGCAGGTAACATTGTCATCCTGAGGGTGTCGATGGGGTTGGTTGGTTGACTATTTACCGTATAATGGTGTTTTTTTTTTATATCGTAACCGTGTAAACCGCAAACTGTGAACTAACTAACTTACATGTATAAACAGAAGCAGATATGCTTCTGGGTATAGAACATGTGATCGACGTTTTGTGTAGCATGTGCGGTACTTAACGCACAAAGGTTGAATTTTTAGGAAACAAATGGAAATTTTAGTTTACTTTGGGCTCGTCTGACACTTCTGGAGACCCTTTATACCATCATATTTCGTCTGTCGTGTCTCCTGTTGGAGTTTGATCGGGACCCTGATTCGGTCCTACATGTATTTTTTACAACATGCTCCACGCCAGCTGTACAATGTAGTCTGTTTGCGTTTCCTTGCAATCCCAGCCTGTGAGCAGGCTCACATTGGAACACAGGTGTGAATTGAAGTGCGAAATTAAGCGGTGAAGCCTCAAGGCGGCAAAGTGAACCAGCTCTGATCTCTGCAAATTTTTCATTTCCACCCCGGAAACCGCAGAAAAAATTAGCCAACTAAATTTCACCGGAAGTATGAACTTTGGCAGCTCAGATTTATCGGGAAAATTGTAGATCTTTTTCGTAACAACATGCAGATGCGATGTATGTTGTTGATAAAGAAAAACCGTCAAAGTTTATGTTAAGCAAGGACACACACTTGATTCCAACCTCCATCATGGAATATCAGAGAAAAGTACTCTTTATTTCTCGTCGATGTTTATTAAAATAATTCCACTGATTCCATTCAGTCCACTTGAGGCTCGAGTTTAAGACGCACACACTTTGTTTGACTTAACTTTCCAACACATAACTTTCTTCTCGGTTCTGGGGGGATGGCATTAATGGCTCTTCATGAACTGCAGATGCTATTCAAGAACTGACTCAAATGATTTTCATGTAAATTATCTTGCAGTTTGTGTGCTACGATATAGATGCTATACCTTTGCAAGTTCTGGGACCCTTTGGGCGTTTTGTGTCATATTTGGCCAGCAATCATTTAAAAGCATTGAGAATTAGGTGAATATGATGTGCACATCTGTCATCTGCAATCGAGTGTCTATCAATACCCCCGATCAAAACCCTCATCTCAATTGATACTCAAATGACATCCCAATTGATACTCAGTTGACTCTCTATCAACACTTGATCAGTAGTCGGTCAATAGTTGGCTGCGTGTTAACTACATGTATGCATCAATCAAAAGTTAGTCTTCTCTCAACCCAGGGTTGACCGAGATTTTGATGGAGTGTCAATCAAGTATCAATCTACTGTCAATCAAGTGTCAATCAAAGGTATTGATTGAGGGTATCGAATAATCAACCGTGGATACCTTAGAACATGTGATTCCAGTCCAGTCCATATGTATACTGTGGACTGTATGATTTGATTTTAAATTTAGCCCTCTCCTTCCCATTTCCTGCTCATATAGGGAGGCAGCATGGCCAAGTGGTTAGAGCCCCAGATTTGAAATCTGTAGGTTGCGGGTTCAAATCCCGTTCTGACCGCTAGCTGATGTTGTTCTCGATAGCCCCGAGTTCAACTTTTTGGCTACGCTTGTAAATAGCCAACTGATGTGCCTCCCACCATTTTGGATTCTTAACCTCATTATGTTACTATTTGAATATTTATTTATCATTGTTTGTTTACATTGGTCCTGAAAAGCCCCAATGAGGAGTGGCCAATTACGTATACATACACACACACAAGCTTGTAGTAAAATAAAATAAAAAAAAATTAATTAAAATTGCTAATTTGTGACTAGTTCATAGCATTTAGGGCCTCCACAGACTAGACATTTAGTTGTCAACAACTATTTGTTGTTGACAACTAGACGTTATCGACAACTAATATTATTGTGCCAAATGCTAGCATTTCTTACACTGGAGTGGTAGTTGTAAATGTCTAGTTGTCAGGTCGGCAAGACCTTGAGAATAAGCATTCACTACACAGGCACAAAACGCTGTCCACTGACAATGCAGTTCTATTGTTTGTCGACAACTAAAACAATGATTCCCACACATGGGAAGAATGGTCAAATATGTCTGTTGTTGACTGCTATTTCACAAATAAGGTAAAAAATCAGGCAACAATGAAAAAGACGATTACAGCATAATACTATACACTATTGTGCGTTATAAGACTTACGTGTGGCAAGGTAGTCTTGAGGTAAATGCAAGTTTTCTGATTGGTTCTTGTTTGGTTGGGATTTGACTGTATAATGTATAAATTAAGAATTTGCAATTTGCCTGAATGCCATGTAATAAACTACAGTTTACAAACGTAGCTTGTTCAATTTGTACTGGGTCCCTGCCATTGGCCCTCAGCCATTTTTGTATGGAACTTGTTCAATCAGTACTGCCATGGCCTCAGGCCAACAGTCCCCAGTACGGCCCTCACACTGGGTTTTTTATGGGAAAATCTCAAGCCAAGACCTTACGGTATTGACCGAGAGATAGCTACGTCAATATGGCAAGGCCCAGGTTTGAGATTTTTTCATAAAGACCGAATTTTCGAGGTTAATAAGTTGTTTATTATAGTGGCTTTTGACTTTGGTTTTGCAGGCCCATAATCAGCCTGTGGTTTTTATGGGAGAATGATGCCCCTACAATTGGCCAGTCGCAGAATCGTAGCTTTGCTATAGTATGCAGAACAAACAGTTGCATGTACATGTGTGTTGAGTGTGATACAAGTTTGGTAAGTGAATAAGTTTACATTCAGCCCAATAATCACTGTCTCTTTCTGTCTAGTTTTAGATTTGTGCTGATAATCCATATCCTAGAAGCTGGCTTTGCTTACAGAACAAGCAGGTATGATTTGGTCCTTAAAGTCTGAACTGTTCTTCATGTTATGCCAAATATTACTGTCATAAAAAAGGTTGCAGTTGTTCATTTTGGTGAAGTACATTTGTGAAGTACATTATTTTGTACTTGTTCAGGACTGTGAGTGTGTTCAACAATCTTGAATTAATGTCAATTAAATTTACCACCACCTGGTTAGCTCAGTTGGTAGAGCGCCAGTCTGCTGTGTGGGAGGTCGCGCCCCAGACCTGACTAATACTCAGGGTATTAAAATAACTGAGGGGAATGTGCTACCTTTGCAACGACATCTCCAAGTGGTTACAAGTTCAAGTATTCTCAGATCAGGAATATAAACTGAAGGCCCCAGCTTCTGCATCTTTAGTGTTAAATTGTTACCACACTTATCAAAAAGAGTAGGGCGCATAGTTCCCGGTGTTGTGGTCTGGCCTTGTCTCACAGGTTGGTGCCTCGCATAGGCTTTAATAACTTCATTGTGTCTTTCAGCCTTAGACAGTATTGTCCAAGAAAATGTCGTAACATGCCGTGACATGTCATGATATGTCGTGACATGTCATGTCATGTAAATTTTGTCAACTTCTTACAACTTCCCACAGCTGCATGTCTACATTTGTTGTGCATTCTTTTGAGCTTGTGACGATCAGAGTTGAACTGAAATTCCTCATCTTCCTGATATTTCATGACTACATTGTATTTTCACTCAAAGGTGTTGAACATTCTGGTCCTCATGAGGGGGCAGGGTGAGGGAAGTCAGGACGTGATTTCCAGGCCGTTGCCACAAGAAACTTGTACACATTATGATTCATATTTCCGCATCTCAATGGAAATTTTTCGGGACATGTTTGAGTTGTTGAAAGTTCTATGGGGGAAATTGCATGTGGTATCCGTTGTTCCACGAATGAATCGTATCAAATCCAGGGAAAACTTCAAAACTTCAAATGAATTGCTGAGGTAACATCAATCTCTACTGATACGCAGTCCTCCGTGTAAAAATACTGAACCTTTAGGGAACCTTTTTAACGATGGCCTGAATGTGACCTGAATAACTGGATTTTGATACTTATGTTTCAATTTTGCGGAATTTTTCAATTCACGCGTATTGCATTTTGTTGTAGGAGGATGATGTTTTCACGTGGTACAAGTTTCAAATGGATGGTTCAAACTGCTGTCCTTGGCTTTCCATCTCTGGGCATCTTACTGAGGCACCGGAAGGACAGAGAACTCAAGAACAAAAAGAAAACAAGTTAAATAAATGCCGGATTTCCTTTGAGCGCGCTAGTTGAATTGTAGTCTTCCATTGTAACGCCTGTGACTTCACTGGGCAATTATCACCATGATTATTTCCAGCAATTATACTAAAGACGTTGATAGACTTGGAAAATGAATTTACGCTCGCAATTATAACAGATTCATTTAGTGTATGAACAGTGGCATTTTTTCTTTTTATCAACCAGTCGGTGTTTCAGCTGGGTGGCTATCCCATGAGCACTTATGAGAAATCTAACAAAGCATCGCAAGTACCCCAAACAGGTTTGATAACCTTTCAAGCTTTTGCTGTTCCGTGCTCGTAACTTACAACTGTCGTTTTTCACTTTGTAAAGCAGGATTCTTTTGTGGGAATATTTTGTTATGAATGTAATATATATTACACACACAGGTATACACAGACGCAAAAAATATAATAGTTAGATTTGGC
>CM042755.1:21087935-21100188 GCA_022496165.2 Catalaphyllia jardinei
CTGCCTGTCTGTCTGTCTGTCTGCCTGTTTGTCTGTCTGTCTGCCTGTTTGTCTGTCTGTCTGTCTGTCTGCATGTCTGCCTGTTTGTCTGTCTATCTGTCTGCCTGCCTGCCTGTCTTTTTTCTGTCTGTCTGTCTGTCTGTCTGTCTGTCTGTCTGTCTGTGTCTCTGTCTGCCTGCCTGCCTGTCTTTCTGTCTGTCTGTCTGTCTGTCTGTCTGCCTGTTTGTCTGTCTGTCTGTCTGTCTGCATGTCTGCCTGTTTGTCTGTCTATCTGTCTACCTGCCTGCCTGTCTTTTTTCTGTCTGTCTGTCTGTCTGTCTGTGTCTCTGTCTGTCTGTCTGTCTGTCTGTCTGTGTCTCTGTCTGCCTGCCTGCCTGTCTGCCTGCCTGCCTGTCTGCCTGGATTCGCTCCGACGAAGGGCTAGCGCTCGAAACGTCAGCTTCTGAATCTCTTTACGGTGGCTAATTCACATTATCAACTCAGTTGATAAAACCAAATTATCTTGTAATACTCCCACCGACGCAGCACCACAGTTTCTTTAGAAACTTACCCCTTTTGCCTGTCTTTCTGTCTGTCTGTCTGTCCCTCTTTCTGTCTGTCTGCCTGCCTGCTTGCTTGTCTGTCTATCGTTCTGTCTGTCTGTCTGTCTGTTTGTCTGCCGGCCTGCCTGCCGGCCTGCCTGTCTGTCTGTCTGGGAGCATGCTCAATATAGCCTTTTCGATCCATGGCAGAGGTCTCTTTTCTCCCGTCAGCCTTCGGCTTAGGCTGATAACCCTTACCTCGACCTTGATTATTCTGGACATCAAAAAAACCTCATCCAATAATTGTTTACAATCTGTTTAATTCTGGGAAATTAATACCTATGTAATGTAAGCTACAAACAAAATTCTTTTTACAAACGATGACATTGTAATTGTAGTGTAATAAACGTATTGTATTAAGTAGTGAAAAACAATGGTATGACTCATGTATTTACGTATATTTTTGTATATTGATTATTCCGGATATCACAAAAACCTCATCCAATATTTGTTTAATGTATGCTACTGAGAAGGTTTAAGTGCCGTGGCTAGGAATATGTTCGAATATCGATATAACAAGTTCTATTTCCCTGAGGTTTGTTTACTTGACGGGGATAACTGTTTCTCCGAGCCCCTCGCAGACTGATATAAGGAATACTGGTACACACTTCGCGCGTTCGCGGAGGGTGTCATTAAGATTTGCGGTTTGGGGAGAAAAAGAATGGCCTGGGGAACCACATATCAGTCTACAACTGACTCAGAGAACTACGTCTCGACGTCAATTGAGTAACATTTTTTGAAAATAAAATTTCTCCTTCACCCCGACCCACTGATAGTTGCAATACTGGTGCGGAACACTACAATGCGAATAGGATAAGACAAAGTAGAACAATCATAACTATTAAATAATAATTAACGGAAGCTAGCCAAGAACTTAATTCCTTTATGTCCTACAGCAATACAGTACCTCCTGTAAAAGATATAACAAAGACGTACTCCGCATTACCAACAAAGAAATGATGTCCAACAATTAAGACAGTCCTTGCAAAGGCCCATCAGATGGCTCTCTGTGATAAAAGCGTTCAAAAGTCTGTACGAAAGCTCAGTACAGATCTGGTTTGATTCAAATTTATTAAACAGTCGCATTATGAACTATTAAATATCTTTGCGAAGAACTACGGTAAATTGCTAAATCGAAAATACGATTAGACGCGAAATTGTGGCGTTAGTGACCCAGTTCGTGAGCAGTAGAACTGAGATCTAAAGAATATTTCCTGCCACAAGCAACAGTTACATTTAAGACCATTTTTGAGTGATCCAAGCTTTAAGTGAAATGAGCCTTCACTTTATCGATCATTGAGTAACCATTTTCTTGCCACGTGTGTTAATCTATAAAACGGAAGAAACGCCCAAACCATATTTTCTTCCGTATCTCGAAATTTCAATTTCAGCGCGAATGAAGCGCACATTTTAGAGGCAGCGCGGTCGAGTGGTTTAGAGCGCTGGTGTTGTAATCCGGAGGTCCCGTGTTTAAGTCCTCCACCCTGCTACTGACAGGATTTGTTTGTCGGTAGTCCTGAGTACAAATTCTCGGCCACGCTTTATAAATAGCCAACACTGGTCTTCCTCCTGCATGCCAGTTGAGATTTTTAACTATGTCAAGTTTTGAAATACTTGTTCCTTTGTTTCAGTAGCATGCCTGTAAACTAGCTAAGCTTAGTGCTTGTATAGCTAAGTGTGACCCTGACCATTTACCTTTCAACTTTTGTCGCTTAAATTTGCCAAGGGCCGATGTTTCCTAACAATTTGGGCAAAAAATGAAACCGTGTCGGGGTTTGTTTATTTTTCCCGCATTTCAAAGTTATGATTATTTTAGCAAAGGTAATAGATATTTTATTACTGAACTCTTCAAAAACAAACCAGGCAAGTAATCAAAAAATCGCCTGCTTTCTTAGACAAAGGTGTTCAGTACATGATCGCTTTCTGTCCGATCAAAAACGAACTCAATATGTGAGCCTTTCACAGTTCTTTGGAAAATCGCACGCTATATTGAGAAAACAGTTGAAAACAGTAATTCTTTTACTCAAAATTAATATATCCTCGTCATCTGCAGCTATCAAGTTTACAGAAAATACATCCTTTCCTGGAGTGTTGGTTAAACGACTGACTGTAAAGTGGTGCCAAAGCAGATTGGTAATTTGAGGTATATTGATTTATTTATTATTTATTTATTTATTTATTACAATTTATGGCACACTATAACAGAAGCCAAAGGATGCAATGCAAAAGAGTCAAGGACCCCATATTATAGCAGAACACCAAAGATACAAAAAAACAAACAAAACAAGCAAAAGAAAAAAATCATTCAAATAAAAAACTGATCCATAAAAAACTTTCTAACTAAAGCTTTAAAAATATTTACACTAGTTGCCTCACGAATGGAAAGGGGAAGGGAATTCCATGTTTCCACAACTCTTTTTAAAAAAAGAATATTTAAAAACATTCGTTCTTGCATATCTCATCTTTAGAGTTAACTTATCATTGTGTCTAAACGAAAAACGATCAGTTTCCTTATAAAAATCTACATAAGGTTCAACGTCAATTATTCCGTGAAGAGCTTTATATAAAAAAGTAAGATCTGCTAATAACCGCCTTTTTTCCAAGGATAACAGATTTAATTTCTTTAGGCGGTCAGTACAACAGTCATCAGATCTTAAGATGAATTTAGTTGCCCTTTTTTGAATTGTCTCCATCTTTTCAATGCCCTTTTTGGTGTAAGGAGACCATATTACAGAGCATTATTCTAAATTTGATCGTACAAGAGCCTTCAAAAATCTGCGGCCTTCAAAATCTCGGCAAGATTTCTTAATTAGTCCCAGTATCCTATTCGCTTTGGCCACAACTTTGTCTATGTGCAAATTCCAACGCAAATGCTGATCAGTGGTTATTCCAAGATCTCGGAATTCATTAACTTCCTCCAAAACTTCATGGGACCTTAGCTAATTAATTTCTCTTTCCATTTAATATCTTATCTATTTGTTGCTTTTGGATACGATTTCCTTTTGAAGTGTTTACTTCAAAAGCCACTAAGCGAGGCTTGGTGGTAAACAATTGGCGTAAAACTGCAAATGAGGTAATTTCGTTTACCTTTAGCACTCGTTATCTGTGAAGTTAGCACCTCCTTTCGTCGTGCCCTTGGGCCTCCCCATGCTTTCTTCATTGCTCTCCAAATTCTCTTTGTCAAACCACTTTCTGTTGATCGTAAGACAATACATTATGCCTGGTGTTAATGCGTGAATAATCCCCTTTCCTGCCCCTCTCTTGCACTTTCTTGTTTTGTTAATCTTTTGCGTGAGCACGATGACAATAAGAAAGCATTTAAAGCAAAATAATTGTAGAATTTACAACCGGAGAAGCTACAATACTTTGTACTCTTCTGTTACTGTTTTGATAAGGCGAAGCTATGTATCGATCGAGGCGGACAGTTTTTAAAGCAGCTCCTGCGCGCGTACAACAGGTGCTCCATAGGTAAGAAAATTTTGCTATCCCCACCAGGCTAAAAAATTTGGGTTGTCACGTGAGTGTCTGTACGTACGACTGAACGTTCCTCCATCTGTCCTTACTCTGGCACAAATTTATTACCTTTTAAGGCCTTGTTTTCGTACATAACAGAAGAAGTTACCTCATTTTGACTTTTCTGATTAGTTATTAATGTAGTGAGTTTGAAGATATTAGCATTTGGGTGCACTCTGTAAATTCAAGACTAAATAAAGTTATGTATGTACATATATATGTAAGCACCAAACTGAATGTTTAGGAGGCATCGAAGAGGAAACTCGGGTGAAAGATAGCTGTAAAAACCTTGTTGGTGAAGTGTAGCTAGAGAATTCTTGTTTTCTGTGATACCGCAATGGCATGACGATCAATGCGCTTTTCAACTTTCTCTTGAATACAGATTGACGATTTTATGCAGAATCTAGAGCTTCAAAAAACGAAAATTGTTTCGGAGTTGAACTCGATGTTTTAAAGGAATGGTAAAGGTACGGTCAATAAAAAAAACTACTAGGCGGTCGGAAAATCATACTAAAATTACGCTTTAGCGTGAAAAATGAACAAATATTTACAGCATTAGGTGGGGCCATTGGTGGATATTCCGGAGTTTTCTCCGTCCACACAGTAAGCCCGGGAATCAAGAAAACGCAGCTTTATTTCTACAGTTTAGGCCTACCGTCCACACTAATCCGTCACGAAAACGCAGCTTTATTTATACAGTTTGGCCTACCGTCCACACTAATCCGTCTCGAACACGGAGCTTTATTTCTACGGTTAGGCCTACCGTCCTCACTAATCCGTCACGAAAACGCAGCTTTATTTCTACGGTTAGGCCTACCGTCCTCACTAATCCGTCACGAAAACGCAGCTTTATTTCTACGGTTAGGCCTACCGTCCTCACTAATCCGTCACGAAAACGCAGCTTTATTTCTACAGTTTAGGCCTACCGTTCTTACTAATCCGTCACCAAAAAGGAGCTTTTCGAAAACGCTCTTAATTTTCAAACTGTAGAAATTTGAAAACGTAGCTTTATTTCTACAGTTTAGGCCTTCCGTCCACACTAATCCGTCACCAAAATGGAGCTTGTCGAAAATGCTCTTCAAACTGTAGGAATTTGAAAACGCCGGTTTGGCGTTTTAGAGTGAACGAATACATTTTGAAAACACAATAACGGAGTAGTGTGAGCGAAGCCTTAGGAAAACCACAGCGCCAAAGACAAAGGGATCGCCACTAAACATAAGGTTTAAATGAGCAGCATAATGGCAGTGCACGTGTGTCCTGATAGTTTTTAATATATTTCTTTGCCGTCCTCTGCAAAACAACAACGTGAAATGACCAAATTGAACCACGACGATTAATTTAACTTTTTGTGGGCTGTAATGGGAAAACAAAATCCCCAAGCAAAAAAAACATCTTCTGACCTTCAAATTTCACCTTCTCTTTTAATGCTTTCGATCCCTCGATTCCTCACAAAAATAAAAGGTTTCTAATGCCCCCCCCCCCCCCTAATCCTATTCAAACAGCTGGTATCACGAAAAAAATGATGTATAACTTCGTATTGGCACATCTACATAGTGTCACATTTCACTACGGGAATCCATGGGTCTCCGTTTGAACATGATACTGACAAGACAACAACTTACACTTCAACTTAGCCGGAGTCTGTTCAGTAATTCAGATCACATACGACGTCAAAAGTACAAAAACTGTGATCAGTATTACTGAACTGACGCACGGCAACATGGAATCTACTTGTTTAAAGAATTCCCCAACTCCCCCCACCCCCACACCCCCTCCCAAATGAAAAAAAATGCCAGTGGCGTCATCATGGAGGATAGGTGGATAACGCTATCCACCAGGCCCCAGTTGTTCGAAGGCTGGATAAAGCTATTCACCAGGGCCGGGTTGTTCGAAAGCCGGTTAACGTTAACCCAGGGTTAAATGTTAACTGAAGCATGGTTTTTTCTTGTTTAAAAATGTTCTTCACCTCTAACGTCTGGTGTAGTTTAAGATTACTACAGCTCAAAACTGAAGGGCAAACAATATAAACAGATTACCTGACCAAAAAGTTACAAAACTGAAATCAAAATCCTCGCTAACCCAGGGTTAGCTTAATCGGGCTTTGAACAACCCGGCCCAGATAAATCACTAATCAGCGGATAACTCACGATGTTGACAAAACAAACCACATATCCACTGGATAGTGATTTATCCAGCAGATAGTGTTATCCACCATTCGAACAACCCAGGCCAGATAAATCAAATTATTCAGTGCATAGAGCGGTTCCGTTTCTTGGCAGTTATCCACTGGATAGTGGTTTATCCAGTGGATGGCACTGTCCAGCCTTCCAACAACCGAGGCCAGTCATACAAATGTTCATAAGTAAAAGCAAATCAAAACGCGAGAATTATTCGACATAATATATAAAGTTCAACTGCCAACGAATAATCAATCGGTAAGTTCAATTTTACCAGCCACTAAAACAAATTTACACTTCAGAGTTAGTAAAGTAAAGTAAAGTAAAGTAAACTTTATTTTACCAGGGTGGCCCATTCAGCAACGAGGCTGATATCCAGAGGGGCCCTGGACTAAAAATATAGTAATTAAAAATACAATACATCATGATAATTTAAAAATACAATTTAGAAATACAAGGTATAGATTTAAAAAACAAAAAGCATGGAATAATTAAAAATATAAAGTATAAGCAAGCATGCAATAATTCATAAAAATCTAATGTCTATAAAATCTAAAAATTGTAGGTATTAATTAAAACTCTGAAGGAAGAAAGTGACTTGGCGTTTTGAATGTTACGGGGTAGGAGGTTAAAAAAAGCTGAACCGGAATATCTAAAAGTTCGTTTAGCAAGGCTAAGTTTGGGTTTGGGCAGGTGCAGATCTGTTCTTCTACGAGTATTGTAATCATGCACATTGAAATTTCTTGTGAAATATCCACTCAAGTATTTAGGCACTAGATTATTTAGACATTTATATACTAAAGTACATTTATGTCTTTTCCGTTTCGTTTCTAGCTCCACCCACCCTAAAACATTTAAAGTGTCTTTAGAAGAGTCGCGCCTTAGAACAATACGGGCAGCGCGATTTTGTAACCGTTGTAAGGTTTTACTGGAGGTCGCTGACAATTCACCCCACACGGTGTCTGTATAACACAAGATTGGCTCTATAAGTGTATTGTAGACACACTTCGCTGCATTAAGAGTAAGGCAAGATCTTATTCGTGCTAAAATTCCCAGTCGCTTGTTGACTTTTTTACAAATCGAGTCAACATGCTCTTTCCAATGAAGTTGTTCGTCGAGCATAACCCCGAGATAATTAAACTTCGTCACTCTCTCTATGTCCTTTCCTTGGATTTGCAGTACAAAGTCTGATGAGGTTTGTAATAGTTGCCTTGTCCCAAAGAGTAATCCTTTCGTTTTACTATGATTTAATATCAGTCTGTTACTCGTCAGCCACTGTTCAACTCGTTTGAGATCTTCTTGTAGATTTTCCCTGATGACGTTAACATGAGACCCGGTATAGTAGATCACTGTATCGTCCGCGTACATGCTAATTTCTGAGTGCATCAGACACTTAGGTAGATCATTTATGTAAATAACAAATAGTAATGGTCCTAGTAAGGAACCTTGCGGAACGCCGAAGTCCAAAGGTAGGCTGGATGATAACTCTTTTCCGTATTGAACTTTCTGCGAACGAATAGTTAGATAATTTCTGAACCAGGTGAGACTGCGTCCTCTAACACCATAGTGCTGTAGCTTATGAAGTAGGCAATGGTGATCAACAAGATCGAAGGCCTTTTTTAAATCGATAAAGGCAGCTCCGGTTAACTGTTGCTTGTCCATGTGTTCTAAAATATGGTCAACCAGGTAAACAACCGCAGTCTCAGTGGAATGTTTCTTGCGGAACCCGGATTGAAAAACTGAGAGAACGTTGTTTTCTCCAAGAAAGGACAATAGTTGAACTTGAATCGCACGTTCCATCACCTTGGAAACCAGGGGGAGAACTGAAATTGGACGATAGTTGTTCTCATCATCCTTCTTTCCAGCCTTATAAATTGGAGTTACTCTTGCTTCCTTCCACTCTGATGGAATTTCACCTGTCGAAATAGTAAGGTTTATAAGATAGGTGACCGGCTAGTTAATTCTCTGTTACATCATTTGTGTTCATAGTGCTACGCGGCACAACATTCATATGTACCCTTACTTTCTCTTCGCCGCGATTCACCATCTAAATCGACCCCGACTTTCTCTGTCCGCCCTCGTAGCTCAACGGCAGAGTAACAGTAGATCTAATCCGGAGGTCGTGGGTTCGATTCCCACCGAGGTCAAAAAGAATTTTTCTTTACCACGTGTGGTTCCCTCATTCCCTTCACTAGGGCTAACGCCCAGTGGGTTATTCATGGGTTAAATTAGCACTAAAACTAGTAATAACCAAAGGTTAGCAAATGCGGGCGAGGATTTTGTTTTTGCCCATTTGGTGAATAAAGATTTGGGGGCCTATAGGGAAAGGTCGGGTGATTTTGTTTGTCCGTGAGCACAACCCCCAGGTTTTACTCGTTTTTTCTTCCATTTTGACAGTAACAATAGCTATAGAGTGATTTTACAAAATGTTTGAAACAGTAACACCAGAGCATTCCACGTGACACTAATCCCATTGTTTACTTTCCCTTGATTTAGTAATGTGCTGTAATTGTTGCTGTTTCACGGCGTAAATAAAAGCACTCTAGGTTATAAAGTATGCGTATTGATCGAGTCAAAATGATTGATTCAACGCAGATGAGATTTATTTAAAATCATAACATGGACAAATACGAAATCAAACAAGGCGTACATGTTATACAATGTCTTGATGTAAACTGAAACAAAACGACCAATATATAAATGTAGTTTTTTCCACAATATAACATATAAAATCTGCAAGGATAGAGAGCCGGCGGTGGACAAAGGACTGAAGGAAGACCAATGCTGTCGTTTCACGATTCTGAGATCGAAGACAACCGGATCTCAGACCATGCGCTTGTTAAGTCAAGGACGAACAGCTTTCGCTCCGCGCTTCTATGAAATTAAAGAACGCGATCTCACACTATGCGCTTGTCAGCTCAAGGGCAAACAAATCTGACGCTCCGCAATTGAAGTTAAGGACGAACAGCTGCCACTCTCGATTAAGACGGAATACGGCCGGGAAATGGCATACAACGCGACAACATGAACAGAAAGGTCGAATCTAAGTTGACACGCTCGATTTGGATTGGTCGGCGCAGCTGCTATGCATGACCTTCACGTGATCCAAGGTCCAAATGCTACGCGTGATGGACGTGAGAAAATAGCATTCTTTGCATTCCATGCATTCGTGGTGGAAGACTCAAGATTTCGGCAAAATCGAGTCAGGGCCAAACTATACAACTGCGGCGCATGCGTTAGTAAAAGCAACGTTGAGATTAGCATTGCGGGGTCCTTTTGTCGCCCGCAACAAATTTACACTTCAGAGTTAATTCTCTGTTACATCATTTGTATTTTACAGCACCCTCGAAAAACTACTGGCTAGCACAGGAACTGATCGTATTGCAAGTTGGGAGAACATCCTCATTGAGACCCACGCCTACTTTCCTACCCACCTCTTTTAGATCAAATCAATGGAGTGAAAGGTAAGAACAGGAAAAAAAATAGATTAAACTGCATTTACCTACGTCTTGGTCGAATTCGTATTCTGAACACGCTCTCCCAGACCTTGCACCGCTGTCCACGGATTCTGGTGTTACGCTAAAAGCATCGGGAAGATTTGCCACATATTTTTCAACAAATGTACTTCTAGTAAATGCATTTATCTCGGCATCTTCTAAGACATCTTCCTTGATATCCCAGCGTTCCAATGCTGTTTCTTTGACCCTTGTCTGGCAGTAAAGCTCGGAATCAGAACTTGTTCCATCCTTCAACCTTCTCGTTTCTTCATCCATTTACGTTTTGGAAAATATAGGGGGAAAAAAGAGACGCTGATGAAATTATTAAATAGACATTCTCAGTGTTCTGTTGACCGCAGGTCGAAGACTGAAACACCTAACCAAATTATACTGCTATTCACATGTAGCAATTAATTATTGAATTCGGCTTTCGTAGCGAGCTTTCGTAGGATATGAAGAATTTTGCAGAGGATGTTACCCTCCTTAGTAGATCTGCGAAAGCCGAATTCAATAATGTGCAATTACTGAAGTGAGGCTGATTAGGATATGAAGAATTCTGCAGATCAAAGAAGGTGCCATCCACCGAAGCCGAAGGCCGAGGTAGATAACACGCTCCGAGATCTGCAGAATTCTTCATATCCTGCGAAAGCCGAATTCAATAATTGCTTTATTAATTATCATTACTCATAACTCGTATCTCCCCGGTTTTAAGAATGTCTTCCTTTCACTGTGATAAAGTGTTAAAGGAGTTTCGCTATTTCGCTCTTTGTTTTTCTGCTCACCCAAAATAACATAACCTCGTGCGCAAGATTTTTTCGGTCAACAGTTCAATAATCTGCAGCGGGCTGCACTTTTGACGTCATCGGTTCAATGTGACAGAGTTCTTTCCAAATTTGGTCAACAGCAACTGGTTGTGGTGAATAATGTGTGTGGTTTTAACCAATCAGAAACGAAGAGATATTTTGAATGAATAATAATAAGCACTTAATGACTGGCCCCAAGTGAAACAGTGAGTTTTGTTTCCCTGAGACCCACAATGTTTCCCTAGCGAGTTAGTGAGTTTTGTTCGCCCTAGGAAGTTAATGAGTACTGTATTGTATTGTATTGTATTGACCCGCGACACGTGACGCGTTCTCCTCCAATCAGAAAACGTATTTGAGTTGGGAGGTATAACAATGTTATTTATACCATGCTATAGCTGAAAGATAGAGCCAATCAGAATACAAGAAATACCACTTATTAACCGAGAATGAGGTAGGTCATTGCAAATCTCAGACCGAGGCCTTGATGTATTGACTGAGCGATAGCAAGGTCAATACATCAAGGCCGAGGTCTGAGATTTTCCTATAATGACCGAACGGACGCGGTTAATAAGTTTTTATTATATGGTCTTTTCTAGCGCTATTCTTAAAAAGAATACAATAAAAACACCAGAAGTAATTTTTCACATCCGCTTGCGCGCGAAAGAGGTTATTCGAGGTCATGTTCACTGAATTGAACCAAAACGAACCTGGCGATGCGATCAAAACCACAAGACACAGTTTCTTCGAGAATGAGACAATTTTTGTCTTTATTACGTTGAGATATGTTTTCCTCGTCGAGCCAAGGAAAATTTTCATAATGCCCGATCATTAAAATAAAATCTTGCCCGCTCAGCAGCCAATCAGAGCGCGCGTACTATTTAAGCCATATAATAAAGTCATGGAATACTCAATTGCCAGGTATATTTTCTTGGTATACACACTCGCCTAAAGGTTCATGTGTATACCGAGAAAAGACAAGTAAATCGTGGGATATTTCATGGTCGCATAACAAAAATATTTCGGCGGGAGCTTAATTTCTCTACAATGGAACGGTCATACTTCACGGGGCTTAAATTTCGTGATTTAGCAGGAAAATATGTAACCTGAAGTTAAATTTTGCGGAAATTGTTGGCACAATTAGTCATATTGTTTTCAATTTTATCATAAAAAAATGTATTTGTTACGTTACACACAGCCCTCGAAGCAAGAAAATTAACCCATTTTGTGGTATGTTTCACTTCGGTAGAACGCCCTAAAATGCTGCGATCGTTGGCCGGACTTCTCTACTTTGTATCATGCAAAATAACTGCTTGAGTAACTCATTCCTAGAATCGTGTTCGCGCTTTCCGCCTGCTATAGAGAGAACAGTCAAGAACTAGGCCGAAGTTATACTTTGACCCGCACCATCACATTCTTACAGATATAATAAATAAATGTCATTATTATTCGTTCAAAATATTTACCCGTTTCTGACCACATGCATAATTCACCATAACCACCTGCTGTTGACCAAATATTGAACCAATGAAGTCAAACGTGCAGCCCGGTGCAGATTATTGAACCGATGACATCAAAATGATGTCAAAAGTGCAGCCCGCTGCAGATTATTGAACCGCCGACCGAGAAAACCTGGGAACGAGATTGTCTTATATTTGGTGAAGTATCGAAACTCCTTTAAGAAT
>CM042755.1:21100198-21113038 GCA_022496165.2 Catalaphyllia jardinei
GCAAGATATTTTTTTTAACCAGAAGCATATGCTCCATATTTTTGGGAGGATTTGCACAACCCCATCAAAAATCAAATGGTCCACCCCTAATTAAAGGTTGATGTCAGTAGTATAATAGTCTATGATATTCCAATTTAGTGATGGTGAATTTTTAGACCCGATAACAACATCCCTAAAGATGTGGAAAAAATTAATATTTTTATCGTTATAAAAAGCATTCTCCGTTACTTTAGAGCATTTAAATAAAAAATTCCCAAAATTCCCGGGGCCTCTCCTCCAAAAAAAAAAAGAAAAATTCGTCCACCCTTTCGTCTTTAGCCCGGCCCCACTCAAAAACTTGCTTTGCGGTCCCTGTTTGCCCTGACTTCATGGTATTGGCTGTACGAATCCTGTAGAATTCGTCAACAATTCAATACACCTATTTTCAGTCAAGTTTATGCGGTCTTTTTGAGATTCGTTGGCTGGTTTTGATAAACTACGCTGCAACTGAATCGTATCACACAGCCAACAGCCACGCAGTTGTGTGACATTTTCAGAGCCTGCAATCACAAGCTTCTTGATTATTCAGCGGCCTATTTTTTCCTTGTTCGCCGAGCCCGAAACAAAACTGAGCTGCATCGAATATTGTTGCATCAAACAAAGCTGGGAACAAAGCAAAGAGTTCTAATGGCAGTTGCTGAAGAGAACTGGCAGACGAAGTGTTCAGCTGTTGCACAGAGAACTACGTTTATTTTCAA
Source organism: Catalaphyllia jardinei (assembly GCA_022496165.2). NCBI lineage: Eukaryota > Metazoa > Cnidaria > Anthozoa > Scleractinia > Caryophylliidae > Catalaphyllia > Catalaphyllia jardinei. The sequence goes on from CM042755.1 coordinate 21,100,936, forward strand.
CACGGAGTTACTGAGCGATGTGAAATTTGTTGTTCCAGCATCCAGAGGCGAAAGTAAAACCAAAAGTAAGAAGGTGATCCCAGCTCACAAATTTGTGCTAGCAATCAGCAGTCCTGTGTTCTATGCCATGTTCTATGGTCAAATGGCGGAGACTAAAGACTCTATTGAACTGCCTGACTGTGAATACAAGAGTCTGTTGGAGATGTTTCGCTATTTGTACAGCGACAAAGTGAATTTGAACGGAAGTAATGTGATACAATTGCTGTACTTAGCGAACAAATACGTGGTGCCTTCACTGGCTGAGAAATGTGCCGAATATCTTGGACGCAGTTTGAAAGCATCAAATGTGTTTTGCATTTTGCCGTGCGCTCAAAAGTTCCAAGATAAAGAATTGGAAAATCGATGCTGGAAAGTGATTGAGGAGCAGACAGAAGAAGCAATAAAGTCAGATGAATTTGTCACAGTTGAGCGATCACTAGTCGAGACAGTTGTGAAGAGAGAAGTGTTGAACGTGAAGGAAGTGGAACTGTTTAAAGCCGTTGATCGCTGGGCCACGGAACAAAGTAAAAGGCAAGAGATTACCCCGGATGGAGAGACAAAAAGACGAATTATTGGAGAGGAGATTGTGAAAGCGATAAGATTTCCATTGATGTTAGAGAAGGAGTTTGCCTCAGTTGTCATCGACTCTGACGTTCTTACCTTGAAAGAGGTTGGTGACTTGATAAAACACTTCAATGCTGTCTTAACACCTTCTTTACCGTTTATTCAAGCCCCAAGGAAGGCTTTTACAACTCTGTTTGCCGAATGTCGAAGATTTCAATCCTTTGAACCTCCCAGCCGTAGCGGTTGGGAGTACGGATCTTTACCTGACTGTTTTATTTTTTACGTTGATAAGCCAATCATGCTGCACGGAGTTCAGCATTTTGGTTCTGAAGGTGGTAACTACACGGTTTCCATGGAGGTTAAAGATACTACAGATGGCTCTTCTCTGGTAACACAGTCAGGATCGTATGTTTCAGTACAAGACAAGACTCGTTATTATGGATTTTCTGTACTGTTCGATAGACCAGTTTTCATAGTAGAAAACAGGGAGTACAAGTTAGAGTCGCTTATCAAGGGTCCCACTTCATGGTATGGACAAACAAGACAAACTTCTGTTGAGTGTCAAGGAGTGGTATTCACCTTTTGTACTTCCCCGGGCGACAATAACAGCACCAGTAAAATAACAGGCCAGTTTCCTGTGCTATTTTGGTCATGAACATGTTGAGCTTCCATTCCGTACATTATTTTCGTTTGTAACAAAGTCTTTCAGTTTATGACCCTGGAACAAGTTTAACCTTAATTTAAGGACGTTCGCGCGAAAATTTCCAACATTTTTTTTTTCTGAGACTTTTACCACTGTAAGACGATGAGTTATGTTAGAAATGTGTAAAAAATGGTGGGTCATCGACTTCGTTGTGGAGAGAACATGCCCTGTAGAACACCTTAAATCTGAAAGAATCGGGCTTCGTTACCGAATAAGGCCACAGTGTCTGTACACCCAAAAATATTGCAATTAGATCTTTGAAGTGAAATGTTCTCTAGCAAACATAAGAGAGTTTAAGAAAAGCAAAACAGTGGTTCTGCACGTGTTATTAAGCACTTAATGACTGGCCACAAGAGAAACAGTGAGTTTTGTTTCCCTGAGGAAAGATTGTTATACCTCCCAACTCAGAACTAGAAAAAACTGCGAAGAAATCGTTTGCTTTACGCTGACTGGCTCACAAATTTGCCACGGTTTCAAGGAGCACGACCTGATCACGTGCGAGTCGAAAGCTCGTGTTGTTTGGGAGTGAAAGAGTTTTCTTCGCCCTAGGGACGCCCCAGGGAGTTAGTGAGTTTTGAACCACGGCACGTGACGCGTTCTCCTCCAATCGGAAAACGTATTTGAGTTGGGAGGTATAACAAAACTCTTTGTACATTGCTTTGCCATCCTCTGCAAAACAACATGAAATGACCAATCCTGCGTTGTCTGAAGAACGTAAACTGCGACGTCTAATTTTAAAATTATAGCCGGTCAAATCTTTTGCGGTGTCCCAGATTCAGTTTGGCGATGGCTTTGACAGTGGTAAACGAAGTTAATGACTTAAGAGTATCCCGAGATTCGTAAATTCATAAATTCATTTTTTAATCGACGTTGTCTTCGGCGTCGCCGTAGAAGCTTCTTATCTCCCTGTTGTTTCGATTGAGAAGGTATATCAATGTTTCTTCGGACCTCGAATTTCGTCAAAAATACTCCGCTGTGCGTCGTCCTTTCGACTCTCTTCTCGGTGTTTGGATATCCCGATGAAACATTGTCTCTCGTGTTTGAAATATTACTTAATTTTTAATTGGACTACTTTGGCCGTCTGAGGTCAAAATTGTATAATGCACTCATGTAACTAACTCTTGTGGTAGTGATGTTTACCATTTGTACAATGTCTAGCCAGCGTCGCAGACGGAAATTTACCCGTAAATAACCCGCCGTAGGTAGCGCCTACGACGCAAACTATATTATATTAGTTAAGAAATAAAAAAACATGTACCGTGTTTCTATCGAGTTTAGTATTGTTTTGATGGTGGCGTGGCAGCTTGCCCAGATCCGTCCACAGAGCATGACTGCACAACCAGGCTACTCGAAACTTTATCTTGCCATTAGAAACTGGCTATTGAACTCATCATAAGGAAATAATTACCCTCCAAGTAGCTAGTCGTCACGACTCCATTTCAATTCCTATGCATGTAAGAGCTTTCTACACTAAAAAAAGTTTTCTTTATATCATCTTCCTCAACTAACATATCATTTGTTTCAACGGTAGAGACAATCGAGCAACTTCAAAGTTAAAAAAAATCCCCTTTGTTTATTTCGATTCAGAGCTTCAAACCAAAAATATTTGGAGTAGTGTAGAAAGTGGGGTTTCTAGCGCAGCATCTAAATGAAGGCAAAATGCTTGTCTTTTTGTCCCATGGCTGGCGCACCGCTAAAATGAAGGCTAAATGAAGTATCTAAAGGCTAGTTACTCTTTTGTCCCATGGCTGGCTCTTTTGTCTCTTCGCATTTAATCATATTTTGATTATTGTTTTTTTCTATAGAAGGTTCTAGAACACCATTGTTTTGAAATTCATAGTAAACACGCGCTATCACTGCTTCTGCTTCGCTATCTATATATCCATCATTTATATATTCACTATCCATATAATTAAAAATAGAGTGTCATTTTTTTTTTACTTATAATAAGTTAATATTTTATTATTTGCATGACTAATTCTGTTTATTAAGTCTTTTTCTAATTTGACTATCTCAGGATTTCTAAATTCATCTAACATAATCGATAGCTCTTCATTTGTTTTTGAATGAAAATCAACTTCATTATAGATAAAGAAATATTGCAGTTCACCTATAAGAAATTTTCTATACAATGAAATTTGTCTTCTTAAATGGTTAGTAAGAAATTGTAGCATATTATCTGGCATATAATATAATTATTATAATTTATTCAGAATATTTTTTCCAATAGTATTTTTTATACTTTTCAACAGAGGGGCACATATCAATAAAGAAATTATCAAGATTACAGATATCATTAATCAAATCTTTATTATTAAATGAACCAAGTCTCAATGCTCTCTTTATTCGGACTAACAGATGTGCATAGCTCTGATAAGAATACTTGCAGTTATTCATGTTTTCGTTAACGTTTTTATAGTCAAGCAAACATTCAATTAACATAGAACCACCAAGAGAAATAATAGTCAAAATAGATCCTGAGACAATAGCTGATGCAATACCGCCTCCGGCAATGGCACCTGAAACCAATCTTGCTGCATATTTAATATTTCTGTAATACCTATGAGCTCTCTTATATAAAAACCATTTTAGATGAATTGTTTTGTAATAACCCATCAATTCATTGATTTGTTCACTATTCAAGTCTGGTGAAATATGATTGAAATCGTAAATTTTTTTTCTCATATAAATAATTATGAGAAAATTATTTATAAATTCAGAGAGCTGATGAATTGATTATGAACAATACATTCCTAAACGCCAATACATTCCTGAACGCCCCCAAAAAATTTTTTTGGTTTTCATTTTGTGTTAGCAAAGCTTGAGCAACGCGTTTCTAGGTAGCTCAGGAATGTATTGGCGTTTAGGAATGTATTGACGTCAAAGAACATTCTAGAAAATTATAAGTCAAGCTCTATTATTAAACTTATTATAGTATGTGTGACATTGCTGTTAGTTTTACTTTTAAAATTAACTCTATCGCCTGGACTTAATTCAATAGGTGTATTAAAAGCAGCTGTAGTTGAGAAATGTCCAGAAGGTTTTGTGATATAATATTCGTTTCCTACTTCATTACCATTTACAATTACTGCTACTACAATTAATTCAGGAGCGTTATTGTTTAAAGTAGATGACAAAGCACCATATAAAATTCTAGAAGAAATAGGAATTGGAAAGCCATAGTTTTGACCAGTTGCTCCATTTCCGAAAGACCATTCAAAAGCATTGAGAGAGAGAGGTCCATTTTCTTCGGCATGGATCGCAATTTTTGGTTTCGGAAAGGTAATATAGTCATTTATATTAGCAATTAGAGCGTTAAAATCTGCACTGTCTGTTTTGTTTCTCTCGAGTGAATCTATTGTATTAGATAGGGTTGTTATGTCTGAAGCATTTCCTTTCAGATTTATAGCTGTGTTAAAATCTGTTAAGTTGACTTTACTGGTTAATTGGTTGTCAACATAGCTCTTTTCAGCTTTATTGTTTTGATGAACAGTTAAAGTGTTATTGATAATGTTTAGATCGCTCGCTTCTAACTTATCGCCTAAGGCTGTTTGAACATCTGTCACGTTTGCTTTTTTAGCTAATTCATTGTTTACATAAGTAGTTCCAGCTTTATTTTTTAATAAATCCGTGACAAATTTTTTAGTGGTCGCGTCACTGTTATCTACTGGAGCAGATACATTAGTTAATCTCCGGTTTTTAATATGGAAATGCTGGTCGGCTGTTAAAGTGAAACCAATACCTCTATCTCCCTTTTCGCCTTTCACTGCTTTTACCTCTTGTTTTCGTTCTCCATTAGTGAAACCCATATATTGAATACGTAATTAATAATTTTTAAATAATTGTTCCTTCACTGTTTTCATATTCAATGATATCTGAATAAGCCTCACTATCTGTATTATATATATTTTTTGTTATTAAAGCTCTATTAATAGTAAAAGGAGAATCTGATACATATATTATATCAAATTGATGATATGAACTCTTTGCAAGTGGATGAGGCACAGTTATGTTATTAGTAAGGCCACTAAATATAAATTTTAAAACTGTGTCTGTAATTGTTAGCCAAAAATATTTTTTTTTTCCTTTAGCTGAATTTGGTATATTAACACTTTTTAAACTTTGCTCATTAATCAAAGGGTTTTTTGAGACTACTACTCTGTCTTTGCTAATAAATATATATATTGGATGAAGATTAGAAAAACTAAACCAATTTAATTTTATTATCATGATATTACTAGTATTACTTTTATGTTGAAACGTTAAATAAAAAGTAACATCTCCCCTATTGGCAACACTTGTCTTATATGTATAATTATTTTGAGATCTACCTTCAATAGAATCAGGAAAATAAATAGTTTTTATTAACACGAATTTTGAATTACTTCTTATTATAGCTTTAATTAAATTACCATTTTTATCTAATTGCTTTTGCAAATCTGAATGAACTGTAGATATAGAGCTTTGTAAATTTGCGACTGAAGTTTGGAAAGAATTTTTAAAATCATTTAACTGTTTAAAATTGATAGCATCACTATCTTCATTTCCTTCTGGAAGGTTTTTAATGGTTTTATTATTCATATCGATAGGAGCTTCAAAATTGACCACATCATTATGGAAGTAATACAATCGGTCCCAGAGATGAATCGAAACATCATTCTGGTAACCTCTAACACCATAGACTACCACATAAATATCTGTTTTAGGGTCTGACCTACCTTTAAGACGAATATCAATATCTAAATCATCAAAACTAGGATTGATAATACCCTTATTAAAATGTATCACACTTCTTGTGTTATTATTTACTATTTTGCTATTAATTTTACTGACAGAGAGAGTGCCACTAGATGCATTAATTTCATCAACAGAGAGTCCATCACTAATATACATTTCATAAACTATAGTATAGTTTCCGATTGGTAAATAAACTACATCAACACTAAGTCGAGTACTATAATAACCTAGACTTGAGTCATAATCAATTTGAAAATGGTATGTTTTTTGATTTACTTTATGATAATCTTTATTTATGAGTCCAATTTTATGAATATCACTATCATCCTCTTTGAAAAGGTCATCATCCATTACTTTTTTGAATACATTTTCTTGGTCAATTGATTCAATTGCTCTCTCTTCTGACTCTTCTATAGCTTTATCAGCATAAGCTTTATCAACATCAGGTGTTGGCACTTTTGCTATTTCTGAATCAATATAATTTTTATTTACAAAATCTCTATTATCAACATAACGTTTATTTGCCGCATCTCTCTCATCTGTTGGGTCGGCTATTCCCTTTACCTTTTTATTTACTATCTGGCCAGCATTGGGACCACTCTGCGCAGTGTATTGGAAATTAAGGTCGCCAGTCATATTATCACCTTTTGTTAATACTCTATTAGAAATTAATACTCTAAGATATGTTCTCTCTTTTTCAAAAAAATCAAAGTTAACTGCCCTCTTTAATATTTCTGCCCTATTATCAGGGTCACCATCACTCTCAATAATTGTGGGGAGATTATCTATGTATTTATTACCCATATTTAAATTACCACTCATCGCTCTCGAACCATCTAATTTTAATAAATCTGAAGTATCTACCGAAGGAATTTTAGCAATTTCTCTATCTACATATACTTTACTAACAAGATCATTATCACTAAATAAATTATCAGAATATGGCTCTGTGTTCTGAACTTTTTTCCTCTTAAATCAAAAGCCTCAGTTCCATCAGAATTGCTCTTTAATTTAATAAAATTCTCATTTAGATATTCTTTATTTACAGCGCTATATAAATCTTTTCTCTTATCAACTAATGAATCAGTATCTTTGTGATCATCTACGTTTTTTATTTGAAGAATATGATGAGTATCCATTTGTAGATCACCTGTCATAGACCTACTACCATCTAACTTTAGTAGATTTGAAGTGTCTACTGATGGGATTTTAGCTATCTCATCATCAACATATTTTTTTCTTACCCCATCGTTAGGATTTGTTGGATTACCGACACCAACTATTTTATTTAAATTTAAATCTATTACACTATTTCCATTTCTTTTCATAATTAATTTACCACAATCTTCTATTCTATTATTATCCATATCAATATGCCCATTCATTGATCCACCTGATAGAGGCAATAATTTATCAGTCTCAATATCAACATAACCTTTAGTTGCAGCATCATCAGATTGGACTGGATTAGCTAAACTCTCTATTTTATTTCCATCCATATTGATATTTTCAAAGAAGAGTATCTCATAGTTATCATCTATATCGTGTATCTCAAATATTCTATCATCAAATCCTGTGCCATGTGAACCTTTTACAACTCTTGTTTGAAACTTAAAATTCATTGATGGGTCTCTCTTAAATACTTCAATACGAAATCTTATTTTACCCTCAGATCCATTGCTTGAGAATTTTATATATGACTTTGTTATATTACCATTTTGTCTACTAGCAAAACTATAAAGTCTAAAACCGTCAGAGGCATTAACATTGAATATATGAGTATAATCAGTAACACCAGTTATCTTTATTAATGATGTATATAAACCATCTCTTAACTTATCTGACTTCATTTCAAGTTCTAGAAATGTTTGACCACCAAAGTCACTTGTTGTACCAGATGGAGATGTTTCATAAAAATTATTTAATAGATTTAACTCTATACCTGACTTAAATATCTTTAAACTTGGTTGTAAATGAAAATAATTTTCATTAAATTCAGAATGATCTTTTAATATTTTATAATTAACAGCATCTTTATCATTTATTGGGTCAGCTAAATTAACTATTTTATGTGATTTTAAGTCAAGATCAGCAGTTAAAACTTTATCTAATTTAGAGTCCAGATTATCATCAGTATATTTTTTAGTAGATGCATCATTATCATCGACAGGTGCTTCTACATTTGTTAATCTCTTTCCATCAATATCAAAATTACCATCATCAGTAAGATTAAATCCAATTCCAGGAAGCCCTCTCTCTCCTACTCCACTATTTTTTGCATTTTTTTGTTCTAATAATCCATTACTATACCCCATTATATAGTAATAGATTGTTTTATTTTTTAATTGTTTTTTATCTAATTATTGTGATTGAGATTGTGATTGAGATTGTGATGAAGAAAAAGATGATTGTGATGAAGAAAGAAAAGAATCACATGAAGAAAGTTGTGTTGAATAGTCGCTATCTTCATAATCAGTACTTTCTAAACTTGAATTACAGAGAAAATCTTTATAATCAAAGGAAGATGATTGCGAGAAAGAGTCCTGCGAGTAAGAAGACTGTGATTGAGTATATTGTGAGTCTTGTGAATCTGTCATATATAATATAAAAATATTTTATTTTTAATATTTTATTTTTAAATATCTTCATTAAAATTTTTTTTAATATTCTTATTTATCTTATCTATGTAAGCAAAACTATAAGGTTCAGAGGTTGCTTTGAGAAATTTACCTTTATTAACATTAACTTCTTTACACATTCTTGAAGTCTCTGCAGAAGATGGACTATCAAATATACAAAAATGAGAACAATTGAGTCGTATATCTTTTGGAGTTAGATAATAAGATTGGCTTAGATAGATAACACTACAATCTTTATGACGACCACCAATAAAATATTCTACAAGAGGTTTTTGATTCTTTTCACAAACAAAGTCATCAAATATAACTATTTTTTGATTATCACCATCTAGTTCTGATAGAGGTGTTATTTCATCATTGCTAGCTTCAATAACATCATATCCTACCTCTTCAGAGATAGGTTGGAATGTATCCATTAGTGTCTGATACTTTGGTTGTTCTAGATTTTTTGAGAATAAGTAAATTTTATCAAAGTAGAGAAGGTTGTAGAGCATATGCATAAGAGTGTTAGTTTTACCACAACCACTTGGTCCACAGATTAACATTCTAAAAGTGTTAGATGGCATAAAAGGTTTAAGCCTTTTAAATTTGCTTTTAGATTTTGATTTTGAGTCATAGTTTGGAATTTTCATCTATAATTTATATGGATATATTCTTTTTCAATTAGTTAATAATTAAATATAACATTACATTGAATGATTTATAAAAATATAAATTATGTTAATATATGAGTCTAAGGAAATGGAAAGAATTAGCAGATAAAAAGACCAATACCGGTAAAATGAAGAGAAAACTATTCGATGAAATAACAGAAGAGAGGATAAAGAGTAAAACAACCGATCAGGCTATTGCAAAGACTTTTAGGTTAGATAAGCTAGACAAACTAGATCAAATAGCTGAACAAACTAAACCTAAAAAGAGAGTCCGAATTCAAGTACCTAGAGAGAATAAAGATGGAGGTATTGATTATGCACCAGAAGTAGATCCTTATGAAGATATGGATGTAGATGGATTGCTAAATCTAGAAGATTATGTGGTGCCTGGCGTGGGACCACAAGCAGAAAAACAAATAGCTAAAATACCAAAAGAACCACCCCAATATCAACCACAATATGAAATGGATCCTAATCTTTGGCAAATTCCTGATGATCCAAATCCTGAATATGCGCCACAAGATCCTTTATCAATAGAGGCTCCACCAGAAGATGAGGAAGATGAAGAAGATAGAGTAGATAATACTGATATAGAAGCTGATAAGATTTTAGATGAATTGGAATTACCAAATTATAATGATGTAGAAGCTAGATTATCTCAACCAGAGATGACAAATACAAAAAGCAAAAATTATTTAAATAAGATTGTAAAAGATGCAGAGACTAGAAGAAAACAAGTAATTGCTTTTAAATCAAATGCAACAAAAAAATTTAATAAAGGAGAAATAACTGCCCAACAAAGAGATTTAGCTCATGCTCGATCTGACAATTTACGAAAAGAGCTTAATGAATATATTAAAACATATAAATTCAAAAGTAAAACATTTAAGGGTTATGGTGCTGTGCAAGGCCGCCTAAAAGGTGGAGGAGCCTATTTTTTTAATGATGCTAAAGAAATGCTACAAAAGTTGTCTCTAGTTATTGCAGAAATGAAAGCAGGTAATACAAGCATTGATATGAGAAACATGGGTGTAACTATCTTAGATGCACTTTTAAAATCAAAACATATGAATAAAGGACAATACAGACAATTAGTTAAAAAATATTTTTCTGTATAAATATAAAATGGAAAGAGAAATAACATTAAGTAGTTTTTCTGCAAAAAACCAACCTGGAAATAGACCAGGTGACTTTACAACAATGTTTACACCAACAATGATATTAGACTCAAACTCAACCTACTATATTGCTTTAAACAGAATTATCTCAATGTTTTTTACATGGACAAATGTTAATTCAGAATATGATAATCAAAAAATATCATTTAGTAAAGATAATGGTAATAGTTGGACTGATATTGATTTTCCAAAAGGAGTTTGGTCATATAATGATTTTGACAATTATATTAAATCAAAGACAGTAGAAGATGGAGATGGAAATAATCCAAACTATCCAATCACACTCTCTTTTGATGAGCCAACTTTTCGAACAATTATAACTTTAGATACTGGCTACCAACTTGATTTAACTAAATCTAATTTTAATAAGCTTATTGGATTTGATAAAGAGATTTTAAAAGAAGAAGATAATATTGGAAAGAGAGTACCAAATCTTACAGAAGACACTGATATTTCAAATATACATTGTGATTTAACAAGTACTTCATTAGTTGATGGTGTAGAATCAGATATTATTTATAGTTTTGGTACAGGAACTTTAACTCAATCATATGCTTTTACACTTGAACCAAGACGTATTGTTTTTAGTCCAATAAATACAACAACTATTTCAAGTATACGTATCTATGTAACTGATGGATTAAGAAGACCAATCTATTTTAATAATTCAGATACTGCATTTTCATTAATATTAAAAAAAATAAGTAATTAATATTATATGCTAAACAATTCAATGCCAAAATCACGAGAATTTAGAAAGATGTATCATCCATCTCTTGGAAGATATGTTTACTTTCATAGAGGAAATGGCCTTATAGTTGATAATATTATGAAGCCACTCAATGCAGCTGCTAGTGCAGTTGGAAGTGCTATTGGTAGTAAAGTTGTTAGTACATTATCAAAAGCAATAGGAAAAAAACTAAAAAAAAGACTAAAGAAGAGAGAGAAGAAGAGAGAGAAGAAGAGAGAGAAGAAGAGATAGAAGCAATTGAAGAAAAATCTGGTGATATTATCAGAAAGATGTTATCTCATAATATTGAAGAGCCAACAAAAAAGAAAAAAGCAAAAATGAAAAAAGCTAAAATGACACAACAAGAAGTTAACACATTAATTAATAATCTCTTATATGATTGATTGTAAAAAGAGAGTAAAAACAATAATATTAAAAAAAATTATTTTATAAAATATATATGTCATTTCGATCACCAGAAAACGTTCAGAGAAGTGAAGAAATCAGATTTCTTCTTGAAAGCAATATAAGAGCTCCAGCTAATACTACAGAGCAACAAAAAAACGGTTATAAATTTGTAATAAATGATAGAAGCTCTTTTTATGATTGGTTTAATGCCTATTTTGAAGTGCAATTTCATCTTGATCTCAAAGCAGATGGAGGAGATAATGCTGATATAACAACAACACTTTTATGTGGTTCACATTCACTTATTAGACATCTTGTTATTAAGAGTGCTGGTAAAATTATCTATGATACTGATAATCTCCATCTTGTTACTTTTGCAAAAAATCTATTAGAATATTCAGATGATTATGCTAGAAGTGTTGCTAAAAATAGTTTTTGGTATCTAGATACTA
>CM042755.1:21121054-21126054 GCA_022496165.2 Catalaphyllia jardinei
TCATTGTTTTAGAGCGATGCTTATTAGTAAACCTATACCGAATTAGTGTGCAGGAAATCCACATTAGTATGTAGGAACGCATTTTTTCCCTATGTTTTAACAATAGGTGACGTCGTTGACTCGACGGCCGATACCTATACCTATACCTATACCTATACTCTAATCCGGATAATTCCAATGACCTATTACTACTTCGAAGAATTCGTGAAATCAGGGGTAAAATTAAAATATTTGACTGAGGAGAGAGAAACGACTTTTGGTTTGAGTTATCGGGAGGATCGAAAAAAAAGGGGGGATCCAGAAATCGGGGTTCCACTGTAGTTATTTTGAAACATCACATGCTCCTCCTAGCCTATGCATGATTTCAATCGACAGCTTGGTAAAATCAGAAACTTATACAGAAACAGTTGATTGTTCCTCGTACGAGAAGTTCAGGAAAATTTTAAACCGGCACTTTGCGGAGCCATTCAAAACGGCTCTTTTCGGAGCCACCACAAAAACAAAAGTCTTGGCAGGAGCCCATCTTGGTCGTCCTTTGCTTTCATCCTTTTGTCATTGCTTTCTTGATGGAAAATAACATCCACCTCGTGGATTTCCACGATACACACGAATTGACATTGGGCTTTTCCAAAACAGAATACCTGCAATTATGGATCCTTAGATCATTCTCCGTTTTGTCAAGGCAAACGTCAATGAAAGTAGCGTACAGGCCTGGCCTTCACAATCTTTTAGAATGTTTTCTCTCGAGTACTTTTACCCGAATCATTAGCGTTTTGCCCGAAAAATTCAAAAAATTCCTGAGACTGGGGGGGGGGGGACTACGCGCCCCTGACTCGTACGCCTATGGATTTTATTAACCATGGGAGACTCAGGGGCCTCTAATTTCCTTGACTTCTTTTTTGCTCTCTATCTGCGTCCTCTTTTTGTTCTCTCTTCTTCTCAACTCCTCGACTTGTTCTAGCAACTCTAGTTTCTCCACTTCAGTTGCCATCGTTTTCAAGATTTCCAGACCATCAGTTCCCAAATGGTTCTGTTTCTTCTAGTTTAGTGAATTTGTGACATTTTTCTGTCTGTCATAAGATATCTTTCCTTTACGAACTGAAATCAGTCGTTCTAATTGATTGCACTCGTGGAGTACTTTGCCGCTCTGCTTTAGAAAATGTTTGTACTCTTTCCTTTTGTTTTCAAACTTCTTGACCAGTTGAAAAAGATTCCATTCACCCGACTTGTTTAAGAGATCCTTTAACACTGCGAGACTATCAATAGCTAGACGATTTTCGTCTTCGAGCTTGTCAAGCAACGAAAGCACATCTTGGATGTCTTTCTCACAGCGATCGGGAAGGATTGCTTTGCATTTATATATAGCAACCATATATCTCTGTTCCGTTATTCAGCCGATTCTCTCGCTAACTTTGTACTTTAGATTATGGTATGTACCAACATGTTAGGGGGGCTGGTCTATCTTCTAAGACTTTTACCCCATTTACCTAAATATTGAAAAGGTTGTCAGGTGGTTTTCACGTCACGCGAAGCTGAGTGCAGTATTGAAAATTTCGGGTTCATTGTACAGTAAGCAAGTGCGTGTGTTTGAACACAAAACACAAACTAACAGTCTGTAACCCTTTTAATATTCAATCTGAGTTCACTGCTGGTGATAGACTTACAATGGCTTCCCGCCACTGCACGGTTTTTATGCGTTATTGTAATAACGCACTCTGTCACTTTGATGTCGGTAGGTAACAGGAACTCACGTGATCAATTTTAACCAATGACGCGTGCGGATTTTAGACAGTGAACGAAGATTGAATATTAATGCAGGATATGTTTTAGACTCTCTCGAGTGTTAGCCCTGGAGGGACAAAGTGTGAAATATTCCCGTGATCATGTTGCATACTTGCATTTTGTGTTACTACGCCGGGCCCGGCTTTTTGATTTACTGTTGCAAGTTACGCTGTTTCTTATCACGGGTGTCATATTTAACTTTACATAGTAAATGGTTTGAACCCAGGAGTATCAGTAGTTCGTATTGTGTAGTCGTCCGGGTGAGAATAGTTCTGAAAAGAACTGTTGTTGGTGACTGACGTTTCGACAACCTGAGCGGAAGTCATCTTCAGAGTCAAGTGAATAGTGTTTGTCAGTCGATGATGTTATAAGTCTGGTCCGTTGACAGTGATTGGTCAGTTAAGCCATGATGGTATTGGCTGGAAGACTCATGTAAAGTTAGTCATCAGTCATTGGTCGGTTTCGATCCGTCTTTTGTTAGTCAAGTTGGTCTGTTGGAGTCCGTCTATTGCAAGTCAAAATAATTAAGCCGGTCTGTTAGAAGTCCGTTTGTCGGTTTCGTTTTCGTCGCGGATAAGTCGTTTGTAAGGTGCCGGTAGTTGTTGACATCTGTTAAGAGGCGTTTGTTCTAAGTTAGTGTACCAGCTTTCCAGAGTCAGTCGTTGAAAATAGTTTGTACTGTAGGTTAAGCATTGAGCAGAGTCCCAGTCAATGTTGTGGTTTGTCAGTTGATGATGCACAGCAATGTGATTGTTGACATCACCATTTCTCGTGGCTCACCCGGACGATCACACAATACGAAATATTTAACTTTGTCCGGCTTAGACAGAGACAGCTGTAACTTTCCTTGTGGAATGCTATCTGTCTTTTAGAGACGTTCTTTTCTTTCTTGCATAACATGAACTTTGCAAACGTCAAGGTCGTTGGTTTCGAATCACGACTTTTCCTTGAAGCCTGGCACTCTACTTTGGACCCGAACGCTGGGAATGATCACATCGTACTTCCAGAAGCCTACAAAGGCATCACGCAAGCATGAATTACATGATCACGCGGTCATGGTCAAGCTTCGCGTTACGTTACTTTAAATAGAGAGTATGATAACGAACTTCGTTTTCATATCACCGATGAAGGCTTAAGCATTAGCCGAAACGTCTGAAACGTCTGTTGAGAAATAACAAGAGTCAGTGGCAAACCATTTTTCGGCATAGAACTTTTATTCGTAATTGACTGACAATAAAATTACCTATGGCCCTTGTAGGTAGAAATAGTTTAAATATTCAGTTCTTAGTTATCTGTGTTCATGTTGCAGCATGTCTATTATTTCCAGTTCATTTGAGGGCACAAGATCAGCAGGTAGTCTTCCATTTTTATCTTTGACTTTTGTAAGGCTCAAGTCCAGGCCTAAAAACAACCTGACAACTTCTTTTTGCATCTTCAGAGCAGCCTGAAAATAGACCAACAAAAAGCAGACTGAGAGGTACAGAAGCACAGTTTCAAAGAAGCAATGAGATCTTTACCACAAAAAAATGTTACTTTATGCTTAGAATAATTTAATTCAATAGAGTGTAGCAACATTTTACTTCAATTGCTTTATGCACAATGCATGAGCTAAATGACAAATTAAGAATTCAAAGTAATTCTCTCAGACTCTCAGTTTGAAAGTTTGGGGAAAAAAGCAATTAAATTACAGTAAAATATGGTCTCTGAGGATGGCGTCCAGGAAAATTGTTTTTCAATAACTTGAATTGTACACTACAAAATAAATGGAATAAATGTATGCCCTTTTTTTTTTTTGTTAATTACCAGTGGTACCTTGTGAAGGGGAGTTTGTCCATCACTGTCACACAGTTGTAAATCAGCTCCATATTTGATAAGAAGTTCGACCACTGCAGTATGACCGGAATAAGCAGCCCTGTGCAGTGATGATACCTTGCCTGATCTGGTTTGGGCATTGACATCTGCACCTTGTCTAAGGAGCAACTCACAGACCTCTCCATGACCACTTCGACTAGCATAATGCTGTCAACAAAAATTGATTTTATGAAACCTTGATTAGTAAGCCACCATTTAAGTTTATCATTGGAGTAGTTTAAATTGATAGCTTAGCCTAAATTTAGAACACATTAAATCTACAGTCGACTCCAGATAACTCGAACCATCTATGCCAACTCTCCCATATTATCTGGGAGTCTTCTGTTTACAGAACGAGTCTCCTGCTCTCCTGTACAAGTCAACAAATTTACTGCATAAAACAAATAAAAGTGCATAAAATCCACCTCTCTGACAGAGATATTTTGGCTGATATTTGCAATAATTGGGAAAAAGTTTTTCATATCCGATGAAGTTTTAAGATTTAATTGTTTAAAGGGCCCTAGTCATCTCCACCATTTTCCATGCCATCGATATCATTGATATAGCATGGTGAAGCGAATTCTTATTGTTTTACTGTAAGCTGTGTTCCTGAAGGTATGTTTAATTATCTTGAGTAGTTTCACAGTGATTTTTCTTCGTTACGACAGGCTCCGAATAAAATATAATAGCCAAATTCTCGCATGTAACCAAAAACAAAGGTGTGGCTGACTAGGGCCCTTTAAGAGCAAACTGGTACATGTGAATGCCACTGTTAATTTTGCCCAAATAGTAAAGAAGACAACATGCTTGATGACTATAGCACAGTATAATACCAATAACAGTTTCACACATGAGTGTAAATAAAATGAACTTGGTATGAAAAAATGAATTTGTATGAACTCATTAACATACTGACTATGGGTGAAGAAAGATCTATGATCCAAATTCCGTTTAGGACCCAGATCCGAACATAAGACAAGCACAATCCAGAATCTGCGTCAAAAATTACAGCTGATCCATGATCCACTGTGTTTTTAGAATCCGCCAATCCACTTGATTTACCACACAAATTCCGCAATCTGTGCGCTTTTTAAGGCCAAATCCATTGATCCAAAAACCTATTCACCCCCTCTTAAATGTTTTGTTTTTCTATTCATGTTGGACTACAGTACACTGTTTACTTTCAATTGACTTGTCACATATTGACAGACATGGTTCAAGTTATCGAGGGTAAACTTATATTAATAGCGGAGCTCCAGGGGCCGCCAAGCAGATCCCCATAACCATATATTAGGGAAAAGAAACCCATGTATTGATTTTCTCATGGTTATCATGGGCAGCGGTATTGCTCGTGGGCTCGTACACAA
>CM042755.1:21131054-21148554 GCA_022496165.2 Catalaphyllia jardinei
ACATGTATCAAGACAGTACTTGGTACAATCTGTATGTTATGCTTGGTAGCATGATATATCAAGATGATATGTCATGCTAGTAAGCATTGCTCTCCATTCTCAAATTTGTATATCTTCACATGTAACTGTTATTGTTGTTAGTTGCCTGATGATTGCTTCGTTCATCATCATCATCTTTCCTCATTGCACCATGGGACGCATAATGATGATTGCTTCGCTAGAGACATGCAACTCCGAGTAGCAATTAAATGTTTTTGAACTAGGTCAACTCCAGAAACTCATCTTTAGCAGACATGTATAATATACATTTTTTCATTTACTTGATGAAATCTACACAAGATCATAATATACAGATTGAAATAAAAAAATGGATGTCATGGCATGGATGGAATTGGATTGAAATTTGAAAAAATTGACCAATTTTTTTCAAGTTTTGATGCCATGAGTTCCAAAAATCCGCAAGAAATTTATTATGGTTAGCCCTCTCTGATAAAATTCATTTGATATCTTCGTCGTAGCTTTACAGAAGCTTTCCGTTTATTATTAAAGCCTTAAAGTACTGATTTTAGCACAGAATTGACCTAAAACAGCAAAATCCTCATGACAATGCCCCTTTAAAATGAAACTGAGTGTAACATGTACTTGATACACTGTAAGTGAAATGAGGCTGAGTGGGCTATACATGTAAAATGTACTTGAGATGTGAATAATAATGGGTTTGGTACAAAAAGTCATTTTGTTTATTAAATGAGATTTATTATGTGGTAATATGTACTGCAGTATTTACATGTAAAGCTTAGAACTATAGTTTCTGTGGTGTTTGTATTTAAATTAAATGCACTTTACAGGCATTGTGAAGAATTTAAATTTCATGGCTGGTGTGACGCGGCGTTTCGTCTCGGCCAAGAGACTCATCAGATACTTTTCGAATTCCAGCAAACTCGTTGAGCACCACACTCAGGCATCCTTGGCATTAACTTTTAGTTCAAAAGTCATATGCCGTATTCAGTAACTTACAGGCTCGTTTGAATTGTGGGAGTCGTGCTTTAATGCTTGATCTTTTGGAACGATTGCACTGTAGAGCAGCAAGGATAATTTTCAACTTAGCAAAGGACATGAGATCGTCAGACGTGTTAATTCAAGTTGATTGGCATCCGTTGAGCTATTGTTATAAACTAGTTCTGTTAAAGCTCATGCACAAAGTATTTCGTGATGTGCTCCCACAAATGCTTTTAGATATCATTGTGATGAAACACCCTACAGTTTACTCTTTACAAGCGTCAGACTCTCTATCTATGGCAAAAACTCTATTGCTCATAGAGGCCCTGTACTATGGAGTATTTTAATTTCTAAGGATAAGAATTTTTCTAACACAAGTTATAAAAACCTGAAGAGAAAAATCTGTTCAATGGACGTTTTTATACAGTTCACTTTCCAAGAGACCTCTATAACTACCACAAAATAATATTAGACATAAAGATTGTAATTATATTTAGGGGATTTTAGGCCTTTTTAACATCATACATAATTATGTACAGTTGTTATTCATAGTTGTTTAGTAGGTTAACCTCAAATTGTTGATTTTGTTGTGCATATATTTTGTTCTTAGGTTTAGTTTTTATGCACGACCCCATAAGCTGCATAGCTTTAATTACCATCATGCTTAAATACAGGTTGTCTGTTTGTCTGTCTGCCTGTCTCTGTCTGTCTGTCAGTCAGTCTGTCTGTCTGTCTGTCTGTCTGTCTGTCTGTGTAGCAGATTGATGTTTGTTCTTTTTCAATTACACTCATCGGTAGGTATCACAGAAGGAGGAGAAAGCCAACTCCTGAGGATTTCATGGACAAGTAGGTTCAATGTCCCAGGATAACATTAGACTTACAGACTAGCCAATCGCATTACATTGTATAGATTTACCCATCCTTTGAACCTTCAAGAAGTTCTGTGTACTGCACTGTTACCACCTACAGTATGACTGACTTTTGACTTCATATAATTATGCCCCATCTACCATATGCCAGAATCTATGGTTAGGCCTACCATCCACACTAATCCATCATGAAAATTAACCTTTTCAGAATGCTCTAAAATTGGGGAATTTGTAAATACCAGCTTTGTATATTTTATGTGTGGACAGAAAACACTTTGGAAACAAATCTTTTTGAAAAGGATGGAGTCATGATAATCACATGGCTGCCCTCACTGTGCTTTCCTTGAATGTATTTATCTACATGTAAAGTGACCAGTGATTGTTGTGTTATTAAATTCAGAGGGATACCTCAGTGTGATAATTTTACTTAAGGTAATACCTTAGTATTGCTTTGCGCATCCCTACTGCCCATGATTTTCGCGTCATCAGTGCGCACACATGAGCGTGTGCACATGCAAAACATAAGAGATTTCCCTCAAACTAAGCTCGATTATGGAATAAATTCTCTTTTTCTCTTAAACGAGCACGGTGACCCCCAAATTTTTTTTCAGGTATTTGCTAAGAACAGTCTAATGAAGAACATATTTGAAGAGGAAAAAAAGTTTGAGAGTAGAACACGATTTTTTTTAGAAAATAGTTCCCAACTGGGTGTATTTTGGCCAAGGCGAGGACCTCAAGTTAACTACGGAACTGTCCAAAAGGTGCAATATTCCCGCAACCAAGCAATCAAAAACAGCTTAAATGGTGCAATATTACTTATATCATATCAATAAATGAAGCTTTACTTTCAAGACAAAACTTTGTTCCTTTCAAGTAACCAAGATTTAATTCTGTACAAATGTATGAAGGTGATTCGAACTTTTAACGCATAATCAAAAAAAATACCCTATTTCAGGAGCCTGCTGATGCATAAACAAGCACGGTGACCCCATATTTTTATTGCATTTTTGTAATGTTCATATCATTAATGTTCATTACGCCAAGTTTCAAAAAACGTTTGGTAGTAGAACAATTTCAAGGGAATTACCTTAAGTTTCTAATCATTAACTTAGGTGGTGTGAATTAAATGACATTACTGGTGTGCACCTGTTACTTTTTCCCCTTTTTTCGTTTGAAATGAAACATGCATAACTTACAACAGTGTCATTTGTTGTTAATTTTTATAGACGTAGAAAGGAACGTGAAGAAATCAGTGCCACTGGAATCATTGAAGTTTGGGGTTTGTCTCCAAGAGAAGCTCCCCCTGAGTATGTACAATATACTGACAGTAGCTTTTAATTTATGTCATATACATGTACAGTACAGGTGTTACACTTCGGGTTTAATTTTTCCACACAGTTTAGAAATCTGACAAGTTTTCCTGATGATGTCCCGCCGGAATTTTGTCCAAGACAATAGCAAAAAGTAAATCCATCTCATGTCCATTCATCTCGTGAACCATTCATTCATTCATCTCTTGAACCTGAGCAGTGGAGGCGTGGTGGTCTAATGGTTATATCGAGCAGAAATTGTAGATACATACCCATAACAGTCACTTGATAATTAATCTGATTATTGTCATGCTCACAGTTGTGCCCACTTTTAATTTCATATTATGTTCAACTCTATTTGCAGTTCAGATGAGGAAATCACCAATGTAGCCGCTGCTGTTGCAACAAAGAAGAAAAGTAAGTGCACATGAATGTTATGACTGTCAAAGGAAAATCGCATAGAAAAGATCTATCTTCATGTCTTTGTAATTGAATCGACGTTTTTACTCGCTAGGCTATCAGTGAGTTTAAGCATGGCGTTTACGGCTGACGGCAAATGGCAAAGATGACCTCTGAATTTGTGTTCTTTTCTTCTAATCCTTAATTAAATCACATAAAAATAGAAAAATGTCTCCTACTATTCACCACAAATACAAATATTTTTACTCTACTGTTCAAATAGCTAAAGGCAAACAGCAAAAAAGTTTCATTTTTGCTGTTCGCCGTTCGACGTAACTTCAAGCTTATTCTCTCTATTGTGACGTCGGCTTTTGGCATGCAAAGCATCGATTATTCAGAGCTTACCTGTTAATCAAGCAGAGTTTGCTCGTTATTTCCACCGATATTCGAAGCTTATTTGAGGAATATTGCGCCCACCTGGTAGGAGATTTGGCATCATTAAGCCTTTGACCCTCTATAAGTCACCAGCATGCCTCAAAGAACCGAGGTGTGTTTTTGTTCCGAGATTATGGCTCAACTTAGCCATTGATCAAGGAGCAAGTGAGCCAGGCAGTAGAGTCTAGAAATGCTTCTTCCAAAGCAAAGCATTTGTCGTGGACTTAGGGCTCATTTGCTAAACTTCGGCATGTGTCAGTTTTGGAAATTAGAACTGCTTTCTAGACTCTTATTATTTCCTTGAAATCAGCCACCTAGCATCCTTCGCTGCCAAAATTTCTGGGATATCCCATAATAATCTTTCATACGTAAAGCCAGCGCCGTGACTATTGTGTGTGTGTGACTTATAACGTGACTCAAACACAGCCGGGAACTGGTGAGAAAGGCGGCCAGGCAGCAAAGTCCTTAAATTTGACCTGTGTTAGGTGAAAAGTTAATTTAAACAGATTCAAAGCTGTTTCTATGGGCCAAAAAAGAATGCAGGTCGGTTAAATTGGCAAGCAAGCATTCCGTGAGTGTGTATGGTGGATTTCACAGTGAAAGTTAAATGGTTTGGTATTTCATTGATGTTGTTAAGTAGAACATTATCATGACTGCTAGAAGATCCAAGATTCCTCTTATATATTTCACTTGTTTGCTGTGCTCACTCATGAAATGTTTTACCTGTACAACACTTGAAGAGACATTTCCAATCCTCTAATTTATCCTCTATATGTTGTGGTTCAAATTTGGTTTGAATGTAAGCAGTTTCTCTTTTAATATCTTCTTTGCAGGTGAAAGTGAAAGTGAAGATAACAGCAGTGAAGATGAGAAAAAGGGAAAGAAACCCAAGAAATCCAGTAAGAAAAAGAAAAGAAAAACTCGCCATAAGTCCAAGAAAAGGTTAGTTCTATGCGTTTGTGTACGGATTGAAGTGTACATGTACAGTTCACAAATTGGCCCACACTTCCTAGCACATGTCATGCATTTTACAAAATTTGGATTGCTCAAAAAAATTGCTCAATAGACCCTTCTCCAAAATGGCGGCCGAAATTTCAAATAAGTCAAAATTGAAAACGTATACCAGCACTAGAAAGAACATCTTTAGTTTAGTAACCCTGCAAAGTTTCAGCATTTCAGGTGTAATATCAGCTGAGAAAATGTAAGTTCAAAATTGAAAAATTTACAGACGTTTGTATGACTGGGGGTATGCATTATACCCCCAGTCATACAAACGTCTGTAAATTTTGTAATTTTCAACATACATTTTCTCAGCTGATATTACACCTGAGATGCTGACACTTTGCAGGGTTACTAAGTAAAGGTCTTCTTTCTAGTGCTGGTATACATTTTCAATTTTAGCTTATTTTAACCCACTTGAATTTTTGGCCGCCATTTTGGAGAAGGGTCTATTGAGGTCTTCTTTATTGATTTTACAGGCCATTTTGGACCAAAATTTGTGGCTGTAATGTATTTGTTAAAGATATACACACTTCTTCTGTTACTACCAGGTTGTGGGAGGCACGGTGGCCTCATGGTTGCTGCGCTTGTCTCCGGATCGAGCGGTCTGGGTTCAATCCCTGGCCAGGGACATTGTGTTGTGTTCGTGGGCAAAACATGTAACTTTCACATTGCCTCTCTCTACCTAGGTGTATAAATTGGTACCAGCGAATTTAATGCTGGGGGTAACCCTGCAATGGGCCACTTGGCTGGTATGCAGACGTATCAGTTACAAGTCCCTGTCTTTGGCAGTGTCTTACTCTTCAAATGGTTGTACACAGAGCTTTTTGCAATTTATTGCAGGCACATGTACATGATCAGAGCTAGAATATCATTTTTACCTAGTGATGTCTTTCGCTTGTAGTAAAAAACATCGCAAGAAGAAGGTACGACATAAATCAAGTTCTGAGAGTGAAGAAGAATCATCAGAAGGTATGGGAGTACACAATGTCTGGAATGTAAGATTAGAAGATAAATAGATGCAAGTTTTTCAGCAACACTGTTATGTACATTTAAGGAGTAATGCTGCTTCCTGCTCCCCCTGGATGGGATGCTATATGTTTCACCCTACCCAGCTCATATGCACTCATCTGGTAGCATTTGTTAGGCATCCGTATCCATTTTTCCTCATGACTGGAGAGAGGTGCTTGGAAAGTTTTGTTGTCTTAAGGCTTGAACCCAGGCTGCTAAATCCAGAGTCCAGTCCATGATGAAAGTGTTATTCAACCATGTTTGCCACTTTATTGCTGGTATTTAGTTTTTTTTAATTTTTATTGTATGCTGCGTAAAAGATAGTCATCTCAGCTCTGCTCACTATTTAACAATTAGACTACGAGCCCAAGTTTTCTATGAGCAGATACTATCGCTCGTAGAAAACGAGGACGAGTAGCCTAATTGTTTTAGTATAAATTTAGCGTAGTCCCATTGCATAAAAAGAAAAAATGTCAAGTAACGCATAGAAAAGAACTGTTTTATTACGTTAGATCAGGTTCAAACGTGATGCGTGATGTGCGCTGATGCATAACTGATGACTATCAGCAGATAGTCATCAGTAATTTAGCCAATCAAATTCAAGGATTCACAATAGACTACGGTAAATTTATACTAATATTATTGCTGTTACCAACTCTCAGCTTGGCTGTTTGCAGTTATTGTAACACAACTTGACAAGTAGCAAGATCAGATTATTACTCAGATCATTTGGCTTGATTTTGTAGACGAAGATGCTGATGTAGAATGGCAAGAGTCGTGGATTGAAAAAAAGAAAGGTAAAGTGTGAGCATGAAAGTATGTAAACAAAGAAAAGCACAAACTGGAACAATACAGGAATAATAACAAAAGGCAATAATTACTTAGAAATGGCTACATGCATATTGTATGTGTTGAGTACATGTCTGCTTATTAATTATATGGCTAGCTCCATGAGTGGGCAAGATGAACTAAATCGTGCGCTGTGATTGGCTACTGGAGTGGGCAAGATGGAGCTGTCTTGCCTCCCAGAACTACCCGCAGTGTCCCAGGAAAAACATTTCCCCCAAAGCCACATAATAATTCCTTTATTGACCATGCCTTTTGTAACAGAGGCACAAGAGAACTCGGAAATGGCCTATTACACTGTACTACATGTTTGTTGAATTTTGGGTTGTTGTAGACAAAGATAAGGAAGGAGACAATGGTGTTATTGGACCTGTGCCACTGATGCAAGATGCAGCTAATCAAGACATCAGAGAGTAAGGCTAGTTTTGTTTGTCGCATGTGGTACATACATGTTCATGCATAGGCGTATGGCCAATATTTTCATATTTCTCAAAACAAATGGAAACGTTTAAAAAACCCTTTGCCCAAATTTCTCTGGTTGCCCCCCCAAAAACTGACCTCCAAGATTTTACCCCCTCCCCTGCCCCACCCCCAGGCATGTACGCCTATGCCACACAAGACTTGCACAGATACATGCACGGTGACTAAATTGTTTGTAAACCAGAAAAAAAACCGAAATCAGTATTTTATAATCAGTTTAACTGAAGAATCTCCGTCTTTCCGTCGCCCTTACCTTAAATGTACATCACCTTCAAACAGACTTTCACTATCCAGTCAATCCACACAGTATGATTTTCAAGATCAACTGGTTTGCAAAACAATAGACACTGCATCTCATGTATGATAACCTCACTGCAAAGTACTTTAATTTGTTCCACGAAACTAGTATTACATACATTCCCTTTTGTTGTATTATTTGGTTTCAGTACATTAGCTTCATCTCATATGTTAATCCACTTAACAGGGGAACTCTAGTCTTTCCACCTCCTTGTATTTTGACTCGTTCTTGTCTCATGCGTTCGGTTCATATTTTTCTTCAGCTTGCGATCTCAACGAACTCAAGAGGGTCTGTTGACACCAATGAGTTCCAGTTACTTCCACTTAATGGCTTCGAAAAGTTAAATCCAAAAGATAGTTTCGTTAATGAAAACCTAAAAGACTTTGATCTAGTTTTGCTATTAAGTGCCATGTAAAGGTGAACCGAAGCTACAAAAAGAACAATATTTACGCACTACGCATGCACAAGGTTGATAGCGCATTTTCAGTAGCGGTGTCTTATTCACTTCATCCTGTTGTTATTTCGTCAGCTTTGGAGGTGCGCTGCTCCCCGGTGAAGGTGAAGCAATGGCTCAATATGTCAAGGAAGGAAAGCGGATCCCTCGTCGTGGTGAGATTGGTCTCACAAGCGATGAGATTGCTACATTCGAAAGTTCGGGTTATGTGATGAGCGGAAGCAGGTACGGCAACGTATCTACAGTGTAATAATATGAATTACGAAAACAGTGTTCAAGGAAACCTCACATTGCTCAAGCGTTTTTCCTCGCCAGAACAGACGATATGGAAATTCGAAGGAGTGATTTTCGGGAGTCGAGAAATGAAACTGTGTATAGGTCAATTTGTGCAAAGGAAAGCAGTTTTCATTGAGCGCGGTTTTCACAAATCCAGTCATATATAAAACTGTTGATTTTTCAACCAAAACATTTTTACACTCGCTTGTTGCGAGCACTATAAATCAGGAAATGATGTGCTGTCTCGATAAACTTTCAAATGAAATCAAGCAGTGAGACACTGTGCAGTGTACACGGAAAAAGAACATTTTCGAGTTTTCCCAAATTAACGTATGACCTTGTGTGCACCGGCTAGCTACAGGAAACACGTAGGTCCTCGGTCATGGAACATAATTCTTGGAAGAGTTTGCGAACAATTAAAACCCTCCTAATAAATTATGTTAATTAATCCTAATGAAGCTTTGGATATGTAAGCTACTTGGAATACAAGGTTTTGACGTTCGCTCCACCAGTGAGAGACGGAAAACTGAAGAGAGCTAAGTCATGCATTTGACCGCCTCGTTACAACTCCAGCTGGTATTGGAAGTGAATGTCTTCAAATTTTTAGTAGAGGTAGTAGAGATCATTGAGAGTATGTAGAGGTCATTGTTTACTACCAGGGCACAAGTTAATCAGAACTCTGTATCTTTCTTGCTTCTTCTTTTCCCAGGCATCGTCGTATGGAAGCTGTTCGTCTGAGAAAAGAAAATCAGATTTATAGTGCAGATGAAAAGTAAGTTTTTTTTCCCTGGTGCCAAGTAAGTTTTTAGTGTTCCCTGGTGCCAAGTTTTACTAACATTGTAAATGTAAAATGTAGATCTTATTTATAGCGGTCATGCACTTAGTTATACAAGCACTAAGTTTAGCTAGTTTACGAAACTTTCCACTGAAACAAAGGAAACAAATGTGGTGGCAGACCAGTTGGCTACTTACAAAGCGTGGCCGAGAAGTTGAATTCGGCACTACCGAGAAACAAATCCCGCTAGTGGCAGTTTGAGGGTCTTGAACCCGGGACCTCCGGATTACAACACCAGCGCCCTAAGCCACTCGGCCACGCTGCCCCCTGTAATACTTACTTTAGTTCAGATCTCAAATAGCCCTGCTCCTTCGTCTCGTAATTTTAGTTCACGGTTGAATCATAATTCCTTAACAAAGTGAGTGTAAAGTAAATCTTTCCCTTCTTCGATAAATGATTATTTTGCGCTGTCCCCACAATTTCAAATAGGAATTACTTTTATATGCACGCGATTTGACTGTTGGAGATGCTCAAACCAGTCTATTGATGGCAAGTTAAAATGGCAGTGGATAGGAAACTCACTAGCCAGTTGCGTTCGCCCAGTTTCCATGCAGTTGTGGTAAAGTAAAAGCACGAACGCATTTAACCAATCAGAATGCGACATTAAAATAGGCGCGCGAAAATAAGGTCGATTGGTGGACCAAACCTTATCTTAGCCCTACTGATTGGTTAGCGCATTTTGTTTGATATTTTGACTCAGTTCCTCTTAAATTTACGACTCATAAAGGAAGGCCAGAGAGTCAGGCAATGTCAGCAAAACATGACAGTATGTGCGCAGAATGTGTGGATTGTAACCTTTAACATTAGACATAGTTGGGGTATTACTACAGAAGGGAAAGCTCATGTTATTCATGCCTGTTCTTTTTTCTCGATATTGTTATGTCGCTAGTGTAAACTGGAGTACCTCACACCACCCATGTGACATTTTCTCACCTTGTGTTCCGAGTGTTATATCGAAAGGAGCTCACAAAAATGTCAAATCTGTTTAATATTGGTTTCTTACAGGCGAGCATTGGCCATGTTCAACTACGAGGAAAGGTCCAAGAGAGAAAACAAGATCTTGTCGGACTTCAGGGAGATGATACATCAGAAAATCAACAACAAGAAATAAATTTGCGGATTCCTACTGCTCTCCGCCCCCCTCTTATAATCTCCCATCCCCTCCTCCCTCATGTCGTGAGCCAGTTGTGTTGCTCCATATGAAGTCAAGAACTACGCGATATAGGCCAACCGGAGAAGGAAACCTGCTGCAGATCGGAAACTGGAACGAATACAAAATCTACTCACAGTAGGGGTATGGCTATGCTCTTTTACCCCTTCCCTCTTAAGGTCATCGACGTCAAAGAACATGGAAACATTGCAAAGACATTCTGAGATCCAAGCGGGAAGGGACAAATAAGAATTTAAATCTTCCACTTTCATTTTCATGGCTTGTACAGTAAAAGTAATTGAAAGTAAGAAACCTGGAGTTTTTCGCCAATTATCGAATTGCAGGTTCACATCAAAGAGTGATTATGCTAGGTCATAGAGTTCCCTGAAGGAATTGAAAATGTCCGATTATTTGTTTTTTTAACCAATTGCATTTGTGGTAGTTGTTACATAAATAGCCTTTGTTATGTGGTATTGCCAACCTCTTCCCCGCTCTCCTCCGGCGTTCACATTCAGATTGTCCGCGATGTTAGATTTGAGCGCCAGAGAAGACCCTGTGAACGAAACTTGGTGCAATAAGTTGACGCCATTGGAGAACAATCATACGCTTTCATTCCCTGTAGTGCTCGCTTTATCGTGATTTGATGACAAAGTTAGGAAACTTGACCAGTGTTTTAACGAAGACTAGACAGAAACTGTTGAAGCAGCAATTTCTTTGTACTGTAATAAAATAAATATATCTCTTGCCATAATTGTGCTCAGCTGCGATTGTTCGCTTTTTTAAATGCGTTCCAATGTGACTGGGGCAGCAGCAAAACATGCTTTTATTATGTGGCTGCGTCCCACAAGGATTGGGAACAAGTCACGAATTTGACTGGCTAAAATCGACATTGAAAGCGAATATTCGAAAAGGTTAGGTGGCTCTGAACCCCCTTTGCAGAATTTTTTTAAACTTTGCAAAAAGTTGCATCTTATCATGCTGATTACAATACGATAATAAAAAAATGGGGGCCATCGAGCTCGTTCTTGGGTTATAAGTGCTTAAAGCTAAAATTAAGGAATTTTATAGGGGGGTCACATTGTTGCTATGGTAACCTACTGTGCCACAAAATTAACAGGATCTTATTCACCGATGATTGGGCAGTTTGTTGATACCATGATTTTGGTGTCAACCGGTATAGAGTGGTTATAATGACCCATCAAAAGCGAAGTCTTGAAAAGTACTGGAAACTGTTTTCAGCCACATCAAGGAGACCGACTAATAATGGTTATGATGTGAAGCATGTATATGAAATAATTCCGATCTGAACTGCGGTTGTAGATGAAAGCGGTACGTACTTGGTGTATCCCTTATCATGGTGTATTTAGAACGTAGCATAGTATATTTATCCCTATTATAGTGTATTAGATACACTATAATATCTGGAAGCGATACATGAAGTACTTAGGATGAAAGTGAAGAACATCATAGCGCAACATAGCACAACAGACAACATAAAGATATGGCAACATAGGACAACATAGCGCAACATAGAACATAATAGCGCAACATAGTACAACTTTACGTAACATAGCACAACTTAGCGCAACATAGGAGAACATAGCACAACATGATTTTTTTTTCAGGCTTCTCTTTTTTCAATTGGTTAAATTAGAAAATTTACTGCGATTGTCATTCTTCAGAAGAGAAGGAGTCGCACAACCTCGTTCCCAGGATCTATTATCTTCTCCTCCTCCCGGAGCGAGAACTGGAAAGTGGGAAGATAAGACACCCTGAGAACGAGGTTGAGAGTCGTGAAGAAGGAACAAAATATAAAAGTCTAATCGACAGGCCTAGCTCAGCCGTTGTGGAACAGAGAGGGAGAGAGAGGTTAGTAAGTAAGAACTAACAAACCATGCCATGAATCGATGTCGCGGCCTATCTCAGTCTTTATGGAGAGAAAGAACAGTCTATGACATCAGGATATCCATTATTACAGCCTAGCTCAAACTTCTCAGAACAGAGAGAGAGCCAGAGAGAATAGTGAAAGAGAACAATCAATGGACCGTTGCCACAGGAAACTTAATAAGCGCTTTTATTTGTCAGGGAGATCGGGGGCACCTATGATTCAAGGCTATCGAAAGGTTATATTAAAGTAAAGAAGATGAAGGTAATAGCTAGAGTGAATCCCTAGATAGGTCACCCCTATTAAGGACGTTCGCGCCCAAAAGTTCCCAAGCACAGATTTTTTTTTAAACTTTGACTGCAGGTAGAAAATGATAAGATTAGATTAAAAACGTAAAAAAATGGGGGGTCACCGAACTCGTTTTGAAGATAAGATGCAACGTAGACCGTAGCATTTCTAGGATTTCTAGTCACACGAGGCGATTCTGGCTGAATTCATTACTAACGGCATATATTTAATTTGAAGAATCATATGTAAGTTATGTGTGTTTAACACAGCATATATAAGCCTATTTGATAGATCTTTGCTACATTTGTCATTAAATCAGGTAGAATTATCCTTAAAAAAAATGCAACTTCTAAGTCACGCACACCTGAATCCATGTACCAATTTCGACCCTATTTGAATAGCCGTATTATGAGAAATAATTATTAGGGAGCTTTAACACGCGCGTTTTTGAGAGGCGGACGGCAACCGGAAGATACCATTTTACGTGCTAGGAAAGTATTGTTTCCTAGATTTTTATACTATTCATTGCTAATGGAGAAAAGATACTTAGCAATGTGAATGTGGTTATGTGCGGGCAAGTTAAAAGTGAAAACAGCTCACTTCCGGTTACCGTCCGCGTCTCAAAAACGCGCGTGCTTAAGCTCCCTAATTAAAACTTCACACACACAGATTCTTTTTGTTTTTTAGTATAATGGAAAGAATCAGAAAAGGAAGTGATCTGCCAAAAAAAAGTGTGGGGGTCACCGAGCATCCAACAAAAATATTCGCACACCAAGTTAACGCAAAGGTCATCAGCTTTATGTTTTGTCGAGTTTTCGATTCAGTGCGCGCGCTTGAAAATGACGGGCGTGCCCATTCTCGTCCGCAGAGGCCGCGCTCCTTTTGGTCAGCACCAAGAATTGCGACGGTAAGTACTTGGTGTATCCCTTATCATAGTGTATTTAGAACGTAGCATAGTATATTTATCCCTATTACAGTGTATTAGATACACTATAATATCTGGAAGCGATACATGAAGTACTTAGGATCGCGACCTCTGGCGGACTTCTGGCCGGGTCCAACACCGGAAGTCCGCAATTCACTGACTTCCCGTCACTCTGTGCATGCTCATAGTCAAGTCTGACAAATCTGGTTGCTTCTGGTCTCAATCTATTGTGTTTGCAAAGCCATTCAAAACCGGAATGTCGTTGCATCAAGCCAGAGGTCGCGGTAGGTACTTGGTGTATTTTTTTCTATTGTTTATCTTTTTAAAACAACAATAAATAACCACTATATGACAAAGACAAACAATAGATAACCACTATACGAAAAAGACATCACGTATCTTCCCAGGTTGCGATTCTTGGTGCGAGGGGGAGCACGAGAATGGCGCGTGCCTAATGAATAGTGTGCGCAGTAGAGATGCTCAGTAGCAATGGACGCGAACGTCCTTAAAAAACGTTTCATAGAACAGGTGTTTTTGTAAGTACTCTCGGCCGTTGTTTTTGTTCGACTGAGTTTTGTTTTGTTTTCGCTAGTTTGGCTGTTCATTTTTTGCCGTTCATTCGGTTTTAGGGAGTTGAATTAAACAAAGACCTTGCGCAAAACACGACGCTTGAGAACGGGAACCATTACGGCTATATTTGTATTTCTATTTGGAACTGAACGCAGTCGTAACATATTCAGCAGGGACAAGTTTTAATACCGACAAATACTGAATAGATCCAAATAAATGCGAAAATCCAAAGTAAATTTATGTAAATACACTTTTAATTTTAATGGGCATCGCTGTCGTATATGCGTATTAGGTCCCTTTTGAACAACTAACCACAACGGCAACGAGTATAAAAGCTGTATACGTAAGTATTATAATTATTTTTTCATTCCTTGGCCGTTCTTACAATTCTTTACCAAATAACAAATGGAATGACCGCAAACTGCATGTTCTATAGCTAGTGAGTATGAAACACGACGCACATATTCTGTTATGGATATTTCTACCAGTTATAGACGAACTGCATGAATGAATCTAATTGCGAAATTCGTAAGTTGACTATAAAGTCGTTTTCGAATAGACGTCGTGTTTGGTGGTGTTGTCGTTGTTGGTTTAAGCCCCGACCAAACGATAGCAACATTTCAACGCAACATATCGTAACGTTGTTGGTGCAACATGTTGCGTGCGTTTGGCCAGTTGGGTACCATGTCTAAAAGTAACTTGAGGAGGTTTGCGCCCATTGCTACTGCGCACGCTATTCATTGGTCACGCGCATGCCACGTCATTTTCAAGCGCGCGCACCGAGTCGAAAACGTGTTAACTTTGTGTGCGAATATTTTTGTTCGATGCTCGGTGACCCCCACTTTTTTTTCGCAGGTCCCTTCCTTTTCTGATTCTTTCCATTATACTAAAAAAACAAAAAAAATCTGTACGTGGGAAGTTTTAATTATTTCGCATATACTATTCAAATAGGGTCGAATTGGTACATGGATACGGGTGTGCGTAACTTAAAAGTCGTATTTTTTTTAGGCTAATTCTAGCTGATTTAATGACATATGTAGCAAGGATCTCTGAAATAGGCCTATATATGCTGTGTTAAACACACATAACTTAGATATGATTCTTCAACTTAAATATATGCCTATAGTAATGAAACCTGCCAGAATCGCCTCGAGTGACTGGAAATCCTAGCTATGGTCTGTGATACGCCGTATCTTCAAAACGAGTTCGGTGACCCCCGATTTTTTTACGTTTTTAATCTAATTTCATCATTTTCTACATGCAAAGTTTTAAAAAAATCTGTACGTGGGAGGTTTTTTGGGCGCGAACGTCCTTAAAAATGACTTTTCTCACATATCCCGCGATTTCGTCTCCAGTAGTTGCGAGAAATTTCCCTGGGTTGTCCACGCATTGCGCGAGTAACATCCTCGAAAGCACTGGGTACCATATCTAAAAATACCTTAAGAGGGATTACCTTGGGGTTTACTCTTTTACCTCGATCTTCTCTTAAACTTAAATTGCTATAAATTGAGGGAAATGTGTACTACACCTCAGTCAAACTTGCCTTTGAAACATGTGATTTCTAATTGCTACATTTAATTTATGTGCTTTTAAACTTATCTGCACAGAATTTTTGACATTTTAACCTTAGTTTCAAGGTCAGGGGAACATAAATATTGCTAGAGTGTTTATCATACCTTCAAGAGGAACAATGTCATTGAAATCTGATATGGCCAGTTTGTTAAAGTTATAAAGAGCAAGGATACAGTACAGGTGACTCAAAATTTAATGAGAGCCCTGAACTGAAAATGAATTCGAGGCTCCACAGATAAGGATTCCTGAATTTTTAATGTTTTCTTTTGTTTCAAAATTTCCAAGAAATAACTGCACCATTACTCTTCATTTACAAGAAAATTTACCACCCCTTTGATTTTTAAGTCAAGCTATTCTTTCTTTTGTAACTGGTTACTGACATATATAAATAATTTATCAATATCAGTTATTGTCAATTAATTTACATCAATTTTTATCAATTAAATGGCTTGGTGCAAGACGGTCGTAAGTGACTTTTTCGGGTAAAAATTTTTTCCTTCAAAAGTGCCTGAATTTTTGCATGTGCTTTTCAATAAAGCAGAAAAACATTCTCCTGTATCTTTTTTTGGCTGAAACGCTCTACTTTTTCCACTTTGTTGCGTTCTTGGCGCACGCTTCGATATTTTGACTTCGTTTTTCTCAGGAGCAAAATGCAAACTACCCAAAAAAAATTACATGGGAATCTTTTACTACTTAATTGAAAAGCACATGCAAAAATTCAGGTACTTTTGAAGGAAAAAAAATTTTACCTGAAAAAGTCACTTACGACCGTCTTGCACCAAGCCATTCAATTATTGGTTTGATTAATTGCTATCACCCCTAAACAGAAACCTTTGTCATCTTTGATAACTGAGGAAAACAAACATTTAAGTCTTTATAGCACCTCTTCACCATTCTCTTTACTTCCACTATGCTCTCAATCCTTATCTGAAATCTTCTTCATTTTGGATAAGGGGAATAATATGAGAAAGGAATGTTTTACATTTTTGATAAGAGGAAAAATTCTTTACAGCCTTTCTCTGTTATTCTCCTGTCTCCTATTTAAGTGTTGAATCTAACTTTTCAGCCACTTGAAAAATTGAAATTCTTACTCATTACTAAGCAGTGAGCAGCGATCAGTCTTTTCTGTTTTGCACATCCATTCACACCCATTTTTCACTTTCCCAATCTATGCTTCCTGTATCTTTAGTGTCAGAAAAATTCCTACATAACTGCACCTGATTCTCTGCCCATTCTGTAAAATCAAACTGAGAATCAGAATGGTCAGTGAATTTTGGTGCACTATTTCTTTCTCTTAATGTCACTTTAAGTTTACTATTTTGTTCAGCAGGCTTCAGCGACCGTTGTAGCACAATGTCAGCAACGACTGTTTCCTCCTCTATCTTGCGGCACGCTTGAACTTGTTGCTTTGCCCATTGCGTAAACTGAAAAGGTGGAGTCTCTGAAAACTCTCCTCCCACTGTACCCTCAGTCAATGCTAAATCTGAGTCTTCTTCATCACCAATTAAACAGCTCGCATCTAGACACTCACAAGGGTTATCTTCAACTAAATTTCCACCTTCTATTTCTTTGCACTTTACAATTTGATCTCTTTTCCACTGAGAAAAATGAAAGGACTGACTTGGATCATTTTCTAGTGTGGCATATAACTTGTTTCTTTCTTTCCTCTTGTCCTCTGTCAAACATGGTGCCCCCTCTGAAGTTCGCACCTTTTTATTTGGTGGACTCAAAGTGCAAGTGCCCAGGGAATCCCTGTTTTTATCTGTTTCAGACTCTCGCTGTAAATCGTTCCCAGTAAATACCTCACAACCTTGATATGAATCATCCAAGCAGGATATTCCACTGATGTTAAAGTCTGTGTTGCCATAGATTTCCTTTCCTTGACTGCACATGTAAATA
>CM042755.1:21153554-21156054 GCA_022496165.2 Catalaphyllia jardinei
TTGGATGTAACTTTTCCAAACAGCCAATTCTACGTTCAAGGTTTTCGCTTGTCTCGAAACGATAGAAATATTCATGGCGGTGGCTTGATGCTGCAGACCGGTGTCGATTTAGAACCGAATCCTTAATACTAAGGGTCAGAGTGGGGAAATCATGGATCACCATTACTGGTGTTTATAGACCTCCATCGGTTCCAAAATCTCAATGGAAAGTGGAACTTAGTGCTCTATTTGACGCCACTGCAACTGTTGCAAACAACCTAATTTATATTGGTGACTTCAACTGCGATCTGATGCTGTCGGATAAACCACCAAAGGATGGACGTGACTTGTCTGATTTACTAGAAATGTATAACCTTAAAAATCTGATTGAAATAGCCACTAGGATTGGTAAGACGTCGGAAACTTTACTTGATCTCATCCTTATAAACAACATAAGGAGGATACTGACTTCAGGCGTAGTAGATGTTCATATATAAGTGATCGCTCTTTGATTTACACATTCCTTCGGGCGTCAGCGCCGCGACTTCGATCGAGGAAAATAATTTGTCTCAGAAGCCTAAAACATTTTGACAGGGTGTTATTTAGACAAGACTTGAATAATGCCCCTTATCAAATAATGGAGGTGTTTGACGATGTTGATGACAAATACTATGTTTTCGAATCACTTTACATTGACATTCTTAATGAGCACGCACCTCTAAAACAATTTCAAGTGAGAGGGAATCAGGTACCTTTTATGAATGAACAATGGCGTAAAGCAATTCGCTTTCGAAACAGGCTCTGGAAACAATTCATCCGTGAACGCAATGACACTAATTACGCTACCTACAAAGTGCAAAGGAACAAATGTACATCACTCAGGCACAAGACAATAAAGAATTATTTTCTTAAGAAAACTGAGGCGGACAACCACGTGAATTCTGGAATACATATCGACCTTTTGTGCATTCACGGAAAAGCAAGCAAGCCAACGATATATTACTAAAAGAGCAAAATGCTGTCATCAGTGATAAACAACAAATAGCGGACATATTCAACGATCACTTTGTTAATATTGCGAATGGAGCACCTGAAATTAATGAACATGACTTTGGAGTGGACCTCAATGAACATCCAAGTATAATTGCAATTCAAGATCACAATAAAGAACTAGGTTCATCTAACTACTTTAATTTTCAACACATCAGCAAGTTGCAAGTTGAGCAGCTTATTTCAAACGTCAATGTGCGAAAGTCCTGCGGTCATGACTCAATACCGCCGAGGCTCGTTAAAGAGTCGGCCTCAGTAATAGCCGGTCCACTTTCAACAATCATGAATGAATCAGTCAGGCAAATGTAGATATCCTCCCGTACGAAAAAGTCTGGCCTAACAAAGCCATAATCAGGCCTAATTCAGGCCTGATTTGGTAACCAGAGACCTGAAACAAACCTAACAAAAGCCTAACATTGAATTTGTTAGGTTAAACGAACCAAGCCTGAAAATTTTAAGGTGTTGTTGGGTTTTATGTTAGGCTAACTCGTAACCTGACAAAGCGTAATTTTTTTCAGGGCCATAGCGTCATGAAACGGTAACCTTAATATTAGCCTGACAAAGCCTGAAATGTTTATGGCCTTTCGGATAACTGGGTTAACCAAATTATTTAAGCCTGACAATGGCCTAAGAGAAGCTGATTAAGTAACTCGCAGTGTGGGAAATTCGTAGCATAGTTGACCGAAACAAGCTCTCGTGAGGGTGACACAACGTTTGGAACAGTCGATACCTATTGCTTTGATACAATACTTCATAATACCGCATTTTGCCAATTTATACTGAAGTAATAAGTTGTCGATTGTCAGGTCAATAGACTCCAATAGACGTATCCAAATAGTATAAGCTCATTCATAATCCAATGTAAACACAGAACATGTACAGTTGTTATTAACTAGAGCGTGAGACGGCGATCTTTTTAATAGGCTTTTATATCTAGTTTTCGCAGGTGACAAACAAATAGCTCGGGGAGACATTAGCTTGTTAAATTCAGAAAAAAGGTTCATGGTTTATTTTGTCAACTACTTCATAATCCTTTTGCATGAAAGACGATTTATGGACATTTTTCACATTCATCGACTACACATCAACTGGCTTTACGTACCTGTGTCACTGCTGTGTTCGTCTTCAGGTGATTCAAGCATATACCACTTGCAAATTGGATGCCATCGTTTATCCCAGTCTATTTCCGCCCAAAAATATTGATATTGCGAAGGAAAAAATAAGCCTATGAGCAGCAAAAATGCAAGCCCTAGAAAGAGAAGGAAATATTCGCTTTGCCGTGCATACTTCTCGCGAACGCAGACAAAATCCCTGCATGAGCTCTGGAAACGCTGGCAACGAAGTTAAAAACACGATTAAACAAATCGCCGATTAAGCCTAATCGTCGATTAAATTTGCTAATCGTGGGTTAGTTAATCGCGGGTTAAAAAAGGGTTGTATAAAGGGAGATTAGTCGGTCGATTTACTAAAC
>CM042755.1:21161054-21163554 GCA_022496165.2 Catalaphyllia jardinei
GGTACACTGGGTAGACGCCCTGTATCCTTCCTCGGCATTCAAGAAGTTGCTGGTCATTTAGCTGTAAGTTAAGCTGCGAGCGGTCGTTTTCATAACTCT
Source organism: Catalaphyllia jardinei (assembly GCA_022496165.2). Classification (NCBI taxonomy): domain Eukaryota; kingdom Metazoa; phylum Cnidaria; class Anthozoa; order Scleractinia; family Caryophylliidae; genus Catalaphyllia; species Catalaphyllia jardinei. The sequence continues at coordinate 21,161,154 of CM042755.1, forward strand.
TTGATTTTACGCCTTCCTGCTGCGCCCTCTTCTCCCAGAATCTTCTTTGAACGCTCAGTTCTTCGGTGGTTAGTGGCCCTGTTATCCGAGGTGGATGTCATGTGTTATGGACGAATCTCGCGATCCATCCGCCAATACGTAACACACACCAACGACCATACTTGTTGAGAAGTGCATCAAATCCATCCACCTCCTGGTCGGTAGCGAGCTTGAATATCTCTCGTACCGTCTTTGCCTCAGCCCGTGTTTCAGCAGTGGCGGTTGTAGTCATGTCCGCTGGCCAGGCACTAAGGTGTGAGAGCCATTTCGGACCATGCCACCAAAGATCGCTGTCTTGTGGTATAGGCCCTCCACGACTCCCAAGGTCTGCTGGATTCTCTTGGGTGGGCACATATCTCCACGTTATCCAATTCTTATCACGAATTTTGCGCACCCGGTTGTGCACAAACTGCTTGTATTCTCCATCTCCTCTTATCCAGTGGAGCGCAACCATACTGTCTGACCAACAGTAAACTTGGTCCACCGGATATCCTTCCAGAGCTTCTCTCACGTTAGTGGCCATATTAGTTGCCATGTGACATGCGACCAACTCCAGGCGTGGTATGGTGAGGCCTTGTTTGGCCAGTCGGGCTTTAGCTGCCAAGAGGCCTTGTGTGACACCTGATGGTTGCGACACAACAGTGAACGCTGCTGCTGCCACGCCCACACCACTTGCATCTCCAAAGACATGTAAGGATATGCTGCTGATTGGTTCCTGATACTGAACCAGGGCTCTCATAAATGTAATTCTCTCCGGTGATCTTGATTCCCATTTGGCCCACCTGGCGGCTAGGTCAGAAGGCAATGGTTCATCCCAACCAATTCTAAGGTTGCAGGCGTCACGATACAGTAGCTTTCCACATAGTGTGAAGGGAGACGCCACTCCTAGCGGATCGTAAATCCTCGCTATTTTAGCCAATATTCCCCTCTTGGTGTTGTCGGCTTTCTCAGTCGGCACGGTGGCGCTTAGGAAATCTCTCAGCTTATCCCACTTTAGGCCAAGTAGTGAGCTCTCTCCCCTCGACGAGGTTCCCAGCTGCTGTTTAGCGAACGTCTGGTCTGCAGTCTGATCGGTTTCAGTGGATTCTAACTCAGCAACGTTTGAATGCCATTTATGGAGTTCGAAGGCGGCGTCAGCAAAGATCTCTGTGGCTGCATTTTTCATCTCTTTTGCTTTGGATACTGTTGTCCCTCCACTTATTAGGTCATCCACGTACAAATTCGTCTTTATCTCGCGTACTATTTCAGGCTGCTTGGGGTTCCAGGTATCCAAATGCTGCTCAATGACCCCTCCTAACAAGAAAGGCAAGGGACCCAAACCGAACAGAGCTCTTGTAAAGCGGAGTGTCTCAACTTCCTTGTCTCGATGTTCTTTAACCAGTGGAACCTGAGAGCGTCTCTTTCTTCTGGTCGGATTCTGACTTGCAAGAACGCTTTCTTGATATCTCCGGTGATGGCAATTGGATTAAACCGTCCTCGAATTAACACACTCCATAGTTGGTTTTGTAGCGGTGGACCAGTGTTAAGACATTCGTTAAGAGATGGCGCTCCGTCCCAGGCCTTTGCGGAGGCGTCATATACTATTCTCAGCTTAGTGCTTTCAGCGGTTTCACGCAGGACTCCCTTGTGTGGAATATAGAATTCCCGTCCTTCGACAGAGTTTGGGGCGCGCTCAACTATTCCCTCGGCCAACTGCTCCTGGATCACAGCATCGTAATCATCCATGGACCCATTCTTCTCGAGTTTCCGTACGAGGCTAGCGAGTCTGCGTAGGCTTCCTTCTTTGTTGTTTGGCAAGGGGGCGTGATTTCCCTTCCAAGGGAGACCGGTTTCGTACCACCCCTCTTCGCTCCTCCGCAGCTGTTCCTTAAACTCATCGTAGACCACACCCTGATCCCCTGAAGGCGAGTCTGCCAACCCGAGAACATCTAGCTTACAAAGTTCTTCATAGTCAACTCTCGACGTTTGTGTGAGGAGCATACTGGTGGTGTCGATTTCTTTACCAGGTGAAGTGATAGTCCAGCCTAACTTTGTGTAACTTGCTACAGGATCCCATTCTCTTCCCACACGCTGAGGCTCGGTGGTGCTGATTCTGGGACATTCACTGTTTCCTAAGATGATGTGCACAGGTAGGCGGGGTCTCTCATCGTTGTCATCCATAGTCACGCCCTTTAGATGAGGGTGTTTCTCTAGGAGCTTCTTGTAGCGAGGGTTGTCTAACATCATGAGGTGCGGTTTCTCTGCTTCCATCTCAAAGTTTCCTTTGACTGAGTTAAGTTTGATCCGATAAACTTCCATCACGCGACTGCTCGCGCCCAGCATCATCTCAATCTTGCACAACCCAGAATGATGAGGTTTTGCA
>CM042755.1:21168554-21181816 GCA_022496165.2 Catalaphyllia jardinei
TCATAGCCTTGCATACAAAAAGAGGGTTACTAGTCGTAACATCTATTTTACACCACATCTATTAAGTTTTTACATTCAACGTTTTCACCCATTTAGAGAAAAAGCAGCGCTGGAAAGGTACGCAGATTCCCTCTAAAATTATTCACGAACATCTGGAGCAGAACCCAAACAACTCTCCCAGAGATGTCCTCCTGCACCACGCTAGAAATTGTGACTGAAATGGAGAACTGTGGTGAAGACGAACCTGTAACTAAGCGAAAACGTTTAAGTGATGGGGCGACAACAAAACAGACAACAAAACGACAAAAAACAACCCCTCTTTTGGAACGAAATCAGAATTTAGGCACTGATGAAGTAAAGTCAGTTCCGGCACAGAACCAGAGAAAGGCGGTAAAAGCTCGGGAAGAGTCATCCATCAGAGCTATGCAGCAAATGCACACATCCATGGCCGTTAGCAAGAACTTTCTAAGCTGTTTTCCATCCACTACGCAAGGTTCGGCTCCAATGCAGGTCACGAAGATGAGTTCTGAAGTCTTGTTGTCACTGGTTTGCAAATACCAACAGCGCGACCCAACAACATCCAGCAAGGTAACGCCATTACTCCACGCCCAGGTCAATGCCAGGCTAGAGAAAGGTCTGAAGTCACAAACCCTCTAATTGTCACAGGTTTGCAGACACCAACGGCGCGACCCAGCAGCATCCCGTAAGGAAACACCCCTGCTCAACGCCCAAGTCAATACCAGCCCAGCGAGAGGTCTGAGGTCGGCACATCTATCACCGAGCTACAAACATCAACGGCGCGACTTAGCAACAGGTACCAAGAAAACGCCATTTCTCAACGCCCACGTCAATACCAGGCCAGAGGGAGGTCTCCAGAAAGAGTGCAGCTTAATGTTGCGGAAAGAGAAGACTCCTCTCCTCTATCTTCTTTTGAAGCCATCACTGAAGCCACTTCCATGCCAGGGTCTGATGTAGTGACACCACCTTCAACAGAAGTATTGCCAACAACACCGCGGGGAATGCCTCACTCCGACTTAGTCAACAATGGGAGTGCTAGCTATGATGTGTGGAGGTCCTCTATGACAGCTCTTTTGGACAGGGAAGCAGAAGAATTTGAACAGATGTCGAATCTCACATCGAACCAGAAAAATGCTGACCATGATCTTTACGAAGAGAACCAAGCACTTCGGAAAGAAAACCAACAGCTCAAAGAACAGCTTATGAACATCAGGCAACAGAACGATTTCTCTCATCCAGGTAAGTAAGACGATCTGTCATTGTAAGATCCCAATAATGGCGTACTTTATATCGTAACGAAACTACTCGTCTCAGACTGATTAGTTGTCACGGTTAGATGAATCCTCTAAAAGCGATAATTCATTTCTAATACAAGTTGTAACTTATGATAAGCCCAGGGCTAACATAATTTCGTTAGGGCTTTTAGATCGCCTTGCAAACGCGAGGTCTTTTGGTAAGTTTATGTTGGCAAAGTACAGAGGTTTTGAATCCTTTCCGAGTTTCTATTGAAACCTGTGTCTAGTTTCATAATAAAGAGAATTTTGTACTAACGTTTTAGCTCATAGACAATCTATAAGTGGACACAACACGGTAAATTGATTGATTGATTGTTGATTGATTGATTGATTGCAGCTCCTACTGAAGATCTAAGAGGTGATAACTTTCCTCGAGTGCTTCATTAGACACTATCGTTCTAGTGTTCCCTCTCAAAGTTCGCCATCGTCTTTAGACTTGCAGCCTTGTCAGCCATACGTGATAAAAGCAAACCTCTCGCCACCGACGGTGCGTCTAGAACTTTAATCGGCATTCAGATTCTTTTAACATGGTAGCAGATTCAAGATGTATACATGCATTGACTGTAAATGAAATTTTCAACATTTCAGTTTCCTATCATTTTCCCTGAGGAACAAACGGATAGTTAACAGTTTGCAGAAAGGCTTTGTATTGAAGAATATCGTTCAGTGTACAGTTGCTATGTAATTTTCAGAAACGGCAAAAACCGCCTCTACGCAGAGAGAGGTTGAATATAGCAGCTGAGTTTACACATCACAACTCGGATCGTTGCTGGGGTTAATTGCAGTATCTGTTGCCTAGAAGACACACAGTCCCTGCTTTCTGACGTTCTGATAAGTAGCTTCGATCATGTTACGAAAGAAACAATACAGAGTAAGTCTGACAACCCATTTTTATTCAACAGAACAATTCAAACTCCACAACGGGGCAGCTGCTCGACAACTACGATGTTTTTGTTGATCGAACTAAACTGAGAGTCGCTCTTCAAGGAGCACGCCAGAAGAGCCCTATCTTTTTATTAAATAAACTTATACCACTGGTGTTCTCTGAACCCCTGCGGCCTTGGAATTCACACCACAAGTGCTAGCCTGTGTACAGCCGCCCCTTCCCTCCCTTCCCTCCCTCCCCGATTTTTTTGAGGGAAGGGGCGGCTGTACACAGGCTACACAAGTGCTAAATCCGCAACTTCCAAGCAATCCGTTCAAAGTTACCATTGGATAGCTACAAAGTGGCAGCTTGTAAAGGTATGATAAGCAAGTCACTTGATATTTGGCTGCTATTAACCGAGTTTCGCGGTCAGATCGGGGTAATGTGTTAGCTTGTGCAGACTGCGAACAGTCTCGCTTTTTCTCGCTAATGAGCGTGATATACGAGCGAGTACTTTACGAGCGGCGAGTGGAGAAGCCGCGACGCGACGCCCGCGCTACTTACGGCTCGCGGCTTCGCATATCACGCTCGCACGGTTGTTTTGGGCTCATGTTGTTTTGCATTCTTCCCTCCGTTTCGAGGGAGACATGCAAAGTTATTATACCGCCACATGTCGCGCTGTTGGTTAGATTTGCTTTTCTCTGCTTGCCTTCATTTATACTGATTTGACCTTTTTGTTTTTTCTCAATTCACAGAATATTTGACGGCATTCTGCATTCAAAACGAGAAAGCATATCCTAACAGCAAGGAGGTGAATTCGGCTTTCACCCAACAGATCACTTACGCGAGGGTGAAAGCCGGTAGAAAAGCGAAAATTGTCGATATGATAGGACTATAAATATCTTCAGTTACGTTTTGCAAGTAGGACCAAGCACCCTTGTCTTTTATAGTCAAAAGTACAGTTATGGTTAAAAGATCGCAATTAATTTTGTCCAGCGATCGATCTTATTGTTAGAGGACTTGGAAATTTTGTTAATGTTGTCGCATGCTCTTAATATACTTTAAATAAATGAGCTGTTTGTTGTCGTCGCTCTGGAATTTCATCTAATTTTTATGGTCTTTTCATCAGCGAAGATGTATAGCGTCATTCTGGCAATGTAATCCAGGGTGTAATGAATGTTAACATTTAGCTCGGCAGCAACCGTGCCGCCTGCGTTGCTTCTGTTGACCGAGTACGGCCGTGTCCATTTCTTCGGTACACCTAATACATACGGCCTCAAAATTTACTCATTTGTAAAAAGTCATTGAACGTCTATAAGGTCTAAAAGGTTTCTAAGTCGCCATGGAACACTAATGTCACAAGCAGCTTAGCGTGAAGGTATGTGTGTAAACCTCGTGTCACGCGAACCATCTGAACGGCTTTCATTAAGTTGCATACATAATTGTGTTCTTTCAAGCCTTAAACTTTTAAGTCTTACAACCCTGCCTTTTAAGCCTAACAAGTCTCCCCTTTTAGCCTAACAAGCCCGCTCTTTTAAGCCTTACTATTGCTAAATGTAAGCCTTAAAGACAGCCATATTCAGGCCATATTCCCGCTCCTCCCGTTCCGTCTGTGCGAGTCTTAAGAATGTCAGGCTTCGAGCCTTAAAAAATTAAGGTCCATTTTTAAGGTTAATGTATCGTTGTTCGTATGTAGAACAGAGAAGAACCAAAACCGGAAAGCATGGTCTGAACTGTTACCATGGCAGTGTCAGTCATGAAACTAGACCGGAAGTGAATAACTACAACAGATATCGTTACATCTTCCCTTCTCACAAAAAAAAATGAAAAATAAAAGATAAATAAGAGCGCAAACAAATAACTCTCTCCAAGTCACAGTCCTATGCAAATCAACAATAAAATAAAAAAAATAAAGAAATGCTTTGTCATGTCCATTTTCTCTTGATAATGTCTCACACCAGTTGTCCATTTATTCGTAGCAATGTCTCATAAACTAGTGGTCCGCAAAGCGTGCAGGGGGTCTAACGACTCGCCCACTTTGTGTCGTAGTGACTGGTGGAGAAGTATCCTGCTTGTTTTGCATGTTTTGTGCAGAAGGCACAGATGGTTTAGCTGGGGGCTTCCGCACTGGTGCTGCAGGTGGTGAGTCGTGACTCTCACTAGTACCGGGGGTGGCAATTGGCACTGGTAACTTAACAGCTGGATCACGACAGCTTGGTTTAGGTCTCGGAGGCAGCACCATCTCGGACCTGCTATCACCTGTTGTTTCTTGTGTGCGCCTAAGATGACGCCTGTTTCTTCAATATACCCGTCCATCTTCCGTTCGGACTTGGTAAGATCTATTGTCGACTTTTCCTTCTACTCTACTCTACGCTTTTCCATTTGACTGAGCGTACAGGGGGGAACTGGTCACATGTTCAAAACCATAGGTGCTGGCAAACTTGTGAAAGCTATCAGATACAAATGGCTGTCCATTGTCTGATATGACCTGAGGATACCACGCCTGGCTAGATGGGCTTTCAACTTCCTGATAACTTCTACAGCTGTTTTTGTGGTCAGGCTGTCCACTTCAAAGAAGTTTGAGTAATAATCGACAGTGACCATGTAATCTCTTCCATTCAGTTGGAACAGGTCCACAGCTATCTTTTCCCATGGTCGGGTTGGTATCTCGTGACAGATCATTGGCTCTTTGGTTTGTTCTCTTGGTTGACTGTTACAGACTTGGCATTGAGCGATGCAGTTCTCGATGTCTCTGTTCATTCCTGGCCAATACAACACCTCTCTGGCTCTACGTAAGCAGCCCTGAATGCCTATGTGACTTGCATGGATTCTAGCCTCACCTTTGAACACCAGTCCATTTTGTAATGTCAACTCTTCACGAAAAGGAAAGTAATCTCTAATTCTTGCTGGGAGGAGTTCTTTGTTCTCTGGCCAACCTTCTCTTATGGTAGTCTTGAGTTCTTTCATGACTGGGTCTGATTCAGTAGCAGTACGAATGATATTCTGTGTCGTCTCGGACACTGGGAGGTACTGGACCATGTTTATACTCTCTGTATCCTTCTCTGCATCCCCTCTTGTGTCTTCAACAGTAGACGATGGAACAAATGCTCTGCTGAGTGAATCTGCCAAATACATCTCAGATCCCTTCTTGTAGGTGACTTTAAGGTCGTACTTCTGGAGTCGCAGCATCATGCGTTGTAGACGTTTTGGGGCACTGATTAAGCTCTTCTTGAAGATACTCTCAAGGGGCTTGTGGTCTGTTTCTATCTTGACTGGTCTTCCTTGAACATACTGTTCGAACCGTTCAAGTCCAAAAACAATGGCAAGAAGTTTTTTTTCGATTTGCGCATAGTTGATTTCTGCAGATGTCATTGCCCTTGAAGCATAGCCAACTGGCTGCCCATCCTGCATGAGGCACGCACCAAGACCTTTGTCAGATGCATCACATTGGAGTTCAGTGTCTGCTTTGGGATCAAAGTACTTAAGTACTGGAGACTTTACGATCAGTTGCTTGACCCGCTTAAAACTTTGACCTTTAACTTCCTTGTCCCACAAGAACTGGTTTTCTTCTTTGAGGAGCTCTCTCATTGGAGCAGTGGCTTCTGAGAGATTAGGAGCAAACTTCTGAAGGTAGTTAACCATACCAAGTAGTCTCTTCACATCTTGCTTGCTTTCTGGGGTGGGCATCTCCTGAACCCCTTGGATCTTAGCTGGATCCAGCTTCAAGCCTTCTTCAGATATGACATGGCCCATAAAGGAAACTTCGGAGAGGCGGAACTTGCACTTCTCCTTGTTTAGCTTAATGCCTTTGCTCTTACAACGTTCAAAAAGGGCGATGAGCCGCTGGTCATGGTTTTTCAATGGCTTCTGCTTTAGTTTCACCAACTCCATAGATCAAGATGTCATCGAAGATAGGCATCACTCCCGGAAGTCCTGCCAAGGCAGTGTCGAGGCGTCGCTGGAACTCTTCAGGTGCAGGGGAAATACCGAATGGCATTCTGGTCCAACGGTATCGGCCCCATGGGGTTCCAAAGGTTGTGAGGAAGCTACTGTCAGTGTCCAACTGGACATGCCAAAATCCATTCTTGGCATCTACTACACTGAACACCTTTGCCTTTGACAACTCAGGTAACAAATCATCGATTACAGGGAGTGGATAATGGTTTTGCTTGAGGGCCGGGTTCAGTGGCTTTGGATCAATACACAGACGTATTTTGCCATTACTCTTCATAACAACCACCATTGACGACACCCAGTCTGTCGGAGTATCAGCTGGCTTGAGAATTTGTTGGGCTACGAGACAGTCAATTTCTTTCTTGAGAGGTTCTTTCACAGCAAGGGGCACCTTTCGAACAGGCAGGATCACAGGCGAGACAGTCTTATCTACAGTAAGATGAAGTTTTTCTTCCAACTTGCCCTCACCTGTGAAGACTTCTTTGTATTCAGCAAGGACACTGGACCAATTAGGAGTGTCACCAGATACCAACATAATGTTGTCAACATTGACTGACATGAGGTTGAATTGCTGTATGGACAATGCACCAAGAAGTGCTTTAAATCCATTAGATACTACTGTGTACTCTATGAGATAGCACTCACCATTCTTGGGGTTGTAAGTCTGCAGTTCAACAGTTCCTAAAGGCTTGAGCTCTGAGTTGTTAAACATAACCAGGGTCGTTTGTGTTTTCTTGAAGTGTTTCAACTTAAGGTCTCTTTGGACTTCTTGATAGATTTCAACTGGCAAGATGTTTACGGTTGCACCACTGTCGAGCTGCAATTTGACTTGGGTTTCCTTTAAAACAGTGGTAGCAAATATCTTTTTTGGAGACTCTGTGATAGACAGAATTAACAGATTCGACCATTAAGCAGTAGTCATCGCTATCGCTTTCTTCCTGCACATGAACCATGTTCACTTTAGATCTCGACTGTCGATCCTTTTGCGTATCTCTCCGTTTCTTGCTCTTCGGTGGCGGCCTGTGTTTATTGCAAACCACAGAAAATTGATTTTTCGCACCACATTTGTCGCAGGTCTTGCCCCACGCCGGACATTTCTCCTTCTTTTCCTTGTGTTTCTTTGCACAGAACTTGCAGTTGATCAGTTTCGGGGTCATCACTTTTCGAATCACGTTTTGCCTTTGAGTTGCGATCACGTTTCGGTGTTTTCTCATCCATGGCATTGACCTCATCTGGCTGATCCATTGTTTGCAATTGTTGTTTGGTACACTCGTTTGCTCTATAGATGTCGATGCAGCTTTGAAGGGTTAGCTTACTCTCCTGAAGGAGCTTCTTTCGGATCCCCTTGTCCAAAATACCGACCACCATACGATCCCTTATTAGCGCACCATAATTGCAAGTCTTCGACAGTGAACGCAAAGAAGCTACGTAGGTGTTGATAGATTCTCCTGCAGCTTGATCGTGTTTGTTAAACAAGTAGCGTTCGTAGATTTCATTCTTGTTGCCAACGCAGAACTCTTCTAGCTTTTGAAGAATGATGTCAATATCTTTCTTGTGTGCTTCTTCATCGAAGGCCAAACCATCATAAATATCCAGAGCGTCTTGCCCGATGCAAGTAAGTAGCGTAGCCGTACGAAATTCCTTGTCCTGGGATTTGAGACGAGTAGCAATCTCGTAGTTATCCCACGCTTGTCTGAATCGTTTCCAGTTAACAGAAGAATTGCCCTTAAGCTGAAGTGCCGACGGCAGCGGTAAATTCGATCCAACATGGATGACTTGAGGTTGTTGTGCGGGCGGTGCACCTTCGTGATCAGGCATATTTGCGAGGTTCGTGTTTACGGCTAACAACTCTCGATTTCTTGGGAAGAAATGCAAGTAGAGTTAAGGATTCGCCGATTCTGACACCATGTATCGTTGTTCGTATGTAGAACAGAGAAGAATCAGCCAGAACTGGAGATTTAACTGCTGTGTTTTAATCTACACACTCGACTACAGCTTACAAGTCAAAACCGGAAAGCATGGTCTGAACTGTTGCCATGGCAGTGTCAATCATGAAACTAGACCGGAAGTGAATAACTAAAACAGATATCGTTACAGTTAACACGAGGCTTTAAAAGGTTAAGGTTAGGCTAGTAAAATTTGGTGTCTCTCAGGCTAAAAAATTAGACCAAAATTAGGTTATTGTCAGGCCAGACATTTTCTTATGGGAGCTGTTCGCTGGAAGATGGGTCAAGTTACTCCGCTTTTTAGAAAGAACGACAAACTAAGTAAAACAAACTACAGGCCTGTTACTGTCCTACCCGTTATCTCTGTCAACTAGAGGATTTCTTCACAGGAATTTTGTCTGATTTCATATCATCCTGTAGACGTAATTACAGTTGTGAGACAGCCTTGTTACGGCTAACTGAGGATTGGAAGCGTTGTCGCGACAATAAGGAAACTGTAGCTGTTGTGTCTATGGACCTACCCAAAGCTTTCGATACCATACCGCACTCGCTCCTACTTGCTAAACTGAAGGCTTACGGTCTTAGTGATACTAGTTGTAAGCTCTTAGATGATTACTTAACCGGTAGGACACAACGTGTCAAGATAGGTGATACTTATTCAAAGTGGAAAGAGATTAAGCGTGGTGTGCCACAAGGCAGTGTCCTTGGCCCGAAGCTATTTAATGTCTTCATCAACGACTTATTTTTCCACATCAAATCTGTGAAATTGAATGCCTATGCAGATGATGAGCAACTGTATGATTCCGACATCGACCCTGCGGAACTGGATAAACGTCTCTCACATGAATTAAATACTGCCAACACGTGGTACAAGAATAACGGCATGATTGTGAGTCCTGAGAAACATCAAACGATGGTCCTGGGAACAACTAATTACACATTTTCTTTTCCAGTCAAGAATTCCATGGAACTGTTTGGTATGACCATTGACGCTGAAATGAATTTCAAGGAGCATCTCTCTACAATTTGTAACAAGATAAACAGTCAGTACAGTGTAATGACGAGGTTTGGTAAACTAGTTTCCAGTGACACTTTACTACGCTTATACAAGGCATTTATACTCCCGCATTTTTACTACTGCTCAACAGTCTGGCATTTTTGCAACACTCGGGATGCTGATAAACTAGAGACACTTAACAAGCGTATCCTGAGATTTATTTTTAAGAATGCTATTTCGGACTATACACAGTTGCTTAGCAGAGCAGGAACAACAACTTTAGAAAATAGGCGTCTGCAAAATATGGTGCTTAACATTTTTAAATGTCTTCACCTTAACGGCTATCTCGCATATATGAAACAATTGTTTTCTTTACGCTCTGTTTCATATTCCCTAAGAGGCAGTAACATTATCTCTTCCTAAGCCCTCTACAACTTCCTATAGTTTAAATTTTTTTTGTTATCTTGCCTCTAAACTCTGGAACTCATTACCTGAAAATTATAGAACAGCGAGTTCGTACAAAGACTTCGAGCGGCTTATCCGTAACTATAATTTTTATGCGTAATTATTTGGTAATTAATATATATATAAGTACGTAGCTATTTACTGTAGTTTTATATTTTCTGCTTGTATTTTTATAATTTACTTTTCCTCGGAGATATTAGCTAAGTCCAGCTACTCTGTAAATCCGAGATTAAATAAAGTGTATGTATGTATGTATGTATGTATGTAGACTACATCAGGCAGCAAAGCTCTCAACAAGTTGATTTGTTGCCAAAGAGTGAGACCTCCGATGGCATGGCCATCCATTATGGTGCCACTGGTATCACTTTTCTAGCACGGTCACAGAGCCCCTGAGAAAATTAATTGAAATAGCTTTATACTAGATGTGTTTTCCTTCATTCTGAGTGGAAATATGATGCTTTAAAGGTAATTGACTGTGTTTAGATCTCAGATTTTTCTTTTTATTGGACCAAAATCAGCTCTAATGTTTGTTCAAAGCGAGACAGTACAAAGCGAACAAGGAGTAAATTACATCCAAAAAGATAAACGTATTATGTACTAGGTAATTGCACTTGCCTAAAGCAACAAGGGACTTCAAATTATGCTTGAGAAATAACAGTTTCAGCATGAGAGCATTAGATTGAATTCATCCGCAGGAGTCTCATGCTCATTATGCACGAGACATGAAAGCTGGGCACATGATAGATAGACCTTGTGGTGATTTTTAATGTTGTAAGAAGTTTAGCCCAGTCTGTTACTGATAAATGTACAATCTTGTACTACATGCTCTTAATAAGTGAGGTAAAACAACATTTCATTTCTGATTACTAACTTGCATGAATTTTATAATAAGAAGTGTGTTACTTTGTTTTTTTAGGAAAACAGGTCATCCATACCATAATTTTATCAGCTGGCAAGACATGAGGTCACACAATTTTGTTGAGAGTTGGAATAAATCTCTGGCACTGAAGGTTTGAACATTTTTTTTGTCTCTCTTTCCCTCATGTTATTAAATTTGTTGGGATCAATTTTATTCTTGGCTGTTCTTCACTGTGTCCTAATGGTTCATGTGCTGGACTCTGGATCAAGCAGTCCGAGTTCAAGGCCTGACTGCAGTCATTGTGCTGTGTTCTTGGGCAAGACACTGCACTTTCATGGTGAACCTCTCTACCTCCAGCAACGACAATTTTTAAATAGCTGAGACACTGCCCGAAAACTAAGAAAAAAAATATCTGATAGAAGTGTACTTATTTGTCCTATCTAGTATACTCCTCATACAATGTATTTCGCCCCCTTTCCAATGTTGTAGCCAAGTGACAGTGTCGTTCATTGAGCAAAGCCTGTTTCGCCATTGACAGGGGGATGGTTGGTGGCAGCCACCACTGGCTTTTGATATTGATGAAAAAAGGTGTGTTTTGTATTTGAGGGAAGCACAGATCTCTGTTTGAAATTGTCCAATCCATACTCCTAGTCACATATTTCGCCAGAAACTGGGATAAGCGCACACCAGGCAAGATAGGAGACAATATGCCTAATGTAACCTTCATCAAGAACCTTTGTACCATTTCAGAAATATTTGTATGACTAATAGAATATTTCAGAATATGTAATATGAATACAGTTAATGTCCCTTTTCTGGACAGTACTCACTCTGTCAGGTAATAAATATTTTAAATACATTTAGTGAATTTTTCTGCTTTACACTTTGGAGAAGCAAATCTGTAAAGCTACATCTATCAGTTGCTCAGTCATTGAAACTGCCTGTTAGCATCTGACAAGTGATTTGAATTCTCCTTCAAAGGCCAATATTACAACCTTATGCCCACCAGAGAAGCATCCATAACAAATTAAACCAAAATTTGTAAAAATAAACTCATTAAACATATGCTATGTACAATAAGTATCTAATGGAATGCCAAAAAGTGTATAATTTATTTATTACTTTTTTCATCCAAGTGCTACATGTATCAAATTCTGGGAACCAATGAAAAAAACATTTAAGTGGTACTATGACCAAATTTTTACCCCTTGTTTTTTTGAGTGTATCACATAGAATTCCATGAAAGAATCAAAACGTCGTTTACCATTTGCAAATATCTGCATTAGATCTGGGATATTTAAGTTTGAAAAATGGGTTAAATATGCAAATGAGATAACTGATGACATCATACTTCACACTCAACCCAGTATTATATTGAGTATCTTGGCCAATTTGCTGTGCAAATCACTGAACCTTGGAAAGCTAATAGTTCTACAGGAAACACACCTGTGGCAGCTATAGAAAATTCTGTTGCCGTGGCAATTCACTCTTTTCCAGTCCCCACCCACTTGATTTCAAAATGTTGGTCATTTTCAGCGTGGAAATGTTAAACAAGGCCACAAAGTCGAGCTAACATATTTATAGGCTTGCTGGACCATGCATATGAAGTGCTGGTAGCAAATGTCAAAATGGATTGCCAAAGGTGGCCAGAAAAGCTTATAATATGGGGAAGGTCTGGAACCCAGTATGTTGCCATGGTAACAGAACTGTTAAGCTGATATTGTGGAGCACATTTAGTAGAACCTTACTGCAAAAAATCAAACATTTCTGATACAAATTGGCTGAGATAAGTCTTTTCATTATATTTGAACAAAATCTGGTTGAGTGTATGACGTCATCACTTGGCTAATTTGCATATTTTAAAACCTTGAATATCTTTGGAACGAAAAGAGATATTTGAAAATACTAAACAGCATTTTTCTTCTCATGCAATCCACTTTTTTATGTTTCAAAATTGCTTAAATAGGAAAGGTGCGATTTCTGTCATAGTACCACTTTAAGAACATATTTTTCCCAAACAGCATGTAAAATATCAATTAAAAGAGAATCTGCAAAGTTCATTCCAGTGAATCTTTTTGATGGATTACATAAGATTTGACCAAAAGCATGAAAGCAAAGAATTCCGGAGATAGCCTAAGAGCATTTTCCACCTGATCATATTGTCATGGCAACTCTATCCCATCCTCCCCAGGTTTTCTCCACTCTATTATAATAACTCTATTATAACAATTATTGTGTTAACTTTACATTGCAGCAGAAGACTGTCTATTTATTACTTATTTTTACTTACTGTTGTTTCTGTTCAGAGTTTGAACGTAGGTTCTAAACTCCTTCACATGATTTCAAGACAAAAGAAATACCTAGCTGGAAGCGTTATTAGTTTTTCAACACAACATGTGAGTACTAAATACATGTAGCTGGTTTTTATACATTAATTAATGAATTAATCACAGGTTGTTTGAAAATATGTTAATTTGTGAACAAAATGGACACATCATTTATAATGGGTTTCTATCCTGGCAGAAATTAAGTTTGGGATATGTTCAGAACTGAACAATTTGACATTTCATGTTGTCAGTTGACATGCATTTTGATGTTTTTAAGACTGAATAGGGGTGTCTTGAAAGACAGACCCTCTAAGATCCCAAAATTTGTGCACAAAAAAAATTACAAGAATGGCATCCCCTCCTGCTCCCTCAGAAAAGTGATTTTGTTGTAGAGCGGAGGGGTCTGTGGGGTATTAGGGAGAGAAGTACCCCACTGAAAAATATGTAAAAAGGGAGGTCCTTGTTTTCAAGTTTTGTGGTCTTAGGAGTTCTTGGGGGTCTTTGAGATTCTACATCGAGGCTCTTTGGGATCCTAG
>CM042755.1:21181826-21220414 GCA_022496165.2 Catalaphyllia jardinei
AAGGATCCTATAGCTAGGGGCTCTTTGGGATCCTTGGAGGTCTTTGGGATCCTAGGGGCTCTTTGAGATCCTTGGGGCTCTTTGGGATCCTTGGGGGTCTTTGGGTTCCTTGAGGGTCTTTGGGATCCTAGGGGGTCTTTGGGATCCTTTGGGCTCTTTGGGATCCTTTGGGCTCTTTGGGATCCTTGGGACTCTTTGGGATCCTTGGGGGTCTTTGGGATCCTTGGGGCTCTTTGGAATCCTTTGGGCTCTTTGGGATCCATGGAGGTCTTTGGGATCCTAGGGGCTCTTTGGGATCCTTGGGGGTCTTTGGGATCCTAGGGGCACTTTGGGATCCTAGGGGCTCTTTTGGGATCCTTGGGGTTCTTTGGGATCCTAGGCGGTCTTACATGATATCTGGCTGACATGTTATCTGATCTACATGTATTTACATGACTGTGTAATAGCTGATGTGCACATGGCTTTTTGGCATGTCAATTGGTCCATGTCTGACCTTCATCCTTTGACCTGACAGGCCAAATAAAGTGTTTGAAACTCATTACCAACTATAAATTAATATGTACTCTGCACATATTTCAGACATCAATAAGACTACACTGGTTACTCAAGACTCATCCTGAAGTAAGTAGTGGCTAGTTTGATGGGCAGCCCTCTCTGTCTTCAGAAATGACTGATTGGAAATGAATGTGTTCGCAAGCAAGACACTTTTAATGACTCTCACAGTGCCTCTCTCCACCCAGGTGTATAAATGGGTGGCAGCAAACTTAATTCACACTGGGGGTAACCCTGCAATGGCCTAGCATCCCATCCAGGGGGGAATAAAGATACTCTGAGTTGCTTCATGTTGCCAATACTGCAATTAAAGCTGTGGCATGAGTGGCCGCTTGGCTCAGGTGCAGATTTTACGGGTCCAGGCTGCTTGATATGTAAAATGGGACAAATGAAAGTTACTGACAATGACAACATAATGTTTACATCAGGTCAACAGAAACATGCTTTGGCTATATTTCTTATAAACAGATCAAGCCATGCATGGATATAAAATAAAGGTACTTTAAGTCAGAGAAAATGATTGAGTAGTTGTATGTCATGTCAATTTACAGCTTTCTAAGAAGGCAGACCTTGGTGTGTTAGCATTTGGAACTATTGACTCTTGGCTGATTTGGAAACTAACAAAAGGTACCTGCTGATTAATTAAATAAAACCTTATCTAGGATAACCATTAAATTAGAGATAAATAATTCAGTCCTACTGGTAAGTGCTACTGTAAATAATTAATAAGTACTTATTATCAGCTTCATTTTCTGTAATTTGTTTTGTACATGCACAAGATAACCCCTGCTGAACACAATAATTATTGTATTCACCAGGGACTATCCTGTGCATATACCAGTGAATACTTTAAGTTTGAAGATACACCAAACCAGAGTGCTATTTATAAGTCCAGGATTGAATGCAATTACATTCAAATTCCTTATGATAAGCATCACAAGTGTCCTCATTGCTAAAAAAATGACCAAAACGCACACGATTCTGTCGAATATAAATGAGTAATTAAATGTGAAAATGTCAAATGCTGTAACCCTAGACCAAATATCAAGTACTAATTAAACAATACTTGTCTTCCACCCTGGACACAAGTCGAGTGCTGTGTATTGTTATTAAATAATTCAAAACCTTTGCTTTACATGTAGTTTAATTTTGATGGCAATGAGTACATAAATTATGTACTCTGAGCCCAAGAAAGCTGTTATGAACACGTAGGGACTGGATACAATGAAAATTTACATTTTCCCCAAGCTAAAGCCTCAGCATGCCTGTTCATGGCATAACTTTTCACAGGTTTTATCCAATAGAAAAATGATTAACATTTTTTTATGATATGACTGTTTTTACACCTTCAAGGTCAGGTTCATGTGACAGACTTCTCCAATGCAAGTGGTACAGGAATGTTTGATCCTTTCATAGTGAGTGACATTTAGAATTTTTACATGTGAATTTAATTTTTTGCACTTAAATTACGAGAAAATGATTTGAATGTGCACAAAGTCATATAAACTTACCTAAGATGACAAACTCAAGCAAAAGTTGTTGTGTAGCTTTTGTCTTATAAAAAGCAATATATACACTTAGGGTTTTTCTCCTAGTTCTCCAGTTTTCCTCTCTCCACAAAAATCAAAGACCTCTGAACTCCAGTTCAATCTGCCAGGAGTGGACATAAAGAGCACATAAACTGTAGAGTGCTGCTAACTTCTATTTTTAATTAATTATTTTATTATTCTATATTTGCAGATGGAATGGAGCTCACTTCTGACTACTCTTCTTGAAGTACCGCTTGCAATTTTGCCACAAGTAGTGGACACTAGGTACGTTTTTGTTTTAAAAAGTACAATGCACTTAAGTCAATTATTGGAAGTAATTTTCTTTGGAGTACATGCTATACAGTAATGGTAGTCTGGCTTTCACAGGGAGCAGTACCCGACTTGTTGATTATTTCAGTCTTAAGGATCAAAAACAAAATAATATTATGGGCCAGCATAATCTTGGGAACTAAATTTCATTTTTATTTTTCTTGGAATCTCAGGCTTGTCAGAATTAATTCATGTTTTAAACTGTCAGGGTTAAAACAACTATAGGTGTCACTAATTTAATACAGTTGAACCTCCAGCTACAACTGCCTCTCCTCAGCGACCAGTTTTCAAAAAAACCAAACGTCAAATCACTATAGTCAGTTGTCCCTAATAACATCAAGTCTTAACAACAGTTGTTCCTAATGACATTAAGTCCTAACAACAGTGAAGAGGCTAGTGGAAAAAGGGGATAAGTGACGTTTCTGGTTGTTTCTGTTACTCGCTCCAAATTAGCTGAATTTTTGCATGCGGCCTTCATTTCAGTTGAAAAACATTGCTCCGTAATTTTTCTCGCTGGCTTGATCTTCGTTTTCGAGAAATAACGTATGCAAAAAAAGGTACGCCACCAGAAAAATTGCATAAATTAAAATTACGCGATGTCTCGAAAATGAAGCAAAACTTTAGCGGAAAAACTACAGGGCATTGCGTACTACCATTTTCGAGCTACCGTAAACGGCCGACTTTTCTCCGCGTTGTTTCGCGCTTTAGAACATTCAATTACAATCCAGCAAAATATTGATCTTTCGCAACGTGTAACCTTCAGAAATGTTGTTTTCAGGTACAAACCGATAAAATTTTGATTTTAGGTTAACGTGCGAACGCAAAGTTAATTTCATTCAAATTACAGCCGAATGTTAATTTCACGCAATGTACAAGCTAGACATTGTTGATATTGCACACAGTTAGAATTTTGATTTCACGTTATCACGCCACCGCAAGGACTTTGATTTCACTTAGGAAACAGTGAAAAGTTCATTTCACGCAACATGTACGCTCAATTGATAGGCCGCGTGCAATAACGTGCCCTATATTTTTCGCTAAAATCGAACATGGCCAGATCAGCTCCAAACTTCGCATGCCAATTTGTTTTCTATTAGCGTTGTTTTAGTTTTTTTTTTTTTTCAAATGCTGACTTTAACCCTTAGGGTTAAGAGTTCCAAGTATCACTAGAGTTACCGCTCGCTAACCCTGACCAGGGTTAGCGTTGAAGGTTAGGGTTACGGAACAAGGTTAGGGCTAGCGTTTGGGGTCAGGGTTATGGGTCGAGCTTAGAGTTAACGTTCATGGTTAGGAATATTGCCTAGGGTTTGGGCTAGCGCTCAGGATTAGGGTTATTTCTTAGGATTAGGGCTAGCGCTTAAGGTTAGGGCTATTGCTTAGGTTTAGCGCTAGCGCTTAGTTTTAGGGTTAGCGCTTCGGATTAGGTTGGAGTCAAGTTTAGGATACGTTAGGGTAAGGGCAGTGTGAGGCCAAGGAAAACAATCACGACTTTTGAAATCTGTTGCATGCATCCATACCTAAATCAAGTCGATGAGTAGTGCCTAGAGAGACAGGTTGGACGTTTTGCAAATCAGCTACTTCAGTGATTTAAATGTTTCTACGTGAAATTATCTTTTTGCTACAAAACTGCTCGTTCTATGAAATTATTATACTGACAACACAGAAAGAGGAAGCCTTAAGCTAACACGCTGCTCATGCCGAAGAAAAGCGCATGAAACGGAAAATTTATCAGCAAAGGAACGCTGAAATACAAAGCAAAACTTACATTTGAGCTGAAGTTTTCTTCTTCCTAACCTGCGATCAGGCCTTCATTGTCTATTTTCTTCGCGGCGGGCTCGATCCTAGCACAGTTCAAAGTAATCATCTGCTTGGAAATCCACGATACGCGCTCACGGAAAGCTTGCTTGCCAATTTAACCGACCGATTTCGCGATTTCTCCTTGGCTTCTGTTTGGCCGGTAAAAATGGCTTTGAGTCTGTTTAATTTAGCCGTAACATTTCACCTAAACTAAACACAGGTCAAATTCAACTTAGCTGCCTGGCCTTTTGCGTCAGTGCCAGTTCCCGGCCGTGCCTGGGTCACGCTAAAAAGTCGCGCACACAATGATTACTGGGATATCCCAGAATTTTTTGCAGCGTAGAATGGTGTGCCGCTAAATTCAAGAAAATAATAAGAGTCTAGAAAGCAGTTCTAATTTCCAAAACTGACACACGCCGAAGTTTGGCAAATGAGCCGTGAGTCCGTGACAGATGCTTTGTTTTGGAAGAAGAAGCGTTTCTAGAGTCTACCGCCTGGCTCACTTGTTCCTCAATGGCTAAGTTAACGGCACACTCAAACCATGATCTCGAAACAAAAGCACACCTCGGTTCTTTGAGGCATGCTGGTGACTTATCGAGGGTCAAAGGCTTAATAATGCCAAATCTCCTGCCGGGCGCGCTCAAATACTCCTTGAATAAGCGCTGAAGATCGGTGGAAATAACGAGGAAACTTTGCTTAATTAACAGGTAAGCTCTGAATTTGTGTTACCGAACTAAGTCCGTGACAATCGATGCTTTGCGCGCCAAAAGCCTACGTCACAATAGCCTAGCGAGTAAGAAGGGCAATTCAATTACAAAGACACGAAGATAAATCTTTTCTGTGCTATTTTCCTTTGACTTAAGACAGTCAATATTTTTTGGGATTTGATTTTGACTTCATACAATATAAAAAAGTCTGCCTGTTTGCTGCTCAACAAATTAATTGTGCTTAAGGTTTCTTTTGTTGTTTATTCAACAATACATCTACAAAAGATGCCGCTTGGAAAACTGAGGGTTTTTTTGCATACGTTATTGGATGAAAACGAAGAGCAAGCCAGCGAAAAAAATTACGGGGCAATGTTTTTCAACTGAAATGAAGGCCGCATGCAAAAATTCAGCTAATGGGAAGTACTGTACTAGATTTTTTTCTTGAAATTGACTTTTCATATGAATGAAACATTTTAAAACGTCACTCAGGCTGCAGTTACCATATGCCAATTGAGGAAGGACCACCTCTCGTAAGAGACCACATAGGTTTGATATTTACTGTGGTCGCTTACAGGAGGTTTAACTGTATTTCTTTTTGAATAAAAATGCCAGACTGAGTAATATTCCCCCAAAATTTGCAATCTCTGTTTGTGTCCAGTACTTTATTGTTTCACTGTTTAATAATAGTGTGTTGTGAATGTCTGTTAGCAGACAGTGAACTTGTTTTGATCGTTTTGTTTTTATAGCGGTCACATCTGTGACACTGACAAGGATATCTTTGGTGCTCCAATACCTGTTAGAGCATTGGTAAGTTTTATTTCTGTTTTGGCAGACAGTTGTTTGTTGCTAGCCGTTATTTCCTTCAGTGACAATAGCACCTTTCCTAGGTTCGATTTCTGCCGCTCTCTTGTGTCTGGTCTACCCTCCCCGAGAAGGGGGAGGAGTGCGGGCTCATTTCCCGAACAGCAGCTGGTAATCGAGCCTACACCTTTCCTTGCAAATCTTTTTTTTTTACGTTATTTTACCCTGAAACTAAACCTGAGTACCACTGTAACTGTAGCAAGCCTCTCAGTTACAACTGTGTCTGATCTAGGCGGGCTTGGGAGGTTCAGTACAACACCCTAAATTTAAAAAAATGGGACGTAACACACTCACTTTGCCTCAGAATACAAGAAATTCCGTCTCCAGGGATTTCAGTTTTCAAAATCTTCTGTTGGAGGCCCCCTATCTCAAATCCCTTTCCCTAAAATCCTATTTTAATTGCCAGACTTATCATAATTTTCTAGATAATACTTTCCAAGGGAGCGTTAAGCCATACTGTATATAACAGAAAGTTTGACATGAGTGTAACTAACCTCCCAAACTCTAAGCTTGTAAATGCATGGGCGAGGCAAATGGTTTTGCTTCTGGAGAGCCACTGATTATACCTTGACAAACCCGTCAGGGCTGACAGTGCTTCGTGCATTCAGTGCTTCGTGCATTCAGTGCTTCGTGTATGAACTGATTTAGCGTCCTACTACTTGTACTGCTGTGGAGGCGAGAGGGCATCATGGTTAGTGCAATCGATTCCAGATCCAGCGGTCTGGGTTCGAGCCCTGGCCAGGAACATTGTTTTGTGTTCTTGGTGACGACAGTTTACTCCCACAATGTCTCTCTACACCCAGGTGTGTAATTGAGTACCGGCGAATTTGATGCTGGGGGTAACCCTGCATTACTCTAGCATCCCATCCAGGGGGGGGGGGGGGTAGAAATACTCCTAGTCACTTCATGCTACTGAAACCGGGATAAGCTCAGGCCTGATACGCCACTTGGCTCATATGCAACGGGAAATAGACATGGCTTGTTTTCTTTTTTACACTTCAATGGGTTAAGAAACCCCGGATTGCATGAAAGAGGCCAAGACGAGCACTTTGTTCTCTTAACTAACTTATTGACGTTTTTCAAAGTCTTAGAAAGAAAGCAGTCGAAATTGACGATACACTCGTGACTGAATTCCTCCGTGAACAAAATGATATATTTGCTTTTCTAAAATCTCTTTCAGGTAGCAGACCAACAGGCAGCGGTGTTTGGACAGTGTTGTTTTGATGCCGGGGATGTTAACTGTACCATGGGCACCGGCTCGTTTATTGATATCAATACAGGCTCATATCCGCACGCTTCTGTAGCCGGTAAGACCGAAAAAACCTCCCAACATAGCTCTGGCACTAAGAAGCAATACGTCCCACTCATCTACAATACCGATATTCCAAAAAAACTGATTATAGAATGTGACATGTATCGTTTTCTACAGGATCAAAGTCTTCGTGACATATCCTCCAGCTTTTTTGACAGTAGTCTGGTAATTTGTCCTCAACAGGGCTGTATCCAATTGTTGGATGGAAGATTGGAGGAGAGACTGTCTACCTGGCAGAAGGCAACGCGGCAGGTTGTGGAACAGCTATGGAATGGGCGCACAAAATGGGTGTGTACCTCACTGTCGTGTTATTAATACATGTGCTGTAAGTGGAGGCGGCGTGGCCAAATGGTTGAGAGCGCTGGATTTGAATGTGGAGGTCTCTGCCTCAAATCCTCCACCCTACCGATTTTTTGTCGGTAGCCTCGAGTTCAACTCATTCGCCGACCGCGTTCTGTAAATAGCCAACTGGTCAGCCTCCCACTAGTTGGGATTCTAAATCATTTTTGTTCGATTTGAAGTATTTGCTTATTTATTTACAGTGTCCCCAATAAGCACAACGGTACTACGTGCATGTGACACTTAAAATGGTTATTTATTTATATTATGTTTATTTTCCTTTAATTCCTTTGAGCTCAGTTCGTCAAGTTCTTAAGCGAGCAAAAAGCGAGGCATTCCTTTGCCGTACGCGTCTCGTGCTTTACGCTTCGCTTGCATCTCACTGTACTGAGTACTTCAACCTGTTCGTCCTGTTTTACTTATGGGGACTAGGATTGGCGATAATAACTCAACTTGTTTGCACAAGTAGCTGTCTCTGTAACTCAAAGGTTGATTCGGGGTTTAAGGCGAAAATTATTTTCTCTCTCTTTAAGGTTATTTTGATGATGTGTCACAAACAAGCGACATAGCATTCTCTGTAGAAAGTAAGTCAAGTTTTGTTTATCAGCATACATTATTTTCTGTCTGCATACGCCCAAGTGGTTCATCAGGCCGGAGCTTATCCCGGTTTCAGTAGCATGAAGCGACTAGGAGTATTTCTACTCCTCACTTGATGGGATGCTAGGCACTTTGAGAGGCACTGTGAGAGTAAAATGCCTTGCCCAAGAACACAACACAATGTCCCCGGCCAGGGCTCGAACCCGGACCGTTCGCTCTGGAGTCGAGCGCACTAACCATGCGCACTAAACATGCTAGATGTCATTTTCCGTCTCTTTCTTCAGACTCTGACGGGGTTTATTTTGTTCCTGCTTTCAATGGATTACAGGTAAAGAAATCAAGATTGCTCATTGAAAACCTATGAAACTCACGGTCTATACGTAATATAACAAACACGAGAGACAGTGTTTCATCGGGATATCCAAACACCGAGAAGAGAGTTGAAAATACGACGCGCAGCGGAGTATTTTTGACGAAATTCGAGGTGTTTGGATAGCCGATGAAACACTGTCTCGAGTGTTTGCTATATCTTCTCAATTGAAACAAAAACTAAAGAGTAAACGGAGAAGTAAAATCGTCAAAATCTATGCTAATTAAGACCGGGTATCCAAACCTCCTTCACGCTTGTGATTTTCTTTGTTTTAACTTGATGAATTATTAATGAGTTTGAGAAACTTTATTCCAAAATGGCCGCAATCAAGGGCAAATCCAAAATGACCCGTGATTGGTGGATTTTTAGATTCCTCCTGCGTAGTGTGAACAATGTCTATTTCCCGTTGTCCAATCAGAGCTAGCGTCACGCGTGTAAACCACGCGTGTTAACCCACGCGTGTACTCCGAATTACTTAGAAAGACCTTTTTTTTATCTTTTTAGGCTCCTGTTAATGACAACAAAGCTTGTGTTTCGATGATGGGCATTAAGTCCACTACAAACAAAGCCCACATCACGAGGGCTATTCTGGAATCCATAGCCTTTAGGTAACTGCTCTACTTTTTTAAGTGTACAACGAGTGGGAGAAGTTATGTAATTATAATAACTTAACGTAGACTTTAACAAATTTATTGACTAGGTACCGAACTATGTCGGTTGGACTTCTCCGAGAATTGACTGAGATCGCGGTTTTCGAGAAAGAAGTTACTTATAGTCTCATTGTGAAAGGTGAATTAATCAACATGACCCGAACGTGGGGCAACTGAAGAAAAATCTGCGTCCCTGACAGGAATCGAACCCATGACCTCCCGAACACCGGGCTTAAAAATGTAGTCGTTTCTCGTAAGTTCTTAAACATTTTCTATCTTGTAGACCCTGTGGAAATGTGACTTTCTTTATTGATAGCAATCACCTTGATTAATTTCCGCAGGTTTACGCAGTTGTATGAAACCGTGGTAGAAGAAACTCATATCCCGCTCATGTCTTCAATCAAGTAAGTTTGAAAATTGAACGTCCACAAATCGGGTGTTTTTACCCTTCAAAAGACAACACTTGCATCTTAAAACAAAAGATAGCAACAAAAGATAAAGGCAAGCAAGAAGTTGTCGATCTCATTAGTGTCCTTGAGCGCTATTTCTTTGAGATGCAGTTAAAGTCTTCTGGCATAGATTATTGGTAAGCAATATGTTTTTAAGTAGACTTCGCTCTTTTGCGGGTATTTACCGGTTGCAAGTAATGATCAGAAACGTGACTTTAGTTGTATCCTATTGCAACGTTCCCTGCTAGACTATACGGACTTGGTCATTTATCGTATTCACTTTAATTTTTCATTGGGTGCAGGTCAGACTTCTAGCAGCCGTCTTTTTTTCGCTAAGGATTACTTAGACGAGTGTTAAGCCATCGGGAACGCAAAAGGGCTGTATGGCCATGGCCGAGTAGGGAAGAAGGCGAGACAAGGGTAGTATAGCGAGACCATGTCTCGTCCCTTTCCTCTATAGGCTTAAGTATCTCGCCTCAGGGCTCTGCTGAGTTTCGAGAGAAAAACCGACTGCCAATAGTCAAGTGGCAAGTCTGAATTTCAGCTTTCTCCTCGATTGTTGCAACTTGAACAACGTTCTTTTGTTCAAAACAGTAAAGATCTGATATTTTTCCGGCCTCTACCCAAAGAGCGGGGAGGAGGGAGGAGGAAGAAGAGATCGAAAAGCCTGATAATCACTATCTACTTGTCTTTGTAGAGTTGACGGTGGAATCTCTAACAATGACTTCGTGTTGGAGTTAATGAGCAGTTTGACTTGTCAGACGATTGATCGACCCTCTCAGACTGACATGTCGACCCTTGGTGCCGCATTCCTAGCTGGACTTGCCTCAGGTAAGTTTGTTTCTTTTAGTATTGAGCGGAGTTTTCACAGTAGCACAAGTACACAAGCGTCACAAGGACATAAGTATCGATAAAAGTCAGTCTCCGGGACTGGACTAAGCACCTAGTTTTCGCGGCTGTGTTGCTAAGCAACTGATCACACTAGGATGTCGTGGAATAGTGTGATTTGGTATTTTACGATAACTGCAGAAATTATCGCACGCTCATTGGCTAATTTTTATTGTCAATAAGCGGACAGACACCAACCTCGTTCCCAGGGTCCTCTCTCTTCTTCGAGAAAGTACCCTGGTTACGGCTGGTCACTTGTCTGCTAGGTTTTAGCAGATTCCAGAGATGTGATTGAAGGGAGAGGCTGGAAAGTCATAGTTTGTCTCCACGGAGCTCACCTACTGAGCCCTGTTGGGAGTGGCATTTGTAAAACCTCAATTGTGGATCGGCAAAACTCACAGCGAAGGCATCGTCACTCTCGATATTGGAGTTCAATGCGTTCAATGCTGGGCTGAAAGGTTAGCTCCACATTTGGCTGAAGTTTTCCCATCGACAGTTGGACGGTCTTTGGAATTTGTGGCGGTGAAAAATATTGGCAAAGAACTTGGAAATGAAAACCACAACAGTAAATGGACCGCGCGGTGAATTTTATTTTTCATTCGGCGAAATCACAACGTATGTATTTACTCATTCGTTTAGAGTCAAACACGTCGTATGTGCGCTCTCAAAGGTAGTTTTGGATTTGATTTCATTATTCGCATGGACTGTTTGACGGTCATTCCCTTCTTTGATAACAACGTCTGTACGCCAAATAAGCCTGATTAATTAAGCAGCTTATATTTGCCGAACGGCAAAATCGTAACAGAGGCATTGATGTATTCGTTTAAAGTTTGATGTGTCCAGTGTTTGGCAAAGACTAGCTTTGAATTTGATTGAATCCATCCAATCGAAAGTTTGGCGGTCATTCGATTCTCTTGCAGTGCAGTGCAGTGTAAATTTTGTAAACAACTTGACAACAACGACATCGGTCGCGCGTTAGTAGTAGTAGGTCAGCAGAATTAAGCCCCGTTGGTGTTTCGGTATAGGTATAGGTATAGGCCGTCGAGTCAACGACGTCACCTATTGTTAAAACATAGGGAAAAAATGCGTTCCTACATACTAATGTGGATTTCCTGCATACTAATTCGGTATAGGTCAATTGTGAAAAAATATCCGAGTTTAAATTCCTGGAAGAACGGAATCAACTTGTTTAGAGTAATAGAGATTAACTTCGCTATCTATACGTCTGTCCTCCAATAGATCATTGGTAAAAACCAATCAAAATGCAGGAATAACTTTACTTATCATATAAAGAAGTATTGTTTTGTTAATCGTTGCCTGATGTGATTACAACAACAACTTTATTTGATAAGTAGGTCGAGCTATGGCAACTAAGAAAGCTGACGGGGACCTGTTATGGCTAAGACCTAAATAATTTACGAACAAATAAAAAATAATATAGTTATAATAATATTAATGATTATTTTTTATCTTTGCCTCGCCTGCAGAACAGGCGTAATTTTTTCCGTATTTTAGGCGAACAGAGACTAAGCGAGGCGAGAGCCAAGCGCGAGTCACGCGCGAAGGGAGGAGCGCGAAAAAATAAGTTTTTCGCGTTCCTCGCCTGGCTTTCGTCTCTGGTCGCCTAAATTAGGAAAAAAAAATTACACCCGTTCTACAGGCTAATTAGTAACGCCTTTTCCTTTGATTCATTCCTATGTTAGGTGTTTGGAAGTCTCGGAACGAGTTGAAAGCCATCCGCTGTTCTCAAGCGCTATTTCAACCCAAGGCAACCATAAGAGATAAATACCTTAAGAATTTTGTAGAATGGGGAGAGGCGCTGCACAGGAGTAAAAACTGGTACAAATAGTGCTAAACGACTCCGGTGTTTCACAGAGAATAAACTGATTTTTGTTCACGATGTTTGCCTTATAAGCATATAAGCGTTTGGGTCTGTGATCGAGCTACAAAGATACCATTTCTAAATTATTGAAAGCTAAGGGCACGATTGAATTTAAGCCTGATCATTGTTAATTGCTATTTTTGTGAAGTGGCTTTGAATAGTCTCTAATGTTTGGCCTGATTAGCAACTTTGCCACCCTAACATTTTGCAGTTTTTGAAATCCTTTTTAGTCTTTAACATTACCCGCAGAGTTAAGAGTTCAGCGCCGTAGCTAGTAACAGGCAAACCGAGGCACTTGCCTCGGTAATTTGTTTTTCGTTTTTATTGTTTATAGTCGTCATAAACACCCTAAGTACCTAGGAAGAGAATTTAACCACGGACACTGCCTCAGTCAAAATTCTTTCATGGACATTGCCTCAGTCTTCACCCTTTTCTGGCTACCGCCCTGGAGTTTTCCCACTTCTACATTTCACAAGCTCTGTAAACGTTTGGAGACAAATGCGATGCCTTCTTCATGCAATCTCGTATGCTAGTGAGGCAAAATGTAAGCAATGACCTCAGGTGAATACCTATAATTTTTTTTTATTGTAAAGAATTTTTGATAAGACGGCCCGTCCCGTATTTTTGTGTTCGCTGAAGTTGACAAACAGGTTTGACAGGTTTGACAAACATTTTTTATTTGCAAGCGCAAGATGCTGCCTTATTGGCAGAACCATACTTTATCAAGCGTTGGTTCTTTTTAGCGAAAAGTCTTATGGCCTGCTTACATGGAGAAAAGTTGTCCCTTGTCGGAGATTCACCCCCAATACTGAACTACTGTGATCGAGTTTAAACTGTTCATACATTCTCGTTCCCAGAGGCTGCGATCCTTTTGGTCAGTACCAAGAATCGCGACCTCTGCATGGGAAGGTCCAACACCGGAAGTACGTGATTCGCGGACTTCCCGTTACTCTTCGCATGCTCAGAGTCAAGTCTGACAAATCTGAATGGTTGAGAATACAGAAGCGAAATGTCGGGACATTTGGAACATGCTCGAAACCGGTAGGCCAAAGTTTCGCCGCTAGGTCCGAGGGACAGTCTCTACCACACAAACGCTCTGTAAAGGATAGCTCGAGAAGACGGTAACCCTCCTACCAGGGACAGCTATTCTCAGTCCCTAATTGAAAGATTCTGCGGAAAAAGTGCCATTAATATTTTCTTACATTTCAAACTTGATATGAATTGAAATGTTCTTGGACGGAATGTGACCGAGCCTGTATTTTTATGTGGAGAAGAAGCCATACAAAGTGGCGTGTTGGAACAAAAAGTGACGCGGCAATTCTCCTTGACCTTTGTCTTTATATTCTCATCACCGTCTGCGCAACGGTACATTTATCTTGTAAGAAGAAATTGGATTTCGGTCACTCTGAGGAGTGAAAGGGTTGAATTCGTTGTATAGTTGATCGTTACTTTCATCGTTGACGGATTACATGAAACAAACACAGTGAATTGTATTTTAATATTTATGTATCTACTGAGGTACTGCAAATAAAACTTATTCTTTCCGACAGTGATAAGGAGTTGTGTTGTTTGTGGCCAGTGACTGACTTTCCGAGCTGTGTTGCGAAGATGCTGTAGGATTAAGTAAAGAACCCCATTCCATAGCGGGAAAACAGTTCTAGTACGCGAAATAGCTCAAAGGACCCTCTGATTAGTTCTTTGGTGTTTGTTTTTCTCGCTGCGCCCACCCATGCAACTAACTACACCTAGAAGATGCTACTGTGATCCCAAAGTACTAGCCACCTTCCTTGAAAAATCCTGGATTCGCCACTGACATTCAAACAACTCGATGCACTGCGAAAGTTACCTGGCGCCCCTCGCTGCGCGCTAAACAATAATCTATTTATACCGTTATTGCGTTTGACAAACACTGACGGATCTGAGTGCGGAAGTTGCACTACCGTGGCTGTTGTTTTTGAGTTCGAAATGTTTAATTGAATTTCCCGTGAAATGCAATATTTTATATATTTAGTTTTCCTTTCGAAATTCAATAATTCCTCTGTCGTTGAAGTAAAAAATAGACTACTTCCGTTGAATATCCGTGAATATGTACAACATGTTTCAGTGGTCTCGGAATTGACATGAACATAAGCAGAACTTTGTCAGGGTTTCGAAAGGGAAGTTCCTCCAGCGGCATTTTTACTGTGTATCAATGACCTCTCGGTGAATGAGGTAAATTAATGAAGAATTTATAGCGCAAAATCAATAAACACGTTAGTCACACTTTTTGTGGACAAAAATAGCATCGAGAAAGAACAAATATTAAAATTTGCTGTGATAACTGGCAAACACCAGTAAAAATGTTACGAAAAAGATCTTGAGCTACGTAAAAAATATTCACTGTCTAATCCCAACTTTCAAAACCATTGTTTCAGTGATTACAACATGCTTCAAATTCGGCTTGCATTCATTTCTTTCTGCTCATGTTTAACTTAAACTTGAAATTCAATGACGTAGCCGAAACGAAAGCAATATTTAGAGTTACCAGAAATAAATAGCCGTTACGATACTCAGGTTGATCCATATTATGACTAACAAAGCCCTAGGCTAGAGGAAATAAGACGGAAAGGAAGCCAAATAACCGCTCAGTAATTTTACTTTTCGTCTAGTCCCCAACTCAATTACTGAACTGCTACTTGTTAGAATCCAGTGTCTACCATTAAACAGACAATTGCACGCGAACTTAGAAATCATAAAATGACCTTTGTTCACGGAGGTCGCAAAATATTGTGAATCGTGCTATAACGCAGACATAGTATTGACTCGTTGAACCTGTGAACCTATGTAGGCGGACGGCCGGTGGCAGACAAAACAGGCGGTGCAATATTTCGCCCCTTACCAATCACGTTAGGGCGACGTTATCGGCCACCCGTGAAAAACGTGCATCATACGAGCAGTACGAGGAAATGATTGAACACGAACTAACACGTACGAACGCCATGGTAAGGATTTATCACTCGCTACTCTGTTGCAAGAATTTGAAGAGTTTTGACACTTGGACGAGTAACAACAATTGTAGCAGGAAGGGACTTCGTCGAGGTGAGAAGAATTCTCCCCCTTATTTCTAAAGAAATAGAAGAAACAACAAGCATAGTAATATTTCGCCAGGAAAAAAAAATATCGATATGTCCCACTACATTCAGAGTTTCGCGGACCGTGGTTTGAAACCCGTAAATCCGCAAACACAATCGCTCTCTGGCTAGTATCAGGTTGAACGGTTTAAAGGCCACTTATATGAAAGTTGGACAGGCAGTGTAGTTAATTACCGCTTAGGGAGTTTGAACAGGTGAAATTTATTTCAACGCTAGCTAATACTTTAGCCATAACTTTCTTGCACAGCCAGATCCCAAGCATCTACAAGTCTACTATACCCAAAAATCAGATCCTTCGCTGTTAAAACTGTGATAATTAATTTTGACGCTGTTATGGTAACTTCAGTCTTATCTAAAATTGCTAATAATAACTCTGGAACTAAATCCATCGCATTTACCCTGGGATGCATGGCTCTACAACTGACTACCCGAGCATGAAAACCGTGAGTAAAGACTAACTTAGGGTGGCCGGGGAGGCCCGGCCGGCGAGCGGTTGGCAATTAATACTAGCTATCCTTAATAGAAGTTACATCAGGAAAATTGTTCACAATAAAAGCCAAATAACTCTCGACAAACAAATCTTCTCTTGTTATTCTGCGCCCTTATTCCGGAATTGGAGCATATGAAACAAATCATGTCAAGAACAAGTTCCTCTCTATAGCTGAAATTTTATCTCCTTGGTTCCGCTCGATCTTCACTTTTTTAAAATTCCGATTTATTACAAAGGCTAATAATAGCGTCATTCTAACTCGAAAATGAAGCTATTCAAAGCTTTCAGCGCCACTGCATTTTCAGTATATATTTCGGACGGCTAAGCTAGCACCAAATTGACACCTACCCGGCAAGTCAGCATTTCTCACGGTTATTGCAATTGAGGAATTTTTAACTGCGCTATTGATCTGCAGTGGCTGTCAAACCAGCGCAGTTGGGTAAGTATCTATGCAGAAGAACTGCAACTGGAACATAATTTTCTTTCACGAGAATCGAACGATTTCGGTGAAGGAATTTACAAAAGTTAGTCATGTTGGTTGCGCAGAGACACCTAATAAGATCGAGGGGAAAACATTGAATACGATTTATTCCCATTCCACTGTGGAAATCGAGACACTTTACTGAATATTCTCACTCTTTTAGTTTATTAGATTATGAGAATTTCGAGAGACTCTTTCCTTTTGTAATCCTCTTTTTTTTCCCAAGAACATCGGAATGCCTCGTTACAAACCCTAGTCATGAATCTGAAATGTGGACTGCGATTCCGCTCATTCATTTTCCGTGATTTAACACCGAAACGTTTGGCGACACGATTCAACTGGTGAGGTGAAATATTTATTTCGCTTCAATTAGTTGTCAGTTTTTCTTTTCAGCAATTAAAAACGAAACGAAAACATGGGATTATAATTAACAGCTAAATAGCCTTTGCGTGTCTAACTTCTCTTCTGTTTATGCCAGAAATATACGTGCGGCTGATATGATCCACGAAAAATTTTCGCCTCGCCACATCAAGACTGTTTAAATCCACCTTCAAATATTACCTCCTGCCTGAAATTAGCGAAAAGTAATTACAAAATGATTAAGAAGAAAAACTTGCGTGCACTGAAAGTCACACGATACTGTTCCAGACATGCAATTTTGATAGCTTACTTTCTTTTTATTTAGAATGGTGGGCAATTCGAAAAAAATATTACGATCTAGAATTGATTTAGCCCAGTCCTGCCCAGACCTGGTATTTCGTATCGGTTGAGGTCAATTTTTCTTGGACGCATTAATTAACCATAAATTTCAAGGTCAACATAGCCTCAGGCTAGAAACGAGGCGAAGTTATAAATACTGATTAATTCTCATGTTTGATAAACGCACGTGTGATAACAACAAACCTTAAAAAAAGTCAGTGGTTTTGATTTTAGAGATTCCAGTCGTTTCAACAGCTTCTAGTGGAAGAGCTTTCACGCAGATGCGAACGTTGTGGAATAACGCTGGAGTTGTGAAAGAGCAAGGTAAATTATGCACGAAACAAAAAAATTTAATATCACTTGCAGTCATGGTAAACTATTTTTGTCACATGAACTATTTTCAGTTTTCGTTATTTTCGATGAAAAGTTCGATTTGTTCGCGAATTTGTTTCATTTTCCGGCCAAAATGCAAACACGATCTTTTCGCGTAAGTTATTCAGTATCAACCAGGAATTGTACACGTTACGTTTAAAAAATTACGAAAGCACGAAAACCCTATTTTCATATTCAGCGACCAGGCCAATATATACATTCAACGCAAATATCTACATGACAAAACGCTTCATTGTAACGTGATCTGTGTCACACACACTATTTTTTAATTCAGGTTTCTCGAATACATGAAAGATTTTGTCCGTGGTACGATCAATCGTTTGAAAAGGAAAGAGGCAAGACCAAGCAAGCGTCACATAAAAAGTAAAAGGAAAAATCTTGCACAGGAAATGCAATGAAGTGAACACATAGGCACTTCCTTCACGCGAATGCGTGGTTCATGGAATCCCCCACGTGATGATAGTACTAAGATCTGATTGGTTAATTTTATTCGTGGACGCCACGGCGTGCTTCACTGCTCCTTACCCCTCCAGTGAAGACAAGGGTTACCTGCATTTCAATGATTTCGACAATGAAAACGTCGTTTCTTTTATGCAGAAATTTACGGATTTAGTGGTTTGAAGTGCGTTGTTGGAGGTTATGGGTTTCTATCGCGGTAAAAGCTACTGAAAAACTGATGGTTTACGCCAGCTACGTCGCCTTGCAGCACGACCATCGATCTGGCCTTTTGTTTTTGTTGTGAGCTTGAAATTCACTTCTGTCACTCGTGTAGGTTATTTTTAGGCCGAAATTGAAAAAGTTGGCGAAGTTGGCCAGTAATATGCTCAATGGTTTCCCAGGTGGATGTCTTGAGCGATCGAGAAAAGGAGATTTTAACGAATTATGACAGGTTAGGATTTTGAATGTGCCTGTTCGTGTCCCCAAATCACCGTTTGGTGTCTTCACTTATCGAACTAATGTCTCGTTTCCTTAGCCGTTTGTACGGATTTCTGCGAATTCAAGACCCCATTGGAGATCCTTCTCTGCCTGATCTGAACCACAAATCACTGTTACTTAAGGTAAGGACGAAAGTTTGAGAACTTTAGGCTCCAAATTTTCTGCAGAGTTTATGAACTCTGCGTTATCTTCGTTAGTCTTCGGGTGACACTTCGTAAGGAGCATTTTAATTGTTAGCTAAGCGAATAATTGCGTGAGCTTACGTGGAGAAGGAGCATTTGTAAGTTTTTAGTGATCACTAAGTTACTTAAGTCTTTGTGATTTCCTCTGCTTTTGTCTTTTCATTCAGGGTGTAGCTTTTTTCGAGAAGGAGCTGCAACAAGAAGGCAAGGGAATTCACCCGTCTGCCTTTTGCAAACTGGGACACATTCACCTGTTGCTCGAGGACTTTCCCAAAGGTATGGTAAAATTCCTGTGCTGCAGGCAAAATCAAACGTGTTGATGTGTTTTACTAAAAGAAACACGGATGGATTTTAACATTCTTGGGTGAAAAGGCTGAAAAACCTTGCTCATTTTAATCGTCGTTACAGTCTGTGCGCTTAAATGGTATCTCAGGCCTCGGGCATGTCGCTTCTCTTCAGAGTTTGATGTGAGACCTTTTTTCGCATATTCTAATTCATGCCTTTTCAACGTGTCATGCATTTCATTTTCAGCTCTCTCGGCATACCAGAAGTTTTTCAACGTTCAACAAGTTGATTATTGGAAGGTAAGTCACAATTTTTCGCACACTCGGATCGTTAGCTCCCATGATTGCACACAATTTTTGATCATTGGTATATTAATAATCGAGGGTTTAATGCATTAAGTTATGGCGGTAGAATATATCATAGATGTAGACAAAAGCGTGTGCAAATTTCATTGGTTATACAAATAGAAACTGTACCACTTGATTGTGCTCCCTTTGTGTGTTATTTCGCTGAAAAGACATTCTTTTGTTTTCCTTTTACAACACTACATATGTAAGCTTACTTCGAATGCAAGCTTGATGTGGTTGACGAGTTGAAAATGTCATCTACACCACGTCTCGAAATGGGATCGAAGGTTGTTCCTTCAAATTTGGCTGCAAAGGCATCAACCTCGAACTTCGAAAAATTGGTCGTTACTCGAGGTCTCGTTTCACATTTTTTTAGTGCGAATTTTCTCACTTAGTCCTCGAACCGCTCGTTGATTGCCACACAAAAGATATTTGAGTTTATAAATAATTGAAGGCCAAAATTCTTCTTGCTATCAGTTTACAGCTCCTTGGCTAGAAGTAGAAAGTAGCTAGCGGAAACTTATTTACCATTGATATTACCGCTCAGGGAAAATCCCCTTAAAATTATTGCCAATATTTGGCAATTTATTGTGCAGGTTAACAGCTCTATTATTTTATCATTTGTTTTGGATCAAGGGATTTCTTGAGCTGTATTTCTTTCATTCTTTATGGGAAATTTATGTGGACTCTTGATTTCATGTTTCTGTGAAATTACAAAATTTGTACAATTTTTTTATTTATTTATTTGTTAATTGTTGTTGGTTTTGAGCTTATGTTCGGTGTGTGGAATGCTACAACAAACATGCTAATGTGAAACATACTTTTATTTTAAGACAAAAAAAACCATTAAGAAATTGTACGGCACAGTACACAAATTTGTTTTTCAGTGAGTAAAATGCACATTGTATATACGTAAGCACCAAGCTGTTTTTGTGTCAATCCTGTTGAGTAAAGATATAATGAAACAAATTATTTATCCCTAATTATTGTTGGTATTGTGCCAGAATTTCACCGTCATGTCTGGTTTGTATTGTATGTATATGAGTTAATTAATGTAAAGTTCTAGTGGAGTATTGGAAATCCATTATTTTAATAATGGGTTTTGTTTATGTGGTATAACTGTTACCTTTCTTGGGGACGTCAAAATAAAATACGGTCATTCAGCATGGTCTTAGTGCAGTGGTAAGGGATTGAGTTGTAAAGGTTATGCTATTTTAGTTTATCTTAGATGATTGACACCTGGACTTTGTCATCATGGTAGTTCTGAAATTCTGTTCCGTCGTCTGTTCTGGTCTAAAATACATTGAAACTCACAAAACTTTGTTTTATTCTGATTAAGGCTACCAGTATAAACTCTAGAAAAAATTGTTATTAACTGAGTGTTTTAGCCAATTGTCATCATTAGACTAAAGCCATCCAATGTTATGCAGGGTTTTATTCATGCATTATTCTCAAGGGGATCAACTGCGCAACATAAATACCTGTAGCAATTGATTTGTTTGTTCAAAGTTGTACTCTTTTCCTGGATAATTAGTCCCTTGATGATCTTCTTGTTGAAGTATGATCTTGCCAAACAAAAGACTTTCCACCTATTGGAAATTTGTGATTTGAGGTCTCCATACGGTGACGTGGTACATGTAGTTTTGAGTTAACGTTGAGGCAGGTATTCAAGTGTTCTGTTATTTGCACTTCAAGAGTTTGCATTGTGTAACTCGCATACTAAATAATTACTTTGGTCTCTCTTTATGGGCATTCTCCTTCATAGGTGACATGAGACTTATGATTCTTTTGTTTTCTATTTTTTCTTTTTCAAAAATTTGAGTGCCAGGGGTTTTACTCTGTCAATTTTTTTTTCAAATATATGTGCAGTTCTACACAGTACTTAAACTGCATGAAAAAATTTTCCGTTACGTAACTGGGTGTGAATTGGTACCATTTGTGAAGATTCTAGCAATTGCATTAAGAAGCCTTGAATAGCTGTAGTTAAGCTTGGTTTTTGTTGGGCTTGTCATGTATACACAAACTTGTGGTTTGGACATTTATGTTGCATTGAAGAGTTTGTAATTGAAATTAAATGAGAGCTACAGTATCTTGGGAGCTAAAATGCAAACAATTTATGATTTTTATTATCTAACCTTGCATCTAGGGTGTTTTGGTTACAGAATGTGTTATTATTTTATAGATCTTAAGTATTTTACTGAAAAAAATGGTCATCATGAGTCATTCTAGATTCTAGGAAATGTCTGTTTTCATGATTCCCTCTTATACAGTCATGTAAGTTATGGAAAAGATGTCTCATAAGTAGTGTAAAGCAGGGCAAAAAACTTCCACTCGTTTGCCTGTCCTAGAGAGTATGTTTTGGTCTCAGAGGAGTGGAATTGCATCGGGATAATTAGAACTTACTGAAGAATTTTTCCATCGAGTTTTCCATTGAGTTTTGGGTTGCCCAAGCATCTTTGGACTTCGTAAACTAACCTGGTTTTCTGCACTTCTTTGTGCTCCAAAACTGTTTTGTTGAAGACTGGTATCCACTTCAAAAAAAAATGAATGTGATTCAGATGATTTCTTTCAATGGAAGTTCTTATGTGTCACCTCAGAATATTGGTACTATTTATTTATTTTGCCTTACATTGGAATTTTGTTACATCAAAGAAGGAATACGGTCAAGTCTTATATAGTAGTACTTAGAGCATGTCAAAGGATTGCGGTCTGTTTGTTGGAAATAGGGTTGTATTGAAATGTGTGTGGTTACTCAGAAACATCAAAAATCAGGTCAGTTTTCATGATGAACACGTAGAGACCTGGTCCATTCTGACTGCAAATTGTATAATTAAATAATTTTTTTTATTAACTTTAATTACTGGTTTTTGGACAAGTGCATTTTACTTATGGACAACCAAAATCTGAGTGGCAATTGTCCAATTGACAAGTGAATGGAAGAAAAGATTTTTACCCATAAATTTATTGTATTGGGGGGATGAGGCGGGGAAGGGTGGGGCAGGTGACGTGAGGTGACCATCGTGATGTTCAAATATGGAAATGTTAATATGACCACTGGCTCTGTATTTGTATTCATTAGATTGCGTAAATGTAAAATACTATGCATACTCCTGCTGGTATTAATTCTACAACAGAGAAATTGCAGTTGTTATTACCAAGATCTTGCTTGCCCTTTGAGGGTAACGTTTCTTTTCTAATGGTTATGTAACAATAATAGCATGATGTATTTCACAATGAATTTCATCACCAAATAATACAAAATTAATTCAAGTTAAAGATTTATGGGAAAGAAATCAGTGATTAACGATTATGTGTATGCAAAGGACCAAATTGAATATTATTTTAAATTTGTCTAGACCTGAGCTTTTCATTACGCATTTCTTCGCTTTCATCTACTTGTGACATGAATTATTTTTATGTTTTATGTGAAACTGCTTTGCTTGTATGGTAGTTTGTACACATGGACAGTCATTTTCAGTAGCTCACTATCGTCTGTGCCAACTCTCCCGGATACAAACTGAATCTCTTGGTCTCCTGTATGGGTGACCAAATCTCCTGGATTTGAAGGAAAACTGTTGAATTTTAGCTGTATTTTTTGCCTTTTTGGTGGAAAATTTCTGCAATATTTGATGCACTTTGAGGGTGAATCAGGAAGCAGCTGCTTTTAATGATGTTTTTTGATTGTTTAAGGGGGTAAAATTGGCAATCTCCTGGATTTCCATTTTTGTAGGTTGGCATATCTGCCCTATCATAATGACCAATAATTATTGAATTCGGCTTTCGAGGGATATGAAGAAATCTGCAGATCTTGGAGGGTGTTATCCACCTCAGCCTTTGGCCTCTGTGGATAACACCCTCTTTGATCTGCAGAATTCTTCATATCCTACAAAATCCGAATTCAGTAATTGCTTTATTATTCATTCAAAGTATTTCCCTGTTCTTAATAAGGAGTTTCGCCATTTCGCTCTTTGTTTTTCTGCTCACCAAAAATAACACAACCTCATCCCCAGGTTTTCTCGGTCAATGGTTCAATAATCTGGAGCAGGCCGCACTTTTGACGTCATTGTGACGTCATGGGTCCAATAATTTGCAACAGGCTGCACTTTTGACATCATTGGTTCAATATTCAGTAAACAGCAGCTGGTTATAGTGAATTATGCGTGTGGTTTTAACCAATCAGAACCGGGGAAATGTTTTAAATGAATAATAATGATGGTTATAACTATCTAATGAACTTGAAGTTCATAAATAACTATGTGTTTTACTCGCCTGCCAATGTAGCCCAACAGTCTCTTTAATGTAGAAACTAATAACTAAGTGTACCTTTGTTGTTTTATAATGTGTCGTTTACAAATTTTGCATGATTACATTTACAAGTCTATATTTAACAATTATTCCCGAAGGCGAGGTGAATATTGTAGAATTATTCAACAATATTGACCGAGCCTGAGGCGAATAATTGTTTTAGTATAATTTAAGAGCTGAACAACAGAGAATAACGGACTAAAACATAAAAAGAGGGACCCAATTGTTCGTTTGCATACACGTATACATCTATATAGTTTTAACAAGAAGTTTACTCATCGAGTATTGCAGTAAAACAATCAAGCAAAACACTACGAAAAATAAATTCTTCCGGTATCTTTGTTTTATCGCTGTTGACTTCATCCGCAGTTGTTATCATTGTCTCAAAATGAGTAGCTTTAGTTTGGAGAAAACAGATTTCGGTCAATCGATCCGACCTGGTGGCAATCACCCGTGGCAATCAATGTAAACCACTGTGTTTGTGATTCTCAACTGCTTTGAACATGAGTTCTTGAAAGGATTTTCGGTCAGAGGATGACAGCTGTCATTGTGAAAATTCTCCATCTTTTCAAATATCCTGGACTTAGAGTGATATGCGAATAGAGGAAAAATTCATTCACCAACTGCCCGCCACGTTTACTTGCCGAGATAGCAAAGGTGGCACGCTTAGTAGCCAGGCCTCGCAAATGTTATATAAACCGCCTGGAATGGTTTGTATAGCGTCATAGAAAGAACCACTCGACCAATCAGATTGCTAGAAACTCTTTCAGCTCTCAAATTATACTAAGATAAATTACATACAGCAGTTAAAACTGCAACCCACTGTGTTCCAAAATAATTGAATGGCTTGGTGCAAGACAGTCGTAAGTGACTTTTTCGGGTAAAAATTGTTTTCCTTCAAAAGTACCTGAATTTTTGCATGTGCTTTTCAGTAAAGCAGAAAAACATTCTCCTGTATCTTTTTTTGGCTGAAATGATCTACTTTTTCCACTTTGTTGCATTTATTGTGCACGCTTCGATATTTTGACTTCGTTTTTCTCAGAAGCAAAGTGCAAACCACCCAAAAAAAATTACATGGGAATCTTTTACTACTTAATTGAAAAGCACATGCAAAAATTCAGGCACTTTTGAAGGGAAAAAAAATTTACCCAAAAAAGTCACTTACGACTGTCTTGCACTAAGCCATTCAATTATTGTAGCACGTTGTTGAAGGCTACTTTTTTCTATATTCATCTTTCCTTTCTTGTTTTGGTATTGTGGTTTCCAAAAGCCACCACAAACATCCCATGAATGGTTCAACAATTGAAATTATATTAAGTACTGTATTTATTGTAGCTGATATTAATTACTTTCAAAGAACTGATATCATGAAGGATATTGTGCCAAGCAAGGTATTTTATTGATATGATACACTGTATGTTACAGAACGTTAGGTTCCAATCATAATCAGACTGTTTTTTATGTCAATGCATGTGCCTACAGTATTGACTTGTAAGCTTTAATTGGTAAGCTTCAATTGGCAGAGCTAATAAACATAGCCCTGTGTACAAGTCATATATAATAATTATTGCCCTTAATATCTAAAATTTTAATTATATTGTGGATTCATAACATGTCTGTGATCTAATATTCTCAGGATTATTAAGTGCATCTTGTACTGAGTCTGTTTTCTTGTTTTGTTTTGGTTTCTTTTTATAGGATGCTGCATTCCTTTATGGCTTAGGGATTGTGTATTTTAACTTCTCAGCATATCCTTGGTAAGTTCAGTTTTGTCACTATTTTCTATATGTCAGAGGTAAATTTACTTACTAAGCAGTTAGATTATTGCCAACGAGCCAGCCGAGCAAAGACGCTCGGCTGGCAAGGCGGCAGAGAATAGTGCCGCACGAAGAATGGCTAACGTGAAAAAATTCTCGATCGGCCTTTGAAAGTGTAAGGTGTAAGATGTAACAATGGTTCAGTTTAAGCCAGTTGCAAGGACGGAACTATTCGAGCCATTGTACTTTTTAGCCAATCAGGAGGCGTGTTACATCTAGACTTGTCTCGTGGGACGTGGAAAGTGATTGTTTTCTTTGCTATTGTGTTTATCGAACTGTGAACAATTTCATAGTCTCAAAACATATCTAACTAGTGTGTTTCCTCTCTCACTTTATCGAACTGAAAGTTCAATCGGGGAGTGTGCCCTTTACAAAACTCTTCTTGTAATTTAAATATTGAGGAAAACTGCTAGGCAAGAGCAAATCCAAGACACAAAATTGACACAAAACCGAACCAGCTTGTTCACCACAGAATTGAACGAGCATGTTCATGAATTGAAACAGTGTATTCCTTCTCTGTTTACCTATATCGAACTGAAAGTTCCATCGAGCAGCATTTTTTTTTTGAAAGAGTGTATTCACCAGTTGAATGACTAGGGCAAATCCAGTGTTCAAATCTAGCATATCGAACTGAAGTTTCTGTTGGTAGTGTTTCCGAACAGAACTGAACGAGTGTGTTTATCATGCAGACGAATCCAGTGTTCAAACACGAATTGGACCCGTTTGCCACAGAATTAAATGAGCGTGTTCATCAATCAAACTAGCATGTTCACTTTCACTTTGACTTTGCTCATCTTATTGAACTGAAAGTTCAACTGAGCAGTGATACATTGCAAAGCTCTTGATATTCAAGGTACTCTTCAAATTCTCAATATCCTACTGGATTGCGTGAGGAATGTTACCGGCCGGTAAATGCGTTTATATAATTTTCTCTCGGTAATGTTTGCAACAGAAAGAACCAAAAATCGGTCATGCTGTATTGATAAACCCCTTATTATACCACAAATTATTTTCTTATTGGCACTCTATCGATAGGTATAACTAGTATGTATTTCATGGAATTTGCAGTCATATGTCAACTGATGCATACATGTAGAACTTTCAGTTTGCAAGTCTTTGTTTTACATTATACAAATCTATGTGGTATTATTCCACGCTCAGCTTTTTCATGTGACTCAAATTTTACTTGACATTTTGCCAAAGTTGAAACCTAGAAAAGATACCCTGCAAATTGATGTATTTTGTGTGTAGTGTAGATAATAAAAAATAACATTATTTCATTAAAGCAGGTACATGTATATAAGACACATGTATATAATTTTAATAGGTTAACTTTGGTTGACAGGTACATGTTATTTTCTTCTATTTTCTGCTAATTGTCAGACTTTTCAGCAGGTTTTCACAAACATTGAAATTCACATACATGTACATACATACGCAGTAATCAAGCTGC
Source organism: Catalaphyllia jardinei (assembly GCA_022496165.2). Classification (NCBI taxonomy): domain Eukaryota; kingdom Metazoa; phylum Cnidaria; class Anthozoa; order Scleractinia; family Caryophylliidae; genus Catalaphyllia; species Catalaphyllia jardinei. The sequence continues at coordinate 21,208,609 of CM042755.1, forward strand.
CATTATCAAGCTTTAGAGACATCAGTTCATGTGCTGTGCTATTTCTTCTTTAAATAATTTGCTAGTGCTGTTGTTAGTGTATTTTTTCACTGACTAAAGTTAACTGTCAACTCATCAGAATAGGCCCTGTGTACAGCTTGTCAAGAATTTTGGTCCTTCTGTTTACACATAACTACATTCACGAACAATGAAACCTGTCAGTGAACATTTGCATTATGCTAATCAAGGACATGCCAAAAGTGAATTGAATTATTTCCTTTTCAAACAGGGCAATAAAGATATTTCAGCAGGTTCTCTACATTGATCCCAGCTTTAATTGTTCCAATGAAGTTCACCTCAGGTTGGGAATCATATTCAAAGCACAAGGCAGCTGTGAGGCTAGCATAAAAGTAAGTAACATTTTGGATATTTAAAGCACCAGTGTTAGTAATAATATGAGTCAGTATATCAGCAGACATCTTGGTCTTTGTCCTTTGAAGACACCTGAAAATGAAGAAAATGGTCTATTTGAAAGATGTGGCTTTACGACATTTTGTGTGTGTCTGAAGTTCCAAGATTGATTGTTACTGATGCCTTATGTAATGAGCACTTTGCAGTTGGTTGTTGTAAAACCAAAACAAGATTAAACTGATTGCATATACCAATTAGACTACTCTCTCAATCGCAAACTGCAGTGACCAAAACCAAAGTAATTGCCTGATTACTTTCAAGACCCAGTGGAAAGCTACACTATAAAGAGTGGATTAATACTAGTTTGTCTGTGGCATAAGGTACAAAAGATTATTTTGAACGTAGTATATTGGATGCTTGATTTCTAAAGAATGCATGCTATCCCTCCTCTCCCTTATTTTCCTTTCCCACCCCCCCCCCCCCCTCCAGATGGACCCTAATTCATCAGCCATTGCCCCAGGCTTTTTTTCAGGTTGCGTATTTTAATAGCTCACTGATACATGTATCTACATGTACGTTAGATTTATTTAATACTACTCCTTAGTCGAGATAGAGGCTAGGAAGGAGAACACAAATTGAACACTGTTTATGTGTCCCTTTTTACAGTCTTGACTTGTAATTTCCAATGTTCTGTTTTGTTAATGCAGCACTTTCAGATGGCACTGATGGATTCCAGTCCCTCCTCACTGTCAAAAGTAGAAAGTAAGTTGAACTGCTTTTCTTCTTGATGTGATGTGGGATGGTGTTAACGTAACAGATACTGGTAAGAGATATGCAACTCACAGTCTTGGTACTGTGCATGTGGTTACTTTTTATCCCATATATAATTATATTTTCTTGTTGTTTTTGCTAACTTCAGTTCGTTTTCATCTGGGTCACCTTTTTGAGATGCAGAACAAGTGCGATTTAGCCCAAGAAATGTATGAAACAATCATAGAGACTCCCAATGCGCCAAACACTGTCAGGGCTAATGCATATAAACAACTGGGTAAGTATAGACTCACATTAGCTGCTAGTTACTGATAATATTGTGCAGGAAGTGCTTATAGATGTTTTTTCTGTATATTTGAATTAAACTGTCTCCCTTTAAAGTGCCACTATGATGAAAATCGTCATCAGTCATCTCATTTGCATATTTTGCTCAATTTTCAAACTCATATATCTCCGGAACCAATGCAGGCATTATTCTTTGTGATCCACCTAAAAAATCAAGAGGTAAAAATTTGATCATAGTGGCACTTTAAGAAAGTACTGTTCAGTACATTTGTACCTCTAACAGAGGTCTAAATGCTAACAGACATTAATTTTGGAATCCTTTTTTCCCCTGGCAAGGGTGGATGTATTACAATAAGGAACACCTTGGAGATAGAACTTCGAGAATGGAAAAAGCTGTTCAGTTGTTACTGAAGGCTATTGAGACAGACCCAAACAGTGGTGCTGCATGGTATCTTATAGGCAGGTTGGTTTAGTCACTTTTTGCTTTATCACCAGAGGTGGCTTACTGCCTTATTCTAGTCTCCATAATGTGCTAAAATGAATGGAAGAACAACCACTTCTCTTGATTTGACTACCTACTCCATTGCAGGAAATACCCTTTCTTACCCTCCCCCTCCCCTCCCCCTCCCCCTCCCCTCCCCTCCCCTCCCCTCCCTCCCCCTTTCCCCACCAAAAACAATTGTTTTGACATATCTCCAGGGCTCGAAAAAAAGTGATCCTCGTTCATCCTGGACAGGTACATTTTCCTTCCCAGCTAGGAAGTTTTCATTCTTCTTGTCCAATAGACAAGGGCCCAGGCAAGTTATCTGCGTAGTAAGTAAATAAAAGTAAACTTAGACTTGCCTATTGCAAGCAAAATTTGAGAGCTACTTTTTCGAAGGGCGAGATGGATTTCAAGTTTCTTTCGGGGCCAGATTTGGCCAATTTGCCAGTATTCATGGTGGAGAGAGTCACTTTGAAAGAATTAACTTTTTGTTCGTGCAATAAGACATTACAAAGATCCTTGTCAGACTTGGATCCTGGTTCTCCTGTTTCATAGTCTAATTGTCTGTTACCATGTAGCCTTCCGATGAGAAGTCTTTTCTTGTCTTCTAACTTAGTAACGTAAAGTTTATTATAAAATGTCTGAAAACCTTTCGTGTCAGGTGCTATGCCATGCAAGGAAAAGTGCATGATGCCTTTACATCTTATCGTCATGCCATTGATAAGTCAGAAGCCAATGCTGACACTTGGTGCTCTATAGGGTAAGTGATGACATCCTGTGAAAGTTCTCTGTCAGGAATTTAGGCTTGGCACTGTACATTTAATCTTCTTTTGTCTTGTCTATCCTTGTAGAGTGTTGTACCAGCAACAAAATCAGCCTATGGATGCATTGCAGGCCTATGTGTGTGCCATACAGTTGGACCCCACACATGTGGCAGCATGGACTGACTTGGGCATTCTTTATGAGGCCTGTGAACAGCTAAGGTAAGAATTGATTTGTTGTTGAATTAATTGCATTGAATTTTCTCAAATGAGATCACATGACCTTTTGTGTGGTGGAGAAGACAGGCAGCAACATAGATCTCATCTACATGTACACATCATGCTTGCAATAGCCTAGTACATATAGGCTACGTTCCTTTGGGATGATCCAGATCCGGATCAGTGATCCAAGATCTGTCTGGATCATGTTGCATCAAAGGAACCGGTGAATCCACAACCAGAGTGGATTCACCGGTTCCTTTCATGCAGCATGATCCACACACATCTTGGATCACTGATCCGGATCTGGATCACTCCAAAGAAACGCAGCCATAGAGAGTGTGATATTAAACATGGAAGGTTGTGTTTTTTTGCGAACTTCATGTTTTGGAAATGTGCTCAAACATGGTCACTGTGTTTGAAATATCTTTTCAATCGAAACTGGGCATAAGGAGAAAACAGAATAAAATGTAAAAGTCTATGCTAATTAAGATCAGATGAGTTGGAGTTCGAGAAGTTACGTGGCAGTGCAAGTAGGATACAATCTAGCTAGTAGAATATTTAACACATGAAAACAAAATTCATATCTTCAAACCACTGTGTATTTTTTTTACTACATAGACTGCTTTCCATTGTAACTGACTGTTTCTAAAATGACCATGGTAAAGCAGAAAATTTGTGTCATCCTGATATTCTTGTTTAAGTGAGGAGATGGAGAAGAGATGTTTTATAAGATCCTCATGCCCCTAAAAATTCCAATTAAGCTTCATTCATTTCTTTAAATGTGTTGGTTATTTAAAACCCCCCACCCCCAGGAAATCCCAATCTCTTCTGTGAAGGGAATATATTTTTTTACACTATGTACACCATAGGTGCCTGCCCCTTATTGAAGCCCCTCATTGAATAAAGTTCATGGTTTTCAGTTAGTGTAATAAAATGTGTCTTTGTTGTGGTTTGAATTTGTTTTTGGTTTAATTTTTGTTAAACCAGTGTAAATTTTTCAAACTGGGTTGAAATTTTTAAACCAGATTAATTTTCAATTCTGAGCAGAATGTGAGCATGTGTCTTAGTAATTTGGAAAAGCACTCAAGTTAGTGATTAGGCCTAAGCACTTATTTAGAATGGTTAGCTTTGATGTTAGGCTGGGAACTTTGCATATGACTTAATAGTTTGGGTTGAGCTTTCAGGTTAGTGATTAGGCCTAACCACTCATTTGGAATTGGTTAGCTTCTCAGATATTAAGGCAAAGTTCATGTATGAATAAATTAAACTTTATATGTATTTATGACTAAATTAAAATTTATATGAGAGGGGCTTGGGGTGAGGAACTGATAATTAAAACAAGTATGAAAGCTCTTGCATCCATTGCTCTCATGATCAAGTGGTAATGACAGTGGGAAGCAGATCCAGAGGTTGGCAGTTCAGATCCTGGTGAGTACGAGATAAAAAGTGAATCCTGCTGTTAGGGGAAGGGGGGGGGGGGGAGTACCTGGGGGATAGAATAAATCAGGAGAAACTCGACAAGAATAGGAGAGAATAGGATAGAAAAATGTAAAGAGATATTTTCCCTTTTTTGTAGATAGTTGACAAAGAAAAAATAAACTGGTTTGAAAATTTCTATCTGGTTTGAAAAATTCAACCCAGTTTGAAAAATTTAAACTGGATTAAAAAAAAATTAAACCAAAAAAAACAAACCACAACATCTTCATTGCATTTAAAAGAAGTATCTAGTGAAGCTTGGTACAATTCACACCCTTAATGGTTAAAGCATAATATTTAGTATTGTTCAATAAGTCTGCACAAGAGCCAATCGGCCTACCAGGCCAGAGCTTATCCCTGTTTTTGTAGCATGGAGCAACTACATGTAGTCAATCGCAGATATGTGCATAGAAGGCTGAGGTTGCCTGCTTCTTATGTACAAGCTTTTCCTTTTCACTTTTAGTGATGCTATTGCTTGTTACAGTGCAGCCAGGAGATATGGTGAGATCTGCGTAGGATTAACTACCAATTAATGTCACTATTCAACTATTTAAACCTGGGAGGGAGGGTGGGAAATTTTAAAGCAAAATTGTTGCTAAATGTGTACTCTCGTGCAAGCTGTCAGGATTATGCCCTTTGACAGTATAATGAAAGTTATATAGCAAGACAGTGTCTCAAAGGTTGACCAAAGGGTACAGCTGTACTATAAGCTAAATAGACGCAACGTGGCGAGCTTGTCACCCATAAATGGGGCTAACAAATATATGGGCCAATCTAGGAGAAGCTAAGATATTTCACTAGATTAGACAGCAAGATAGAAGCTAAAATACAGACATGAATAGCGTTTGTGCTAACTGCCAGAATAAGGGAACATTCATTCATGAATTTAGCATTCAGTATTCTGTTTTTTTCCTACTGGATTGCATGACAAACGAAAAACCGCCTTGCACCAAGGGGTGTCATGTTCCATTAACTGCGTTTTACCAACCGGTAAAAGCGTTATTAGAATTCCTACAGTAACTGTAGTTACTTTGTGGTTCTCCCCACTGGGAGTATAAAAGGCAATGATGACTTTGTTGATTTAAAACTGGTTGCTTCCAGTTTTCATTTAACAATCAGTAATATCTGTAATGCACCAGTAGAGTTTAAAAGTGACATTGCGCATAAGAATGAATTATTGGGGCAAAAAATGTCAACAATGATATTTAGTATTTAGAAGTGTCTGCCTGACAGCATTGACCATTAATTTATTGAATCAATCAAGTCTTGTTATTCTCTCTGATTGGACAAGAAAAGAGGCAGTTTGAGAATAAATTATCATCATGGTAACAACTGACTGTTCCACAGGTGCCACGGATAGCACAATCGAAGCACGAGTCAAGGCGCTACAGGCTCAGTTGGCTATGATGCCACAACAGGAGGAAGCACAGAAAAAGTAAGTGCCTAATCTAATGTAGTGGGAAGTTTTCTTTGATGGTGTCTGTCTTTCCAAAGTATGCATGTGTGTGTGCTGGTGCAATGACAAGCAGCGTACCTTATAAGAGTCCCAGGTAAAAAAAATTCAAACACGGTTGGCTACAGCACTAAATGACTTGATAAATTAATTAAAAACCTGTGAACTTGGCTAGATTTTTATTCATTAGCCGTGGACTACCATTGTATGCTGGAGCCGGTATCCAATTGATCCACCCAAAGTCAAAAAAAACTGATTTTCAAGCTTGCAGTCCTATGGGCTCATTCTCACTCTCCCCCCTACCCCCCTACCCTCCCACCAAAGAACAAAAATACAATCATAATCTGTCACTAACAGATGTAGGTACATCTGAATGTCTTCAAAGATTTCCCCAGAAAAAAAAAACTTCTATTGCCTATCAGTATAAAGCAAAAAACAGAATCCAAGTTAGGCTGACTGTAAAATCCACTAGTCTCACAGTGTCAGATGCAACTTTCTTTCCATGTACAGCTGCCTAAAGTCTTTATTTTATTTTGCTTTGCAAAACCTGTGTTACAGTTTTTTTTTTCTATCAGGAATATTCCATCTGTCGATGAAGCTTGGAAGCTACCCATTCCTGCTGAGCTTACAACAAGAACAATAAGGAATGCACAGGTTAGGACTCTGTTGAAAAATTATCTGTTGCAATTATTTTAAGACTTGTTAGTTTTGGTTTATCCTGTGTACAGTGTAAATTTGACTAATGGAAAATTGAAAACAACTATGTGCTCCCAGTGATTTCAATGCAAATTTCTTGGTTATATGCATACTTGTACAAAGAGAAATTTATGTGAAGTTTGTTTAAAGTTCAGAGTTAAGGCAATAAGCTGAAAAGAAAAGAAAGAGAATTGTCAGCGTCTGTTGAATAGCCCGTTATCATGACCAACTTTCACTCAGAAAAAAGGCCATGTACTATCTCTGCTGATAGGCAACATTTGAGTCTGTTTTTTTTATTTCATGCTCTTATGTTCAAGGATTCTTCCATTGAAGTATTCTTAGATTTGGTAAACTACAAGTTGGAGTACTTAATGGATGAACATTTAAATGTATTTAGTTCTGTATTGTTTTCTATATGCAGGTAAAATTGCTGACCAGTGGGCAATTGCAAGGTCTGCAACAGCAACAGCTGCAACAAATATATCTACAACAACAACAGCAAGCGCAACATCAACAGCAACAAGGCAGTACAGAACAAGCTAATGCATCCATTTCCTTGGAAAATATGGCTGCCATTCCAGCTAAGAATATAGCCAACCATATTCCATTGCAGGGTATGAAAGGAGAAAATTGTGAACATGCTGGTTCAAGTCAGCTCAGTCAAGCCTCTGTTCCAGCTCCAAGCTCACAAAACAACTGGTCTGATACAGCTCAATCACACAACTGTCAAAGTGTAGCATCAACAGGCTCAGACAATCAGTTTGCTAAGTCTGCGCAAAGTGATGCACAATCAAGTACCTTGTGTATCACAACACAAGGAACCTCAGATTCAGTTGCTCCTATGTTAATCACACAGTCAGTAACTGGGCCATTTTCGCAGTCGGAGTCTCTTCTAACAGATGTTAATAGTAACTCATCTGTGTCTGCTATGGAAACATCCATTGCACCAGCAGATCACATGATACAAGTGAATCAGAATTCTATAGCAGGACCTGATACAGCCATGCTTTCATCATTTCCTGCAAACTTTGTTTCAACGTCATCAAATGTACTGCTTAGTCAGACTGTTGTTAGTAGCCAAGGGACAACTTTTCTCTCCAGTGAATCACTGACTACGGGATCTACGAGCACAACTGAACCTTCCTTAACCAGTGGAATGGATACAGCGCTATTGGGGGAAATAAATTGTTCTGTTGATATTAAGCCGAGTCCATTAACAGGGAATAGCGATCCCACTCTGAGCAATGGCCCTATCTCAACATATTCAGGATTTTCGAGTTCCACTGGATGTGCAAGTGGAATGAGTGTTTCTCCATTCTCCTCTCCAAGTTATGTCATGTCTCCCACACAGAAATCTCCTTTTCACACAACTTCAACTCTATCGCCAAGTTTAACTCAACCTTTGTCTATCATCAACCCGGGCTGTTTATCTCCAAGTTCAGGTCTACAGGGAGGACAATCAACATTCTCACCGACTCTGATACCAGCTGACCTTTTGTCTCCATCGAAACAGCTTGCAGTTGTCTCCCCTGGCTCATCCAAGTCACCATTTAATCTTAGTTCAGGAGGAGATCATTTGGCGGTCCCGAAGTTGAATTTATTGTTTGATTCAAATGCAATTCCGCACCCACCTCCTACCCCAACACCACCTCTTCCAACAGACAAGTTGTCACCACAGACGCCAATTATTTATGTAAGTATCACTTAGAAACACTTTGGAAAAATTGCAGATTGACTGCCTATTAACTTGGCAGGATCAAAATTGCTAATACTATAAGAAGTAGTGTCCTAGTTAATACCAACTAACCTAGTGTATTAGACTCCAAGGCCAGGTTGTTTAAAGCCTGATTAAGCTAACCCAGGGTTAGCGAGAATTTTGATTTCAGTTTTGCAATTTTTTGTGCTCAAGGCGTTTTGTTTATATTGTTGAGCTATAGTAATCTCAAACTACACCAAACATTAGAGGCAAAAAACATTTTCAATGATAAAAGATAATGCTTTAGTTGACGTTTAAATCGGGTTAATGTTAAGTGGCTTTCAAACAAACAACCTGGCCCAGGTCAGGGTTGTTGTGGTCACACTTTTATGCTCACCATGTACATTGTACCTCTCCACCCAGGGTGCCGAAACCAGGCAGACTTGACCAGCCACTAATCTTTGTAATTGTTTTATAACAGATACAACTACTTTAATTTGTTTGCAAGAATAATGCAGCACCTTACTTACACCCCTGATGTTGGGAACTACTACTAATTTCCATAATGTGGGGCTGTGACATGCACGTAGCAGTACGTTGTCAGTAATTCATGATGTCCATTTTGACTTCCATGTAGGTTGAGAACAAGAAGGATGCATTCTCACCAGTACTTCAAAACATGGTGATGAATAACTCCAATCCAGTTCTAGTGATCAGAGGGTTAGCTGCAGCACTTAGATTAGGTTTGTATTTCGGCAGTTGGACATGAGTTTTTACTGCCCTGAAAATGACACAGGAAATCCTTGGTTAATAGAAATGGCTGTCACACCATTTACATGTAATATGTACATGTTTTGTTTTTCAAGCAAAATAGGCTAGTGTTTAGTTTCTAACGTAGCATTCCTTCCAATCCTCTGACCTTCTTCTGAAAAGATATAATATTACACATATGGAGCTCTCATTAATTAGTTTTAATTCACCTGTAACCTTGATCTTCACACCTGTAGCCAGTGCTGTCAATAAGGGCTGGTAGCCAGCCACACCAGCCAGCTACTAGCCAATCTTTGGCCGGCTACTTTCGTCTCACTTTACTGTTAATTTTGGTAAGAAATTCAAAATAAGGAAAAGATCCAACAGAAATAATTGTGAGACATTCACCACGTGTTTGCCTTTTCCACACACGATGGAAGTTGATCGAAGGGTCATGGAATGTCTGCGACATTTTCTCAGAACAGGATCCACATCCAGCAAGAAACCGGCTTTAAAACATAGGCACGCAAGGCGTGCAAGAGTTATTTTTTTTAATTAAAAGGTTATGAAAAAAGGGGCATTTAAGTGACTCTTTCCAGTGACAATTTAGTTACTTTGACAAGCTTTTTGGCTACAATGTAGAGCAAGAAAGAAACTGAGAATCTGATGTACATACCATCTTATATCGCTAAGATAAGAACGTTATTTTGAACAGTTTTCATACTTTTTTACCTTAAACAAAAAGATCTTGGGCTGAAACGAATATCATAAAATGCCCATGAATTAACCATATCAAACCGCTGCTGCAGACACCTAAAAGCTGTCCAACATGTTAACTTCTTTTTTGTTTAATATCCTGGAAACAAGAGGCCATAACTTGTTAGCTCTAATTGAATTTACACCAATGCGAAAAACAAAAGTGTTAAGTTACCAGTTGTAACTAAAAATAGCAATATCTCGTTTTGTTTGTTCAAACATTTCATGGGAACAAGTGGTGACGATTCGTCAGCTCTAATTGAATTTACTCCTTTGTGAAAAACAGAATTGTCAAGTTACCATTTCTAACTAAAAATAGCAAACATCTCGGAGAAACAAGTGCTCACGATTCATCACCTCTAATTGAATTTACTCTGTTGTGAAAAACAAGGGTGTCAAATTACCCTTTGTAACTAAAAAAAAGGTATCTCATTACATTTGCATACAAGAACAAAGCAATTGTCACTTCTGCTTATTTTGTAAATGTTAAAACTGTTTCAAATCTAAATAGTCTTTTCTCCTCTAAAATATGTCTTTTAACTAGAAGCGACGATTTGTGACCTCTAACTTAATTTACTCATTGTGGAAAACAAAAGTATCAAGTTACCCTTTGTAATCTGAAATAAAATTTCTCTTTCCATTTGTTTACTACTGACTCGAACTACTTCAAAACGCAAAACTCGTCTCGTTCATAACTAGCCACCATTACACTTAAACAACCCAATGTATATTATGTAACTGCCACAATCCCCTCGAAACCGGACTAAAAATCACAAACCGGCAACATGTACACGTCAATCTTTATTATTCAATCACCAAAGTCCTTGTCCTAATGCAATCATAGAACTCCCAGGACTTCATATACCTCAATTTAGTTATCTTAAACAAGAAATTTTCTTTTTCTTCTACTACAATTCATGCTGGCTATTAATTTTATAAAGCGAAAACCCTGATAACACTGACGAGAAAAGATTAAGTTTCATTTATAACGTATCTCATCATCCCAGTCATAAACAAGAACCATTATAAATGTAAAATCGTCACGGAATAATTTCTTTTTGTTCTGTTGAGGAAATTAATCGTAGTCTCTTCGCTTTTCTCATCTCACTGAAATGGATCAATGAATGCTGAAATTAACGACTCGCCCTCGACTCTGAAGCAATATTTAGGTTTCACTACAACACGCAAACAATTCAAACCTGATCACAACCCCTTCACATTCCTACTGGTGTATTCCGCCCCCTTAAATACATGTTCCTATCATAGAAACCACACCAACAGTAGTAGAACAGCTAACACTCATTTATTTCAAAGCCTTGTGTAATGAAAAAAGCTCACCCTTCATCGCATGCTCACAGTTATATCCTGAACACTATGTTTATTCAACTGATTATCCAATTGCTAATGACTATCAAACCCGCCCACAAAATCCTCAGCCTAACCCACAGAAAATGTTGAGGTAAACCCAATATATAAATACTTACTTCCTCCTCTTTTACAGAAGAATAAATATGGCCATTCTCAACTGTATCGGGATCAAATCTTCTCACATACCATTTACCTTTACAACAAGAAATTTGATTGGTGTTTAATAGTAGATCCAATCTGCTTGGTGTGACATACATACATCTCTCACTTATCCACCCGCCCATACGTGCCGACTAAGAGGTATTTTTTTACAAAAAAATAACTCAATAATGAAAAGATCCCGCAAAAATAATTGTAAAAAATCTGGCTCAAATGTCTGAGTCTAAGTAAAGGCACATTTCAAGAGTTCTAAAGGTGTTAACCTTTTGGTGGAAGTATAAAAAGTTGAAGCAGATTGAAGCAGTTGTTGAAGGGTTGTGGAACACCTGGGACATTTACACAGGACTAGATCCCAGTTCATGTGCCGAAGGGCAACATGAATTTAAAACATTGAATGTAGTTTTTTTGAATCAGCATTTGAAGATTTCATTCTTTTCTAAAAGCCAGTGATTGAAAGTTTGAGGAAAAGAACGGTTGTAATAAACATAGAATAATGGTTAATATAGTGTTAATTTTGATTGTTCTTAAGGCCCATATAT
>CM042755.1:21256328-21268435 GCA_022496165.2 Catalaphyllia jardinei
AGCGCGGATATATGACGTCAGGATGGCGCAATTTGTTCTAAAAATAGAAAAATTGTCCCATATCATGGGTCCGCGTGGATTCCAAGACTTGCGGTCTCCGTCCCTGATTATGGCTCCTGGTCTGAACTCATACGCGTGATTTCAAAATCGAACGAGCGCGCGGTTCGATTTGAAATCACAAGACCGTTCAGACCAAAATTACACGACCCGAAATTCAGTTTCCATTTAATTACATCCATTTTGAATCGCGCAATTGCTAAATGGCTATTTTTGTCTTTCATTTTCCTGCAATGGGATTAGTTAGTTTGAAAAAGCCTTAAAATCTGATTGGTTGTTTTGTTTACTATCCCATTCATGGGCGTAGCCAGGATTTTTCAAGGGGGGGGGGGGGTCACACTGAGTCAGAGAGGGTACTCACCAGATTGTCACCTGAATATTGTAGGTTGTTTTCTTACAAAAAAGCTTACGAAGAGGGGGGGGGGGGGTGTCACGGGCACCCCAGGACCCCCTGGCTGCGCCTTTGCCATTCTCAATGGCTGAGAACACGATGCGATTTAGAGTAAAAGATAGCGCGATTCGGGAATAAAGCGCACCGCTGAGAGCCAATCACATTGCAAGGATAACCAGTGATATTTCAAAATGGATTTAATAAATACATAAACTGAATGATTAAAAACAGATCAATTGAACAATTCACAACGAACCACTGCCCCAGCATACCAACCTTTCAGCATCTTAACAGCCACAACCTGAATGCCTTGCTTTGTCTTCAGGAAACCTTTCATGACCATACCAAAGTGACCGGAGCCTAGTTTCTTATCAAGACGTACATTTCTCTTGGGTACCTCCCACTGCTTCGGTCGAGAGATCGACGCGTAGTCACCACCAGTCCCTGCTGCCATGGCCTCGGCAGCATCACGCCTGATAATAACATAGGAATACGTGTCACTTCTCTCTGGTGTGCGCTGGTTGGAATTAGGATCCGCGTAAGCATATTGGTCTTCACCCTGTGTAAATATATAGAGAATAATACATAGGCGCATGTAGTTTAAGGAATTCCTCCGGGTGTTCAACTCTATATCTCACGAGTAAACGCAGCAAACGAGCACAAGAGAAGAGAGAACTTCCATATCTACAAGCAACCACGTGACATTTTGTTTCATTTATGAACATACTAAAAAAGACGACGTTTTGGATGATGATTTCCCGAAGATTTCCGACCATGTTCCGAAGATTTCCGAAGAGTCTCTGAAGTCTGAAGGCCACACGAACGTTTTCAAACAGTTTCCCAAAATTTCCGAAGTTATCCGAAGATTGCTGAAAACGTCCGAGGAAGATGTTTCAATAATACACTAACAACTTCAAGTAAAGCTAAAGGGTTTAACACTGTAGTTTATATAGCAAAGTATGGCAACTCACAAACAGTTCCTTCACCTTCACCTAACTCCTTGTGCCAGAGTGGCACATAAGGTCAAATTCACAAAAAATCATCGCTCATTAATAGTACAGCCAGTTTGAAGTCTCTGAACAGATTCATAAGTAGCCTTTCATTGACTCATCCCCAGTCTTCCCTCCCCCTGTGGATAATGAGGAGGAATGTGCACGAGTCATCAAAACATATGCATTTCAGAGGTGTGTATAGGACAAAAAAACATCAGTAAGCCAAATGAGCTGGCTTTAACCCAGTGGATATTTGAGCAACGGATGAACACCACTCTACAGCTGATGGTGGGAGGGTATTTTTTCCTCTCTTAACGTACAAATATTGAGTTGTCATGATTGATTGATTAACTGACTGATTCACAACACCACATACCACAGCAGAGTACAAGGCCGAAGGTAGCGGTTTAGGTGGACCCTTATTCTTCTTGTTCTGTTTGTGGCGCACGATCAGCACAATCACCAGAAGTACGACTAACACCCCTCCTATGGCTCCACCCACTATTGCACCAATCGATGAATCTTTATCTACACGTTTTTGTGGAATGACATCATCTCCTGATAAATGAAGTCAACATATTAATTATATGGAAAACATTTTTAAGGTTCTGTTTCATGAGCAGAAACAACCTGTCAAGCATCGTGTCTGCAGGGAAGTTGAGGAGGTGCTTTAATTTAGGCTCATTATCACAGGAAAATGTTTGTTTCACAGCTGAAATGTCATATTGACTCAATACACAATTTCAATTTCATAATTTTTATTTTTACTATAGTTTCAAACTGGTCAGTTAAGCTGGGAAGTCCGACATATTTTATGATCTAAACATAATTTATAAACTAATAATTTGGCTGCAGGTGTATTTGGTATGCAGGACTGGTGTAAAAATTTGGTAACCATTAGAGTCGAAAATTGAACTTCACATGAACCAGACCTAACTAATTAAAGTTATACTTTTAATTGTTTTTGTTCACATTAATTTTGCATTACTTTGGTAGCATCTTCCAGTCTTCAGTTAGTTGAGGTTACAGCTTCTTCCCTATTTTTTGTATGCCATATTTGTGCTGCACCTGAACTAAATGAACACCAGGGAGAGGCAATTACTTTCAGTTGGCTACTGTGAACTTTGACCTCTGACCATAGCCTTTGTTAGACATACCCAATGTAACTTGAACTTCACTGGATTCACTAGATCCAAATTGATTGACAGCAGTCACTCTGAAGGTATACAAGCCATTCCAACCCTCCATGTTAGTTAAAACTGTGTTTGTGGCATTTCCCAAAGTAGCATCAGAAGATTTCCATTCCACACTGTCAGTTCTCTTGAACCACACAGTGAATGTGCAATTGGCTCCACCATGATATCCAGAAACCCAGGATACCAATGCAGAGTTGACAGACATGGGGTGAACTGTGACATTCACTGGTGCTTCAGGAATTCCTGGAAAAGATAGCATTCAGGATGCTCATCAACATGGTCTAAAGTTATCTCGTCATCCTTCTTATCTAAGCAACGCCCTTCAACCAAATAATATTATTAAATTATTTTATTATTGCTGTCTAAAAGCTGTTTTTTGTGGGACTGCAGAAGAATCCAAATACATCCTAAAATTAAAGGTTATCTGAACAAAATAACCAAAAAAAGTAAGAAACTGAATGTAAAATACATAAGACAAATTATTTTGAAAAGAAATGGATATTTAGCCCTGGCCAGAAATCAATCAATATGTTGATAGATTAAATACAGTATGTTGCTTATAAGCAAGCAAAGAAATAATTCAGCTTGATTCACCTTTTGTAAGTGCAAAGTTATCTATTCATTTATTTTTTTCTTGTGTGTCCTTTGTTGTTGTCTTCTTTCTTGTGTGGTATTCTCTTTGCCACTTGTAGTATTATTTTTTTTAAGCTTATCTTTTACAAATTGATGTGAGTCTTTGAATGGAATTAAAATGTTCTGGCACATAAAAAACCCTCCTTACTTTTCTTGCACCCATTTCCTACTAACATCACGTACATGTAAAGTGCACCATGGGGTGTCTAGCAAACCCAACTTACGATGCTGTAGCAATTTGTAAATTAAACACCAAACACACATTGAATTGTGCAAATTACAGTCATTGTTAGTCAGCAGTACATAACTGTCCTGTTAGCCTAACGACTGTAGCACTGGTTTGACAGTAAATTATGTTATTGTTAGTGTATCCTGTACTTCAATATCATGGAAAGCTACATGCAACCATTAGTGACTGTTGCATATAAGTGCTACAACTTTATTTATGAATGTTAACCAGAGTATTATTCAGGCTAATCATGACCATTACCTGCTGTTCACAACTATTTGCCACTGTTTGCTGTTTGTTACATGTATTCCCTGAGTCGGGTGTTCAGGTTTCAGACAGTAAACCAATGTTATTAGGGCTTAATGATCAATTGACTGTTAAGCAACATATCAGAGCATCCAGGGCACCCAAAACCCCTCAGAAGTTTAGTTTTGTTTACCTTTGACAGCCAGAGTCACATTTGCAGAGCTTTTACCAAACTGGTTTTGAGCTGTACATGTGTAAAGTCCCCTGTCACTGTACTGAGCTGACGTTATTTCCAACTCCACAGTGTATGTACCATTTGCATGTCGTTTCAGGGAACCAGAATTTTTCAGTTGTTTGCCATCTTTATACCACGTGATGTCTGGTTCCTCCGCTCCCATAACAAAGAGCTGTAAGGTAGTGTTTGAGTCCTTTTTGGTCTCTTTATACTCGTTCAGTGCGTTGATGTCAGGGACACCTCCTCCTACAGTAATTCAGAAAAAATAAAGCAAATTATCCTTTAGTGCATTTAATAGGAATTCCATCTGAGGGAATTGGATTTGAGTTAAAGAATTTTCTATTATTTCTAATGTATACTTTCAACTGATTTCTTATGAGAGGTATTTTTGATAAACTCAATTGCTGCAAGAAGAAAAAGCACACTTTATTTTGTGAATTGACTGTTCATAATTTTCTCCTGTGAAAATAAATTATATACGCTCTCAGTGAAACACCTGCTATAAGCTGGCCACTCTGAGAGAATGAGGGATGGCTGCTTAACAGGGGTTAGTCATGAATAGAACCTTCATCAGCACAGTGTTATATTAATAATCATAAGTTAGTACACATGCTGTGATTGGTCAATTTAGCAGGCCATACTCTCCTGCATGGACTGGTCACTAAAATTTTAAATTTTTTTTGTTGCCAAACTATTGCATGATTTATCACCAAATTTTCTCAACTTATGAAGCAAATAACAGTTTAAAACTTTCTTTCACTTTAAATTGTGTACTAAAGCGTGCTAAGGACTTAAAAACGATTTCAAATTGACTCGTTTTGCTTTTGACCTGGTTCAGAAATTTGAAGCCCTTACTCATGAATGGAGATTGTTCCCAAACCCGGCAGACACAAAGTATAGATACAATAAATATCTTACTAACCTCGTCTTCTTGGTACGTACTGTGAGTTACGGGTCCTTGTTTTCTTCCCCTACGATTTAAGGCCTGTGCACTTCGCGCTTGGGTCATAAATTAAAGGGGGGAAACTCGGTCCATAACTTACGGTACAGACTGAGAAGACGAGGTTAATGAGAGGTATGAATTCCAGAACTTTATTTAATAACAGGCCACTTAATGGGAGTGGGCAGCTTAAAAGGTGACCCCTACATAGAGGTTTGACAGAACTTTCCCCCTTGGACAGAATTGTCCAAGAAAAATTACTATGAATTACTTTTACTTTGACAGACCTCAGTTCATCAATAATGGACAGACAAAACATTTTTATATAGTTACCTTTAACAACCAGTGTGATGTTTCCCTCCGCCGTGCCTGCTAGATCCCCAGCATTTCCTACACAAGCAAAATGCCCTGAAAGTGTCTGTGTTACACTGCTCAGTTTTAAAATTGCTTCACATCTGCTGTTTACAGCTTGGATGATTGGAAATCCCACATCCGTGACTTTTCCATCTTTGTGCCATGTTACTTGAGGTGTTGGGGTTCCAATGAATACACACCTTAATTTCACATCAGATCCAAAAGAGGCAATTACTTTAAGCTGCGGCACTTCAACTTTCAAAGGGGTAATAGAACCTTCAAGAACAACAACAATCAATATCTTGACAATTGCCTTTTATGACTTATACAACCAAGCTGGCATTTAATATTTAACCTTATTTATTGAGAAAATACTGAGTGATAACTAAAATTTCACCCCTCCCACCCCCCCAGCTTGGAAGGCAGATCAAGAGGATTGGATAAATTAACACAGGCCAGGGTCACTATGGGACAATTTTCCAAATGAAATTAATAATTACTGACTGTGCAGACAATATTTTGAGAGGAAACCAGATCAGCCTTAGCTGGCACAGCACCCCAGGAACATTTCTGTACCCAAAAATATCTATTTCTAAAGCTTAACTGACAGCATAAAATTGGTTTGGCAAAATATTTTATTATAATTATCTTTTCACAAATCTTTTCATCAGGATAGCACAAGTTTGGTGAAATCATTTGTTGTTAGGACATTTTTAAACAGCTCCTGCCTGTGATGGAGTAGCCCTTAAACTGCTTAGACTGTGCTTACTTACATGTATGCCTTAGATGTAGTTAATTACAGACACACCCTAGACACTGTCAATGAGGGTTGCTAACTGCATTTTACAACTTAATTAAGGACACTTTGGCAAATTTGTAGACCCACAGTGTGTTTGGCTTGATGTACGACGAGCCCTCCAACCCCCTCCCCCATGTTTCAAAATTATTATACTGAACATTGCATCAGTCTGTAAGTTAGATATTGAAAAGAAAAACAACTTCAGGTATGTAAAGTTCACTCAGTAATTTCACTTACTAGAAAAGAAAACTTGAGCTGTCCTGCTTTTAGCACTTCCCTTAGCATTTTTCACTATACAGTTGTACTTTCCAAGATGGCGACGTCTAGTTTTCTTGACTGTCAACGTATGAACTTGTACATGTTGCTCATTAAGCTGATGTGTCAATGAGATCAGTGTGTCGTCTGGTAAATCATTGTCATTCTGTAGCCACGTGACATTCACTGATGCACTTCCTACTATGCCACACGACAAAGTGATCGTCCTTCCACGAACAGTGGGGAAATCTTCAGGCTGAATGACAATTGATGGATCTTTGAGAACAAAAGTATGGTCATGTACTGGTTTAATATTACCCTTGGGACAATTATGTATTTTCCTTTGTTTCTTACAGTATGTCATAAATCAACATTAATATTAATTACTTATAGGTATGATTAACACCAGAACAAAAAAAAAAACTAAATTATGTGTACAGAGGGTAAAATTGATACAAGTGCTGAACAAATAGATTACTAAATAATGCGACTGACATACCTGAAACAACATCCACATACACAGAATGAGAAATAGTTCCATAAAAATTTGATGCTGTACATGAATACCATCCACTGTGCGATGACTTTGCATTGGAGAAAAATAAATAATTGTTTGCATGGACTTTCACATCTAGATCGACGACAAGGGATCCATCACGTGACCAGAAATAGCTTGGTACAGGATAGCCATGTGTCTTGCAAGGTAATGTGTACTGTTGGCCTTCATACAATGTCACATTGTGTGGCTTGATGTCCCAGCTGGGTGAGCTTTCTGTATATCAAATGTAGGAAATGATACATGTTTACATCTAAGATTTATAAACAACCATGATAATAATAATAATAATAATAATAATAATAATTAACATCTTGTAATTATTGTGAAGTTTTAATAAAATTTTTTCTATAATAATAATAATAATTATAAAAATAATTATAATAATAATAATAGTAACAGTAACAGTAACAGTAACAGTAACAGTAACAGTAATAGTAATAGTAATAGTAATAGTGATAGTAATAGTAATAGTATTTTACAGGGCATCTGAGAGGATGCGGTTGTGCGGATCCGCATAATTCACCTTCGGCCGCATCCTCCGCATCCTCCGCATCCTTGGGGCATTTTATGTGGCTAAATGTAATTTAGGCGAAGTTAAACTCGAGTGAGTTGGCTTGCGGTTGTCACCTATTGCAGGGCGTGACATGCGGGGCGGCCCCTTGGGGAATTGCAGGGCCGTTTTGGGGATTTCTAGCTATTCGTACTGCATTCTTGCTTTGCTTGCTGATCATAGCAGATCATTTGTGCTGTCTTGCGAATCGTTGCGGATTCAAGCCTTTGTGCTGTTCGCCTTCACTTCGTTTAGCTGTTCTTTACGTCCAAGATGCCTTTACGTAGCACCAACAATAGCACTGCAGCCGGTTTGGACGCCAGTTCTCCACCAAGCCGTTCCGATGACTTGCCTCCTTCGACGGGTGCCAACGCTGAAGTTCTTCGCCCTTCCTGCAGCGCCGCTATTAGTTCCCTGCCTCAGGCTAGCGGGCAAGCGAATGTTCCGTCCCCAGCCTTTCTGGCCTCGGTGGTTGCAGCTGTTAAAGAGGCGCTCGCGTCCAATCAAACCTCCGACGAGTGTTGAGGCAAGTTCAAGCTCGGCCAAGGGCGTTCCCAAGACCTTCTCGTCCAGCTTGCAGTCCCAAGCATCGGCCTTGGCAGTTGCTGGTGCGGGCTTTCCACCAACGTCGGCTTCTATAGCTGGAGCGGCTAACCAGATGCAAGGTAGGCCAAACTTTGTTGTCCCATCCTTTGTATCGACTTTTTCGCCGCCAGCACCTTCTGTCGCTACTTCGCTCGCAAGTGTCGCAGCGGGGCTTCTCCCCTCTGCTCTTTCCTCTTCGCCAAATGCAAGCTTACCTGTTTTACAGCAGTCGTTTGTGGTGGCACCAGGCTTTTCACCCGTCCCGCCAAAACTAGTCAGCCAGATTGTATCGGGCAAATTCGTTGAACTGAGCGAATTGCTCTCATCGAACATTGTTCAAACACAATCCGACTCGGATCTCCAATTGTTCTTTGATGGGTGGCTGGTCCTCACGTCCACGCCGAAGAAACTAAAGCGGCGGATCGAAGATATTGGCAGCTGGCTGGAGGCATTTTCAGTGTATTGCCTCGTGCTCACGTCTCAGTTTCCTCAGCGATGGAAGGATCTCCAGCTTTATCCGTTGCTGATTTTACGGACATATCACCAGTTCACAGGCCAGGTATGGCTGGCCTATGATCGGGCCTTCCGAGAGCATGCAGCTGCGACTAACTTGACCGACTGGTCGACCCTCGACGTTCAGTTATTTAACTTTCATGCTGCTGGAGCCTCGGTATGTGGCCATGACGCCGTAACCAATTCAACTGAGCCTCGCGGAGCAGCATCCTCAACCGTTATTTGCAGATCATGGAACCGGGGCCAGTGCGTTGCCCCGTTTGCCTTGTGCCGTTTTGCGCACAAGTGCCAGAGCTGCTTTGGCAATCATCGCGTTAAAGACTGTCCCGGGGCTTCATCTAGCCAACACAGTACTGAGTCCAAATGGCCCCCAGCCTCTCCTCCACGTTCTCGCAGCAAGTCCAGGTGATTGTGAACGCTTAGAATGATTGTGAACGCTTTTTCCTTTTTTGTTGTTGTTTTTCGATTTGATTTGTTTCTTGCTATCTTAGTCGCTTTTTTATTTTTTGACTTGCCTACGTTTCTTAATTAAACTTGGTTATTGGTATTGGGACGGTGTTTTCTTTTTTCCTTTTTCTTTTTCTGTTTCTTCCATACCGGGGTGGAGGGGGGTCCCTTATGCTAGCCTTTTTACCCTCCCCTTTCTTTGTATTTTATTCCAGCTCCACTCCCACCTGTCTCATCAGTCACTCCACTGCAGGCACAGCAGTTTTCCTGGGACTTGCATTTTCACCCCAATCGGCAACAGGTTGACTTTGCCCTAGATGGGATTTGTCATGGGTTCAAGCTTGGTTTCTACCCCACCCAACGGCTCAAGCCAGCCAAGAAGAACAAATCCTCGGCCGACCAACATGCATCGGTTATTGATGAGTACCTGGCTCATGAGGTGTCTAAGGGCAGGGTGGCGGGCCCGTTTGCCTACCCTCCCTTACCCAACCTCCAAGTCAGCAGTTTCGGTGTCATTCCCAAACGGGGGCAAGTGGGGAAGTGGCGCCTTATTGTGGATCTTTCTTCCCCTACGGGTTCCAGTGTCAATGACGGGATAGACCCAGAGGAATTTACCCTCCACTACATTACGGTGGATCAGGTGATTCAGTTAGTTTCCCAGTTTGGCGCACAGGCTTTGATGGCTAAGTTTGATGTTGAGGCAGCCTATCACAATGTACCGGTACATCCTTCGGATCACTATCTCCTTGGTATGAAATGGCGCAACTGCTACTACGTTGACTTGACCCTACCCTTTGGTTTGCGCTCTGCCCCCTTCATTTTTAATGCAATTGCAGACATGGTGGAATGGATTCTCGTACACCCGTATCAAATTTCCGCCTTGCTCCATTATTTGGATGACTTTATTACGGCTGGTCCCCCTGACTCCCCACAATGTGCGAAGAACCTATCTACCGCCCTCGCAGTCTGCAAACGGCTTGGCTTGCCTCTCCATCCGGGGAAATGCAAAGGCCCGGCTACAGTGCTTGTGGGAATTGAATTAGATTCCGTCAACCAAGTTGCCCGCCTACCAGCAGACAAGTTATTAGCCCTGCAGGCTCTGATAAGCTCTTGGCTCCCTCGTAAGTGGTGCAATAGACGTGAACTGGAGTCCCTAATTGACCATCTACATCATGCTGCGAAGGTGGTTTGGCCTGGCAGAACCTTCCTAAGTCGCATGATCGACCTCTTGTGCTGCTTCCGCAAAAAGGATCATCCTATTCGCCTCAACAGCGAGTTCCACCTCCACTTGCTCTGGTGGCATCAGTTCTTGTCCCAGTGGCATGGTTTTAGCTTCTGGCTCTTTCCAGGCTTGCTCCCCTCTGCCGACGTTTAGGTTTCTTCTGATGCAGCGGGATCCCTGGGCTATGGTGCCTTTTTGGCGGGCTTCTGGTTTGTGGGGTCTTGGGCTTCCCCCCAGCAGCAGCAGTCAATCGCCTACAAAGAACTGTTCCCAGTGGTAATTGCCGCCCACGTCTGGGGTCACTGGTGGTGCCGCAAACACATGCTCTTTCGCTCCGACAATGATGCTGTAGTCCACATCGTGAATTCCAGGACTTCGAAAGTTCCCTCCTTAATGCGGTTGCTTCGCAGTCTGCTGTTTGCGGCGGCCCGTCATAGCTTTACCTTTTCTGCCCAATTCATAGCTTTACCTTTTCTGCCCAATTCTGCCTGGCGTTACTAATCAGGTCGCTGATGCTCTCTCTCGTTTCCGTTGGCAGGAATTCTGGCAGTTGGTTCCACATGCCCAGCCCCTTGCAACCCCAATTCCTCCCGACCTGCTGGCAGACCTGACCGCTGCACTTTAGAACAGCAATGCTACTCATTCCTGACTCATGGCTTGGCTCCCTCGACTCATCGTTCCTATGCCTCGGCCCAGGCAAAATTTATTTCCTTCTGTCAACAGCTGGGCAAGTTGCACCCTTCGGGGTCTCCGTGCCCTACGGACGAGTGGACGCTTTGCCTCTTTCTGGCCAGGAACCCTCCAGCACTCCTCGATCAAGGTTTATTTATCCGGGATCAGAGCTCTCCACATCGACCAGGGGTTCCCAGATCCGCTTGCTGACTGTCTCCGTTTGCAGAGGGTCGTATGTGGCATCAAGCGTTGCCAGGGCACTCCTTCCTCCACACGACTGCCTATTACAGATGATTTAATGCTGATTATCTGGCAGTCTCTGGATCTCGGCCTCCTGGATCACATGATGTTCTGGGCTGCTTGTACCCTGGAGTACTTTGGCTTTCTGCGTGCCTCAGAGTTTACAGTACCTAACCTCTCTAGCTTCTCTTCCTCCCTCCATTTGAGTGCCCAGGATATCGCCGTGGATTCGTCTTCCTCGCCATCGTCCATGCGCATACAGATAAAGGGCTCTAAGACTGATCCGTTCCGGAAAGGCTGCTTCATTCACATTGGTCTGGGCAGGTATCCACTCTGTGCCGTACAGGCTATGATGACCTACCTTGCTGCTCGGGGAGATGCTCCTGGCCCCTTGTTTTTATTTGTGAACGGGCAGCCTCTCACTCGCACTAGTCTTACAGATTGGCTTCGGCAGATCATGACTTCAGCTCGGATACCGGGTAACTTCTCCTCCCATAGCTTCCGGATTGGTGCCGCCACTGTCGCTGCACGCAGTGGAATTCCAGATCACTTAATTCAAACAATGGGTCGCTGGTCTAGCCTATCAGTTATACATCAGGACGCCGGCTGACTCCTTAGCAGCACTCACACAAAAACTAGCTCCAGCAAGTCACCTGGCTCCAGACAGACCCCCTTCAACTTGCAACCCTCCATATGGCCTTGGGTAGCCTGCGTGGCCACTCTGTGTCTGTCCTGAGTCAGGACCTCGGCTCCTCTCAGTTTCCGGATTAGCCAGGCACGTTTTATGGTCTTCTTTTCTTTCTTTTGTTGTTGCATTGGGGGAGCGCTGGTGCTTGGGGTATTGCTCTTGGGGATCGGAGGTACCAGGTAACCCTGTCACCGGGTCCCTCCGTTCTCCAAGCACCAGGAGATTGGTTCCTTGGGTGGTTCCCGCTTCCAGGGTTGCCATGGATACCTCCTCTCTGCTCGTTGCATCTGGCCACCCACTAACC
>CM042755.1:21268445-21275945 GCA_022496165.2 Catalaphyllia jardinei
CCATGGATACCTCCTCTCTGCTCGTTGCATCTGGCCACCCACTAACCTTTAAGGCACCAGCTCCCAAGCTCATCACTTGCGATGAGTTTAATCCGCATAAAACTAGAAAATTGCTAGATATAAGCGAGAAAGCAAATGCTTGCCATCCTCAGAGGCAAAAATAGCGAAGAGATTGATCATTTTGAAGAAGTTATTCACCCAAAAAATCGACAAAAACACACCTTTTCGTTCGTAAAAATTTTAATTAAACCTCCAGGCATTCCATAGCCTTTTGATAAGCCTGGGTTCTAGTTTGGGACTTCTGGTGTCCAGTTTCCCTCATCCGATCTAATGCCTGGTTACTAAGCATCGGAGAACTATGGAACGAAACTGCGTTGAACTAGGAAATACCTGTCCATGAATGGCAACAAAAGGTCAAACATGTCATAAAGGACCAAAATTCTCGGTAAGACGTTAAAGTGTATTTTATACATCGAAAAAAGCCAAGGGAACAGTTAAATTATTAATTTGAGACATTTCAGCATAATCTGGCGTCTTTTCCGCATAATCGTCAGTTTCGTCTGCATAATTTTGCGGAACATTTTCGCATAATTTTCCATTTTTCCCGCACCCTATCAGATGGCCTGTTGTAATAGTAATAGTAATAATAATAATTATAATAATAATAATAATAATAACAATAATAATAATAAACATTTATACCGTGCAAATTCCATGTGAATATGCATGATCAAATGTGCATAACAAACAAAAACCATACTAATTAAACATATTAACAAGTTGAAGGAGCTGCATCACAGTTGAATGGTTTGAAAAATTTAGCCTAAATTTTTCAATTTCGTTGCTGGTAATCCATGTCAATCTTCTCCATCCTGGGTTCCCTTATGGTTTTATTGTCTTTATTGTTTTCCTATCTTTGTAAAGCATTATTTTCAGGTTTCCTTCAATTTAAAGGTAATTTTGTTGATGGTAGAAAGAACTCAAAATACCGTGACATAGCCCCTTTAAGAATCCCAACTGGTGTACAAAGCATGGAGGAGTTGAATTCAGGGCCACCGAAGACAAATCCGTCCAGTGGGAGGGAGAAGGATTTGAACCCAGGACCTCCTGATCACCAGTCCAGCGCCCTACCACTAGGCCATGCTTGCCTCCCACGAATGGATTCTTTTTTTTTTGGGGGGGGGGGGGGGGGGCGCCACAGGGGAATTCGGGTGGCCCCCATTCAAAGAAGCAAAATAAATAAATAAATAAATAAATAAGAAAGATTGTGACTGTAATTATACAGAAATAAAGGCAAACATTCTGGCCAGGTACTTCACTGTAATCTCTGTTTTGTCACACTACTAGTACTGCAGCAGTTCTGGCGTAACAGTTTTCAATTAGGTTTCCATTCTAAAATTGTAACATTTGGGTTGGGGGTGGGGCTTGCACCACTGATTCTATAACTCCAAGGTACCAGCCACCCCCACCTCCTTGAAAATCCTGTATTTGTAGCCCTGCAACCATATCATATGCTTTAACTGTGTTAGGACCGATTTACACGGTACGACTTTGTCGGGGGCGACAAGTTTACAACAGGCCTATGACATGAATTGTTTCGTGTAAATCTAACCTACAACTCGCTTACAACTGTTGAGTACATCAAAAAAATATATTATTGTTGTAGGATTTTAAAACATGTTTTAAAACACTGAGACAATAGTAACCAAAATCTGTAGAACATAGGTATTTTGTGACAAATTTCTACTCAGTAGGGGACAAGGGAGAAGTTTTCTTGCATAAAAATGGCAGGCGAAGTTGTTGTTGACTGGTTCACATGAAGTTGTTTCTTGGAAAGTACGGAGTGGATTAAAGTGAAAAACATCTCATTGGAAGGTTTTTTCAAATGCAGGACAGCTAAAATATTTGTTTACGTTTGTTAGAACTTTTTTGTTCCATAAATCCCGGTGAAAACTTTTGCAGATTTAATTTTGTAAGTGAAAATGGCGTACATGCAAATGGTCCCAAGTCATATCGTAGGCCCGTCGTAAGCTTGTCGCATGCCTCAAAGTCGTACCGTGTAAATTGGCCTTCATTCTGCTTAATGTTATCTGCAGATATCAATTTGTGGTGCAGTTACATATCCCAGTATGTACTGTAGACTTCTCCCACATGCCAGTTTAACACCGTCAACACCCCCCAAGGAATCAATACATAATTTTATAACCAACTGGGCAAACAGTAAACCACCATAAATTTAAGTCAGACAGTTAAATTTGTTTCAGCTGTCCTTTAGGGAGCTGTTTTGGTGCACATGCTTTTAGTGCCCAGCTCAACTCAAAAGTGTTTGCTATGTACATTTCAGTTTAATTCAATAGTGTTTGCTGTGTGTGTACAGATCAGTTGAAGAGTGAGGAGGAGTAATTGGTTTTATAATTCTCATATGGGTATCGTAACTTATCACATTGGATACTATCCACATACATAGAAAACACAAGATGATCACCCAAGCGACAGATAGGATTAGCTATAATAATTATAGCTAATCCTATTATTAATATGACGATCATTGTGAATTTAATTTAAATGTAATCTGTATATAGCCTTAAATGTACTTAGTGATGTCCAACATACCTGTTACAACAGTAACATGAGCATCAGCTACGACTCTTCCATACTGATTCTGTGCGATACAGCTATATCGCCCAGCATCAGACCAGTGTATCCCCAAAATATATAGGTTTTTAAAGACAGCACCCACAATAAATCTGCCACCAGTCTGAATGACAGTCTCGCCGCTTTCAGTATATTTCACCCATTTCTGTGTTGGTGCTGGCACCCCATAGGCTTTACAGTCTAATCGTACAGTTGCATGTAATACGGCAGTTGAATTTGAGGGCATTGATACGAAATAGGGTGCCACTTTTTCTAAAAATTAAACAAATACAGAGATTTTTAGCTAGATAATGAGCTGGTACTGGATATAACACATTGTTGATAAAGGGTTTTATTATGGGCCTGGCACCGGTCAAAATGACCACCAAAGCGGAGGATTTTGCCCAGCTGGTCTGACCAATCTACATGAAAATGTTTTTTTTTCTCATAGAGAATTCAGTTCAGAAGGTTTTTCCCACTGTCTCAAAACCAGTTGCCTTGTGATGAAAATGTTAGTGAAATTCCTGGGGTATCTTAAAACTAACTTTTACTGACTAGGTTGGGAAAAATAATTTAAGTCCCCTTAATACTTGCCACAAGCCAATATAATCGCCTTCAGTAGTAAAGCTAAGGTGACAAGCCTAAATTTAGCATGATTATTATGATTAAGTCTTTACGGGGGTTAGCCTGCGAAAACAGCCATCTTCACTTATATGTGCTGGGGTCTCACCATGAGGTTACACTTATCAGCAAGGGAAAAAGAAATTATGTATATATATAGACAAACAATTACAACCTGACAAATGTGAGATTGATGCTTCAATAATAATTTCTAAGCATTCAATTAGGCATTCACTAAAAAAACGTTATTTCAACCAATTAATAATAATCAAGGTTGACTGCACAGTGAATAAATTACATGTGCAGGGTCAAATGCAAGTTGTTAGAACACACGAAAATGAAAGAACGGAAAACCTAACCGAATTGTCAAGCTAGTGTGTTGTTCATTTTTTAAAGCAGTCTGGCAGATGTAAGCTTATTAAATAAGGTGAAATAAGCTCATAAACAACAGCGTGCAGCCGTAGTTAAGAGTGGAGCCTAATTAGGGTGCGTTCTTGCTTCACGAGTGATCTAGATCAGGATCAGTGATCTATAAATTATAATCCAAGATCTGTCTGGATCATGGTGCATCAGACAAAACCGATGAATCCTCTCTGGTCATGTATTCGTATTCACCGTTTCCTTTGATGCATCATGATCCAGACCGATCTTGGGTCACAGATCCTGATCCCGATCACCCCAAAGCATCGCACCCTAACGTTGAAGACGAAGTGTACCCATTGTTGTGTTTCTTAAAATAGTCAAACAAGGATGTTTTCAGCGATGTGATGAATGCAGTTCAGCCATTTACAACAGTTCTTGGATACTTACGAGCTTGAATACTCTGAAAAGTTGTCCAGCACAGATAAACAGCAGAGATAATCCACCAAAAGGAATCCATTGCAATTAGTGACACACGATCGATTCGATTCGCCAACTGAAGAAAAGTCAAGGGCTTCGCTGAAAATTTAGTGCCGGTAGAATTATTCTTTGGAGAGAAATACAAAGTGAGAAACGATAAGTCTCGAACATTTACTGTGCCTTTGGCGACTAGTTTTCGTCAGCTCTTACAAAACTCAAAAGAAGCAATATATTCATGTATGTAATCGTGAAAGTCAAATCAAACCAACTCAAGTCAAGTACGCTGAGTACCGAACTACGTGACCATATGCTGTTTGGAACGATCGATATCCGATATAACGGTAAAATATTGTACGAGAAAAACTTCATTTGTTTAAATACTCACCGTGCTAAGGTAAAAAAAAAACTGATATGCTAAGTTCAACTAAATTTAGGACAGCTACCCAGGTGACATTTTGACAGCGACAGTTTGACTGCCTGGCCCCATGCCCAAGTCCGGTAACTGATGACAACTCTTTGACGTCACGTCTGTGGGAGGACGGGCGTGACGTGACATAACAATCGTAAACTTCCGTTGACATCAACTTCCGGGGCCTGGTTGTTCGAAAGCCGATTAACGTTAACCCAGGATTAAACTTTAAATGAAGCATTGTTTTTTCTTGTTTAAAAATGTTTTTCACCCGTAACGTTTGGTGTAGTTTGAGATTACTACAGCTTAAAACTGAAGGGCAAACAATATAAACAGAACACCTCAGCAAAATGTTACAAAACTGAAATCAAAATTCTCGCTAACCCTGGGTTAGCTTAATCGGGCTTTGAACAACCCGGCCCCGATTGATAAAACAGCTCGCTCCCAGCTGAGTTCGCTCCAATCAGGGCCAGAATACAGTACCTTGGCTAATTTGATACAATTAATGAGGCACTCTGTCCTTTTGTTTACCTTCACCCACTCTGACTTACACCATACGATTCAGAACATGAAACTTTTCTTTTTCCCCTGATCAGATACGCATAAGGGATATTTTGCTTTTGTTACGATGCAATGAGCAACCAGTGACAGGAATCCATTGTTATATCACTCTGTAAGAAATATAAATGTTCTGGTGTTTGCCTGCCCCCGAGCTCCTCTAATTAATGATCAGCTATCTATCGACTTGGTAATTGTTTCTCACTGCATCAAACTTTTCAAGAATGCTGAAAATCTTTGCTGTCCTTGGTGTTGTTGGAACGACTCAGTACGACAATTCAGTCGATTTTGTTGTCATAGCTCTGTCGACACTGCAACAATTTTAAGCCTGGGTCTTGTTTCATCCGACAAGATTCTGTTCCGCTTACTAAGCGATTTGAAACAAGGTTAATCATTGAATTACTTCATTGTGTCTGTAGCGTTGTTTTGGATTTCCTGAAACAACATTGAGAAGGGACCAAAACAGCGGATTATTTTTCTCTGTTAATAAAAAATTGCCCACAGGAAACTGAGATGGATCGTATCTTTATTTCGACGCATCTGTGATACAGAGGGGCTAAAATATGACGTCCTTAATATATACTGCACCTTATGTCTTTTTCCTTCTGTTCATCCCAAGATTGACTTTTCGTCAGAGTTACAATGGTCCAGTCATTTCCGTGATCTCCGTAAATCCTAAGGCGGGGGAGTAACCAGTCGGTTATGCTCACAGCTATTTTTTCCACTTTTATCTCTAACATCTGAAGTGGACTTTGGTATCATGGGAGACTACCGTGAAATGGCAAACAAAGACGTTTGAAAACGACCAAAAACAGCATTAGTTTTACCAACATGACCAACATCGACAACAAGATGTCAGAGAAATAATATACACACTGCGAAAATACCTCTTATGCGTATCTGATCAGGGGAAAAAGAAATGTTTCATGTCTTGAATCGTTTCTGTTAATGTTGAAATGGCCGAAGAACAAGAGTTTTTAAGATGTCAGAGGTTACGCCCAGGGGATACCCCCAGAAAAGTTGGGGGAGGAGTGGGGGGTGCGGCCTGCCTCCCAAAACCCTTACCCTATTTATGACCAAAATCTGCCACTTTTGCCACCCTATTCAAGACCTGACCAAAACTGTGATACCCTATCTATGACCGTTGCGTTGACACAGTTGGCCTAAACATAATTTTTGAAGGGGTTTTGTTTATGGTCTAATCGATAATGATGAAAAAGCAGCTTCTTCTACGAAACACACCAAATTCAAGACTAGAGTGGAAAAACCATACCCTATTTATGACCAAAATGGCCGAAATCGAAACCCGATTTATGACCAAAACGGCTGAAAATACATAACCTTTAGGTCCATATACCTATATATCCCATATACCCCGCATACCTATATAGCCCATATGAAGGAGTACCGCCCCCCCCCCCCCCCCCCGGGGGACGGGAAGTTACATAGAAAACTCACCATCAGACCCGGGCTGTCTGAAGGCCGGATTATTTTAAACGTTAATCCAGGATTTAAAGTTAACGGAAGTATTACATGTAATTTTCTTTGTTTAAAAAAAACTTTTCACTGCTATGTTTTGGGTATTTTGAGAGTACGCAAACTCAAAACTGAAGGACATTGAATATAAACAGAAAACCTCACCGAAAATTACAAAACCGAAATCAAAAGTTCTCGGTAACCCTAGGCTGGTTTAGTCGGGCTTTGAGCAACCCAACTCAGAAGGACATTCACCAGAGGTTGATATCGCGGCAAAATTCACATATTTTTTTCTTCAAAGATTTTCAGGAACGACTGTACTGAGCTCTGATTTGTCGTTGGTGAAAGAATCAGTGCAGTGTTAGGTAACGAACTGATGTAGACTCATCCACAATTAATATAAGACTGTCAGAGGCCGCTTGTCTTCCTGAAACAAAATATACATTCACCCATCACCTGCTCCAAAGTTACTCTTGACCCCACCTATTCTCACCTTCCTCCCATTTCCGCAGGAGAAATATAGTCTGGCTATCAGCCATAGTTACAGAACAGTGTTTACTAAAACACATGTCGTTACACCTTGATAAAACTGATATATATATTTTACAGCCGGTGCTGCACTTACGTCAATATATATAGTACATGACCCTCCTGTATCCCGCGTAGGATGCTGAAGTTACACACCCGAAAATACAGTAAAGCTTAATTTTACTCGTTCATATAGACATGAGTTCAAAAGGCTATGTTTGCCCGAGGGCTTGGTTATGAGATTGACTTTTGTCCTTATAAATTAAAGAAAAGCAACTGTAAACAATGTCAAAAGGCCCTATGCCTAGAACAAACAACCAACAAGCTTACTGCCTAGCAATTGATCCGGTAAACTTGAAATTGATTGCAATTTGAGATTATCCTGCGTAGCAAGCGTTTCTGTGCGGTTCGAGAGCAAAGAATTACAGGGCGAT